>OY725321.1:58022428-58558919 GCA_963242795.1 Inga leiocalycina | reverse complement strand
ATAACACCTTCTTTGCTCTCACCCTCCGACATACACCTCCTCCACCTTTTTTGCCCCCTCCACCCTCCGGCGTACACCTCCCACTCTCTTTGTTGCTTTCAGCCTCCGGCGTACCTCTCCTCTCTACTGTGTATACACAACTCCTCCAATGTCTTCTCTCCACCTTGGAAGCATATAGACATCGTTGGCTGCCCTCTCCCCTGGTTTCATCAGGTTTGTTTTTTTTAAATATAAATTTACCTGAAGAATTAAGTTAAACTTGCAATATGAAATTATTATAATGCTTTCAATTTATTTACATGATTCTAGTTATTGGAGTGTTTTTCCCTTGATTGTGTTTTTTTGCCACACTACTACAGAATTGAGATATAACCACCCCCAAGGACATCCCAAATTGAAAATTGGGTGGTTAAAAAGGGAGGCGGTGGCATTTTCGTAATTATATATATGTAGGGGAACCTTTAGGCGTCCCAAATTTTAATTTGGGACATCTAAAGTGCTTCCTGGCGCAAAAGATAAATTTCATAAATTTTTTTTAGCGCCTGGAGCTGGGTTTAGGCGTCCCAAATGAATTTGGGATGCCTAAACCAAGACTTTAGGAGTCCCAAATGGCATTTGGGACGCCTAAAGTCACCTTTAGGCATCCTAAATTCATTTGGGACGCCTAAACCCAGACTTTAGGGGTCCCAAATGGCATTTAGGATGCCTAAAGTCACCTTTAGGCGTCCCCTACCCGCATGTCAGACACTTGTCTGACATGCGTCTTCTCATCTATAACACCCCTCCTCACATCCTCTCAACAATAACTTTACTCTTCTTCCTCCTCTCCCCACCCACCGTCGGCCCTCCTCTTTATTTTTTTCTTTAACTCCTCCCTCCTCCCTTGTTCAAGCTCTTTGTTTCTTCAACTCCTCCCTCCTCCCTTCTTCTTCCTCTTTGTTTCTTTGTTTCTTTGTTTCTTCAACGCACGCAACCAGTCGACCCTGCTGCAACTTCACCTCCTCCACAGTGTGTAGATTTTTGCTCTCTCCTCCACCTCTTTCCTTCCATTGTTGTGCACACCACCGTGGATCTCCAACGTCTTCTCTACCTCTCCAACATACTAGCTAGTGGGCGCCCCTGATCAGGTTGGTTTATTTTCTTCTTGTTTTTTTTGTAACAGAATGGTATATTTTGTTTTTGAAATATAAATTTACTTGAAATGGTTGAGATTGTGCTTATATATTGCTTATATTGAGATGGTTGAGATTAGCCTGATGTGTTTGGTGTGGTTATATTGCTTAAATTGCATGTATTCGGGAATGGTTTATTTTCTAGTTTAAATATAAATTTACTTGTGTATAATAGAAATCCCTATTGTTCAGTTTTAGGGAAATCTAGCTTTTATAAGCCAATGGAGATTTATCCATACACACGTAGTGGCACCACCCCATTTCATTGGTCTTGTTCCTGCACCATTAATTAGTATATATAATAAAATAAAATATGATTTATTTAAATTAAAGAAATTCTTGTATTCCAAACGAATTATGAAGAATAATTCAAGCCAAAACTAAAAAAGAAAACCATAACCCCAATATTCATTAAATGATTTTTATCTAAATATTTTCAATAAAACAATTTTATTTTTGGAAGAACTCAACTTAAAATTGTTTTGTTAATATGAAACTCATTTTTTTTAATTCTTCCAAACCTCAAAAAAATTCTTTAATTTAATCTTATTGTATTTATTTTATTATACATTAATTTTATATACATATACTTATTAAAAAAATAAGTTACATAGCACTGAAAGCCTTTTAAGAGGAGAGAAGAGGCTAGGAAGGGGCAATAAAGTTATTAAGCCCATATTTTAAAATCCTAAATTGGGTTGATAACTTAATTAGGCAATCCCATCATATGTCGTTGAGAATTGTACTAAACGTGTGAATGTTATTGGTAATGCCTTAGGTGGTAACAAAATGGATCATAGTTGGATGAATGCTTTGAGAACTAGTGAAGAATATGAGAAAGGGGTGGACAAATTTATTGAATTCGCTAAAAAGAATGCTCCTGCAAGAAATGGGAGGTATTTTTGTCCTTGTGTCAATTGTTTGAATGAGAGTCGACGGGATGTTGATGTCATAAAGGATCACCTACTTTGTGATGGAATAAATCTGCAATACACAAGGTGGATATGGCATGGTGAGGAAGTAACTGATTGTCCGTCACACAAGAAGGAAGCTGTGGATGTCATAGATAAAGATAGAATGGAGAGAATGATTAACGATGTTGAGGCAGAATCCTTTACGCAGTCGCAGGAGTATGACAGCCTGCGGAGTGATGCAGAGACACCATTGTACAGTGGTAGTAAGTACACGCGGCTGACAGGAACATTACATTTGGTTAACTTAAAGGCAACTTGTGGGTGGACCGATAGTAGTTTCACATTGCTGCTTGAACTATTGTGTGATATGTTTCCGGAGGATAATGTACTTCCAAATCGTATGTATAAGGCCAAGAAAATCATGTCTACAATGGGTATGGAGTATAAAAAGATACATGCTTGCCCTAATGACTACGTACTGTACAGAAATGAGTACGGAGGTCTTAGTGAGTGTCCTAAGTGTAAAAATGCACGACACAAAGTGAAAAAAGATGGTGGTTGTGGTGATGTGACAAGTAAAAGGCAACCTTTAAAGGTTATGTGGTATCTTCCAATAATACCACGTTTTAAACGTTTGTTTACCAGTGCAACAAAAGCGAAGAAGTTGAGATGGCACTCTGATGAGAGAATATCTGATGCGAAATATCTTCGGCACCCAGCTGACTCTCCACAATGGCAAAAAATAGATGAAATGTTCCCTCAATTTGGCAGCGAGCCGAGAAACCTACGGCTTGGGCTTTGTACAGACGGCATCAATCCCTATAGAATTTTTACTAGCACACATAGTGCGTGGCCGGTTCTCCTTGTAATATACAACTTGTCTCCCTGGCTATGTATAAAACGTAAGTATATGATACTATCTATGATAATTTCTGGACCAAAACAGCCAGGGAACGATATTGATGTCTATTTGGCGCCTTTGATTGAGGACTTGAAGAAGTTGTGGGAGGAAGGCGTAGATGTGTTTGATGCTTATAAGAAGGAGTCTTTCAAGCTACGTGCAATGATTTTCACAACGATAAACGACTTCCCTGCGTACGGAAACTTGTTAGGGTACAGCGTGAAGGGTCACAAAGCATGCCCAATATGTGAAGCAGACACACACTTCCTACAACTAAAGCATGGAAGAAAAACTGTCTACCTTGGCCACAAAAGGTTTCTTCATCGGTTCCCCCGTATCGTAGGCTAAGAAAGCGGTTTAACGGCTTACCGGAGCATGGAATGGCTCCAAAGTCATTAACCGGAGAGGAAGTCTACAGTCGAGTGGAATGTATCCATGTCACTTTTGGTAAGAATCAGAGGGTTGCGGGTGAGAAGAACATATGGAAGAAGAGATCCATTTTCTTTGATCTTCCATATTGGCGTTCGCTTGACGTGAGACACAGTATTGATGTGATGCATGTGGAGAAGAATGTTTGTGATAGCCTTATCAGTACGCTTTTGCACATACCAAGGAAGACTAAGAATGGGATTAATGCGAGATTAGACCTTGTCAATATGGGAATAAGAGAACGGTTACATCCACAACTAAGAGATGATGGTAGGAGGGCATACATGGAGCCAGCAGCGCATACACTATCAAAAGTAGAGAAAAGAAGTTTGTGTGGGTGTTTGTATGAAATAAAGGTGCTGTAAGGGTATTCCTCGAATGTGAGAAGATGTGTCTCAATGGACGATTTGAGGTTAGTGGGAATGAAGTCCCATGATTATCATGTGTTGATGCAACAACTATTACCAGTAGCTATTAGAGGCATAATGAAAGATGAAGTACGAACCACAGTGACAAGATTGTGCGTTTTCTTCAATGCTATCTGTAACAAAGTCATTGACACTGAAAAGTTGGATGAACTAGAAAATGAGGGTTACATTATTTTGTCACAACTAGAGATGCACTTTCCTCCTTCATTTTTTGATATAATGGTGCATTTGGTAGTTCATTTGGTGAGGGAGGTAAGGCTATGCGGTCCAGTTTACCTGAGGTGGATGTACCCTTTCGAGTGATACATGAAGATCTTAAAAGGGTATTCTAAAAATCCTTATCGACCAGAAGCCTCAATAGTAGAAAGATATGTAGTTGAGGAGGCTATGGAGTTTTGCAAAGATTATATGTCAGGGAAGAAGGAACAATCTCGGCATGAAGAAGGGAGAAGCAAGGGAACACGAGGACTGAAAGTGAAGAATGTTCCTCATGAAGAGGTGTTGCAAGCCCACTTGTATATCCTGAATAATATGGAAGAAGTTCAACCTTACATAAATGAACCCAGAAAGACTTTGAAGAACAAGAATCCAAGGAAGAATGACATGCAGATTGCTATTGAGCAAAACAAGACATTCATGTAGTGGTTCGAGGAAAAGGTTTTGCACGAGATCGGTGTGTTTGAGACAATCGAGTGGCTAGCTTGGGGGCCTTCGTTTCAGGTTATTACTTGGACCGGTTATGATATAAATGGCTATTCTTTCTATACCAAAGAGCAAGATGACAGAAGTACCATGCAAAATAATGGGGTCATGGTAGAAGCTGAATCTATGCACTTTTCCAGTTCGAGAGACAAAAACCGTATATTAGCGTTTATGGCCTATTATGGAGTTATAGAAGAAATATGGGAGATGACATACAACAAGTTCAAAGTTGCTTTATTCAAAAGTAAGTGGGTTAGCAATAATGCCGTGGTAATAGATAAACAATTTGGATTTGTCTCAGTCGATCTTCGAAGAGTTGGCTCTAGAGACGAGCCCTTCATTTTAGCAAGCCAGGCGAAACAAGTGTTTTATGTCACCGATCCTGCGAGCAAGAACATGTCCATTGTCCTTAAAAGTAAAAAACAGAAGTATGGTGATCCGACCTTCAATCTTGATGACACACCACCTTTCACAACAACTCCACCTCGAACAAATGAAGTAGAATTGGTAGATGATGACGAATATGCTGTAAGAAATGACCATGGTGAAGGACTATGGGAAACAATATAGAGTAAGACCTTAATTTATAAACGAGAACTGTGTGTTTTTTCTGTTTTACTTCCCGATTAGTTTATTTCGGTTTTATTGCAATTTATTTACGTTTCTGATGATGCTTTTTGTGTTAACAGGAATATGGACAACTCTAGTGATGACGAGAGGCGTAGAGATGACGAAAGCTCTAGCAATGATGAAAGGCCTAGAGATGAACCCCCTGCAAGAAGGAGGGTTAGAGGCTGTGCAAAGATGGGAGCATTGGTTGCACGTCATGAACATCAATAGGAGAGGCTGCATATAAACTTCGATGATAAGCTAAATCCAGTTGGTCCTGAGGAAGACCACTTCATTATCTACGTAGGGCTTTTGGCTCGAAGCAAAGTGCGTATTACCTACGATAATTGGAGATTGGTTCCCCCAAAAACGAAAGACATGATTTGGCAGCAACTTTTGGTATGTAAGTTTTGATGCATTGTAGCTTTGTTCTTATTGTTTCAAATATAATAATCTTATGTTTTACCTTGCAGCAAACATACGATGTCCCAGACACCAAGGAGATGTATAAGCACTGGATGGATGAGGTTCGTGTACGATGGAAATGTTTCAAGAACAAGCTAACAGCATGGTACATTCGAGGGGCCCTTAGGGATAAGGATCCATGTGCACAGTATACATATTTGTCTCCAGAGGACTGGAGGTTGTTTGCAGCATCACGAGTAGATCCTGAGTTTTTGGTAAGATTTCTGTCATCATGATAAAGAACTTGTAATTTTGATATACTTTATATCGTTGATTTATTTTTTGTTATTTTTCATTCATAGAAATTAAGTGCAGCAAATGCACAGAGGCAAGCAGAAAATAAATATCAACATTTCATGTCTCGCGGTGGATATCGGAAGATTGAGCGGCAATTGATGCAAGAAGAGTTAGACAAAATGAAGGAAGCAGCGGAATCTGATCCTAGCGTTGTTATCCAGGCCCCTGCACCTCCTCCACGTCACAAAAAATGGAAAGCAGGGAGGATTAAGGCTGGGAAGTACATAAATCCGACTGTTGCTGAGGTTGCTGCGAGGATTGTAAGTAGTTATACCATAAGTACCTAATTTTTTACATATCGCGAGTGGTTTCGATACATTTATGATAAACTGTATGCTACAGGATGAACTGGACGAGTAGAGTAGCCAAGGTTCATTCAATCCAAGTAGACGGATGGACATCTTGTCAACGGCTATTGGGAAGGCAGATGACCTTGGTCGTGTTCGAGGAGAGACACGGGGAGTTAGTGCCATGAGGTATTTTGGACGAGACCCACGTTATTCGTCACAAGCTGGACCTAGTAAGGACGTTGTGGCCAAGATTTGACAGGACCTAGAATGAGAGATCGAGGCCAACCTTCACGACAAGCTCCGACAAGAGCTGTTGCCAGAGCTTCAACTTGAAATGGCAAAGATGTTCGAAGCGCAAAGGGCAAGGGACGAGCATAGAACTCAGGAATCCCCTGCCTTCAATAGCACCAGAGGAAGTTACAACCCTCTGGAGGAACCACTTAGCGACCCTTCTCCCACTTCAGTGTCGGGAGACCCTTGCACCCTCTATTTGGATGATCTACTATTGCGTGTTATTGCTGATGCTCTTGTTCACACACGTGCTACCACCCACCATCATCAGCAAATTCCGGAGGATTTTCGTAGGGTGAATGTGACGAGTGTTAGAAAGGGGGAAGAAGGTACAACCATCCCTGTTCCTGATCCAGAGGTTGGCACATTAGGTCAAGCGATAGGATCTTTCATCCTTTGGCCTCGCAATCTTATTGGTTCAGACGCAACACCTCCAATGGTAGGAATTACCTTACTGTTACTGAAAATCTGTTGGCATCCTAATAACAATTTGTTTTTTGATGTTCTAAAAGGATGACGAAGCTGCGAGCAAATGGCCCTACTTAGCACGGCTCCAACAGATCTACAAGGGCATTAAACAGATTGACTTGAAGATGCCTCCAGGGATTGTAGGCCAAGTGGAGTATCCCTACACGATTGACAATACAGATCTCAAGCAGTTTATCAGGTTGGAGGAGATAGATGCAGGCTGGGTGAAATTTGTAGTCCGGTAAGTTTTTTTTTTCAATTTTCCCATAGAATTCATTTAGTGGTTTTTTGTTTTCATACATTCAATAATTGATTCCTTATTTTAATTCTATTATAGCACCTTCCACGATCTCTGCACAAACATGGAAAGACGTGATTGGTATGGATTCTTATGTCCTACGAATACGACAGGGGATACTTGTACTGTGGCGCATAGGACTCACTATGTCGCCTACGCAATGGCACAAACCAAACTTCGTTGTTATCTAGCACCCATTGTCCAACGGTTCGTATTTACATTTTGTCAATTTAAGAAGTTTAATAAATAATTGTCTTCTCACTCATCTAACTTCATTTTAATGTGTACATGTTGTTAAAGTTACCACTGGAGTTTGTGTGTTATATGTCCCCGCCGCAACGTAGTCTATTGGTTTGATCCCTTGAGTAAAAAGCCAGACAGAGATACAAAATCCGTCTTCGACACGTAAGTTATTCTGTTTGTATTTCATTGACAACCAAAAAAAATGAATGGTTCTAATTTCTGTTCATTTTGCTTTTCATGATAGTGCTTGTCAAACATATAGAGTCCTAGGTGGGTCACACGAGGGTACAGTTGTTAAAAAGCCAAAGTGGTTTTATCCGATAGTAAGTACATTCGATCCTACCTAATTGTTTCATTGACGGTCCTTTTAGATATACCTTTATTGATTTTAACAACCAATTGCATCCCTTTGATTTAAAGTGCCCTCGGCAACCTGGCAACACTGAATGCGGATATTATGTTATACTTTATATGTATAACATAACTCAAAGTGGAATTACTAGCGATTTTGAAAAGGTAATCGCTTCTTCATTCTCAAATGATAATATTTTTGGTGTTCTAATCGAAATGCTAATTAATTCATTTGCTTGAGATTCATTTCATCAAAGCTTACTTTCTAAATTTCAGATTTTTGATAATGAAGATGCCTACCTACGTGAAGACCTTGATTTGATAAGAGATCTTTTGGCTGGACATCTTCTTCAACATATAGAGCAGTAAACTTTTTATTTTATATCAGTTTGTAGTTGTGTGATGAGAGGGTTTTGACACTTTCTGGTTGTTTTTTGTTAATATATATAGTAGTAGGTTGTATGAAAGGTTATTATATATATATATATAGTAAAGATTGTAGTGCTGGATGTCCTTACCAGTTTGTAACGGACAGTGTGGTTTATGAATCCATCTTCTATTCTATTTCTGTAGTTTGAATTTGTTGGGTAATACAGAATGTAAATTATGGTATAAAAAAACCTAACTTTTAGACATCCCAAATTAAGAATTGGGAGGTCTAAAGTCCCTTAGGGTGGGACTTTAGACGTCCCGAATGACATTTGGGAGGTCTAAAGTCCCACCCTGGGGGGACTTTAGGTGTCCCAAATTAAAGTTTGGGACATCTAAAGTCCCCCAGGGTGGGACTTTACACGTCCCTATCATTTGGGACGTCTTTTGTTACAACTTACTACGCCCCCAGTATATACGTCCCCCCGTTTTGAGACGTTAAAGGTGCCAAATTTGGGAGGTTATAGCCCCTTTTTGTAGTAGTGCCAAAATCATAAACTAGTTGTTAGTAGTTATGCAATACTAATAATGTTTTTGTTTTATACGTTTGGAGCTTGGAAATCGAGGAAAATACATATGTATATTTATTTTGATGAAATGAACAACAATTAGTTTGTAGTTGTGTAGTGACAAATATTTTGACACTTTCTAGTTGTTGTTATACATATATGATATTAGGTTGTATGAGTTGTTGTTATTATACATATATATATATATATATATAGTAAAAAGATTGCAGTGCTAGAAGTCTTTACCATTTCATAAGGGATATTTTGTGGTTTATGAATCCATCTTCAATTCTGTTTCTGCAATTTTAATTTGCTGGGTAATGAAGAATATAAATAATTATTTTTTTAAAAAATAAAAATTTTTAATGTCCCAAATTAAGAATTTGGGATGTCTAAAGTCCCCCTGTGGAGGACTTTTGACGTCCCAAATTGAGATTTGGAACGTCTAAAGTCCTGACTTTAGATGTCCCAATTCTCAATTTGGGACGTCTAAAGTCTCACTTTAGACGTCCCAACTTTTTTGGGACGTCTTTTCTTAAAACATACTACGCCCCCTACATAGACGTCCCTTGGTTTTTGGACGTTAAAAGTGCCAAAATAGGGACGTTAAAACCCCTTTTTATAGTAGTGCCACTCACTATCTATTGTTTTCTTTGTTTGGGTTGGGCCAACTTCGGTCCAAGCATTAATTTCATATTTTTTTGTTTTGGATTGGGTTGGGCTCTTACCCGCTTGACCCAATCTAGTTTTTTTTATGAAGCATCAAAATGATGCCGTTTTGGGGCCGGAGGTTGTCTTCAGCCTCCAATCGGGTCATGTTCGACCCGTTTACAGTATGGGTCAAGGTTCGACAGACCTGGAACCTTCTCTCCTCCGTATCTTTGTCGTTCGATGTCCATTTTGAGCATTCTTGGTGTCGATTTCTTTATTTTTCAATGCTTTACACAATGAGGCCAAATTTAAAGCCAAACATGCAAGTTTATATATCACCCAATCTCAGTGTTCTAAAAGGTTCGTCATCTATTATGCAACCATCGTTTTCCACACATCCACCGCTGTTTCTTCTGTCATTCAACTTATTTTCTATTCTTTACATATTTATGACAGTTTTATGTCCTTAAAACATGGATTTCAAGAAACTCAATTTCTAAGATCCAAAAAATTTGATGTCTAATACGTATCCATCTGACGCTGGACTTTGGTAAGGTTCTTTACTTATTTCCTTTTGTTCTAAGTTGATACAAAGGTTTTAAGTCTTTTTAACCCATACACAAGATAACAGACACAAAAATCATACTTAGAATAAAAACTCACAAGCATTAATCGGAAAAAAGAAAATATAGTCACATCAGAGAGAAAAACATGTTTGATCATGTATTCATACGGCATTGGCACAGCAGAAAATAGATTTATCCTGGTCTCAACAAAAATGACAGTCTATGATACCACTGAAGGATTTCGGGCGTACTTGGAATCCAATTGACTCACTTAGTACCTACACGAGATTGGAGTACCGATTTGGACTCTGATCACGTTATACGGCAGATTCACCATCCAAATGAAGAGGAACAAAAGAGAGAAGTTTTTGGAAGGTTTTCTAAGGATATTTCTAACTTTTTCCCACTAAGTGAGAATAACCCCTTATACCACGTACACGAGTTATTATGATTTGAAATTCAAATCATAAGGATTAAATCTCATATTTGGACCCATATTTTCCATAATTATATAATAGCCCCAAGAGAACTGGGCTTGGGCCCTGATCCACCAAGGGTGGACTAGGCATATTTCAACAAGAACCAAAAACAAGTATGTTAATCCATATAATTTCATCAGAGTTTGAATTAGGTCTCTCTTCCACGCTCCTACCAAAAAGTATCATGCCAGTTCTTACGTCCTGGTGCTTTCTCCCTTAAGATCCTTTCCTTTCACAACGGAGATGACATCTTTAGGTCCATCGACTCTAACTTCTTCAATATAGGTTCGTGAGAATAGTCATGATAATTATATATTTTAACTCACAATAATATAAAATTTTAATGATAATTCAGTTTGAGCTTAAATGAATTATTTTTCCTACATTAATTACTTAATTAATGGACTATTTCAGCAAATGTTTATTAAAAAAAAATCGAAATTTTGAGTAAAAATATGAATATTTTATAGTTTCCGGGTTTTGGCTAAAAATTAAAATGTCCTACTCTTTAACTTAATTCTCATTTTTTAAAGTTAATTTTTGGAGAGTTTAATTTAGAATTTGCGATTTCTATATGGAGGTAATTTTTAATTTAAATTGAATTGCAATATTTTTATCTCTTCTCCGATTAGCACTTTATTATTAAACTTTATTTCGCATTTTCTTACCTTATTTTTGTGGATTTCCAACATGCATTAATTATATTTAGATATAATCTATATTAATATGCACACACTTAATTTTTGTAGGTCATGAAAGATCAAATCATAAAATTCTATGGTATAGATTTATGCACACCATACTTTGCTCGAAAAAGAAATACACACCATACGATCTAATTGTGCTCAATTGTGGATTTTCCTTAACCTGTATATATATATATAGTGTTTATCTCTCTTCCACTCAAGTGTTTAAAGTTTTACCCCTCTTAATACCTCCTTTCCTTGACTTAGGTGGATTTACTCATGAATCAGCTAGCAAAGAATATTGTATCACACGCTCTCCTAGCAATTTATCTGCATGAAAAGTAATGTCCACGTGTGTGTTTTGTAAGAGTTTACTAGTGCCACATCATAATCTGTCAACTTCAAGTGTTTAAGGTTTGCAGCAATTGTTAAACGGAGTCAGAGTAGAAGTAATAGATTTTAACATAACAAATGATTTTTTTTTCTTTTGTTTTATATGTTTTCCTTGCTCGTGCTTGACTTTGAAATATTCTTATTATCTATTTTTCATCTTTTAATTTTAATTTTTATAAATTATAAATTCTAAATATAAATTAGAAATCCATTTTATAAATATATAAATATATTAAATATATAAATTAGAAATAAAAATTAAATATAAATAAATTAGAAATCAATATTTATATTCTATTTTCAATATTTCAAAAATGAAAAAGAAATAAAAAATAATAATTATATTCTATTTATAATAATAATAATAATAATAATAATAATAATAAAATAGTGTTAATAATCAAATTTCAAACAAACAAAGAAAAGAAATCTATTATTCTACTCTGACTCCGTTAACTTGGTTTTAGAAGTTCTTTCAACACCTTTTTTTTTAATCAATTTCACCTCTTTCTTGAATTTCTGACAATTTGTTATTGAAAATAAAAATAGGCAGTGGTGCTCTCCCTAAATAGTATATTATATTGAGGAAATAAATAAAATAAATAAAGATTCTGAGACATCCAATTTCCCAAATCTGACATAATGTGCTTATTATATAGAATAAGCACATTAGATTTAATAGAATTATTTTTCTGCATTCAATAAAAAAGAATATATATATATATATATATATATGGACTTAACTAATATCTGATAAAACTAAAGGGATTGACAAATTAATTTTCTCTTAAAATAATACTTGTTAATACCGTAAATCATAACTATTTTAACATCAAAATTCTATTATTTTTTCTTAATGTTTACATATGAAATAATTATGGTTCAATGATTGACCGTAACACATTTCGAAAGGACGGGGGGTATAAATTCTGTCCCATAATTTCTAATTTTGTTATATATCCCGACAAATTAAATATTCCGTTTTGGCCAAAAGAATAAAAAAACGAAAAAAAAAATGCATTCGTTTATTTGATAGGTCTCTAGACTCTAGCTAGCCAACAACAAGATAAACTTTATTAGACTGTTGTGAGATTCCACATAAATAATTGAGCTAAGATTCCAAAATTGGTGAGGCAAGAATCTGATGATGACACCATCATCTCATGTAAGAAGAAGAATATGGATTTGTATCCACTCATGAAGCTTATCCGACTTGAAACGGGTGTGGTACGATCCATGATCCGACTTGAAACGTGAAGACCGGACTCCAGAGGCTATATATACACACATAAACTCTAGCTCATACAAGCCAAGCAAAAGCAATAAAGAAAAAGGAAAACTCACAGAAAAGCAGAGAGGGAAATCAAATCAGGTAAAATGACAGTGTGCCGACCAAAACTAATACCTTCCGAAGTCCTCACTAAAGACCAAGTGATGAATATATTGAAGGAGGCAGACGTTAACCACGACGGAAGTCTGAGCATGAAGGAGCTTAAGAAAGCATTAGAGAATATCGGTTCAAATATGCCACAGTACAGAGCCTGGCGTTGCATGAAAAACGCCGACAAGGACTGCAACGGAAAAATCGACCTCTCCACCGAAATGAACTCCCTCATTTCTTATGTTATGAATTGGTACGAAGGTAAATTTTAAAGTGTGTAACTTCCTCATGTGGCGCGTTGTAGCTGAAGCTGAACACCAGATGGGGAATATAGATACACACGCACACACACACACACTACTTTCCTATATATATGTAATGACATCGCCTCTTTTTCTGTAACAACTCTTCGTAGTTTCATGTATGAGCCATTATTTAGCTCAGATGGTAATAGTAGGGTAGGATGACGAGAATAGATGTTCAGTGTTCATACACTGTGATGTAATGTAACAAGAAAAAGAAGAAAAGAAAATCATATAGTTATAGTTTTGTGGTATGTTTCCTCTCTTGGATCGGCCGGTAATTCTTTGCAAATTTTTCATAGCTTTCCCAATACTCCATGGCTTTTCTTTTTTCATTTTTTTATAAGAAAAAGTAAACAATATGTACGCTTTCTCATGTGTGATAAATTTAAGAAATGAATTAGGGACAATTACAATGAAATCCCATACAAGAGAAAAAATGAAGAAATAGTCCCTGAAGTTGTGAGTGTAAGCTCCTCGACTTGTTAATAGATGCTCCTCGACTTGTCATTAACAACTTCAGGGACCATTTTTTTATTTTTTCTCTTGTGTGGGACTTCATTATAATTGTCCCAATGAATTATACTACTTATGACTTATAAGTCATAATCTTGTTTGAAGATTTTATATCATATATTGATATTGATTCGATTGCTGAAATGTAGAAATTGGATTTTCTCTCAAATATTATCCTCTGTTGATATTCTTATTTGTTTAATTTAAATTGTCTGGTTTCAAAAGGTTTCATCTCATGCATGGCTGGAGGAAAGTATATTGGTATGATGGATAAATATAAGAATTGATTATTAGGATTAGGCATATGGATTTATTAAACAAATATTTATATATAATGGTACTGTAACTGGGTGTGTAGATTTGTCTCCATAATTAAAGTTCTTAATTGATTGCCCACTAAATAGTTGTTTTGTTCATTTGAGTGAAGCTTTAGAAAACTAGTTTGGGCGAAGAACTTCGATTAAATCATGTATATATGAACTTCAAGCTTACTTATTGAATGGAGGATTTTGCTCGCAAGATAGAGAGATATCATATATAACATTACATAGACACCTTAGGAGCTGGGTTTAAAAATTGGATTTTGTTAATTGCAAAGGAGATTGAGCTATTAATTAAAATGAACACTTGTTCATGACCAAAAAAAAAACTTCTTTTGAGTACTCTTGAACCCATGACTCGTGCATATCTACTTTAGTCTTAAAACCATATACTTATTTAACTACTTTATACCAAGGTACTGAAAACCGGACCGGATATTGAACCGGTCGGGACACTGGGTCAAAGGTCAGTAGTTCAGACCGGGGTCAACCCAGGGGTCAGACCGGGAGTCAAACCGGGGTTAATTAAAAAAAAAATATAATTTAAATGTTCATGTATACCATTTAAAAAACTACATAAGAGTTTTTTTTTTCCAACCAATAATCAAATATAACCTCATGAACCTAATACCCACAAAAGTATCATTAAGTATATAAGGATTTTACTCCAACCAGTGCAAAACAGCAAAAATGTTCCACAATACTTTTAAACCTCCTTGCAAATCAAAAAATTTCAAAGAAATAATTTTAAAAAAAGACAAAATGATGTCATTTGGGATATAAAAAATTTTTTTTTTTAAAAAAAGGGCAAACCGGTTCACTATGGGTCACCCTGGGTTACCCCGGTTCACCCAGGGTTGGACCGGTTCAGACCGGGTCGACCGGGTCAGTTAGACCCCGGTTTTTTATCTCAACCGGGCCGGTCCGGCGACCGGTTCACCGGTTTCCGATCTGAACCGGCCGGTCCGGTCCGGTTTTTAATACATTGCTTTATACATATTAAAATCTTGTAATGCCCAGCCAGTTGAGTTAAAATGGGTCAGTGTGTCAGTTCAGGTTTAGCATTCAATAAATTCTTTCAATTTCACTAATTACACATTATTAATTATTATTCCCTTATTTCGTTTATTTATATACCACAATCAGTATTCCCTATGTGCTCATGCGATATTAATTATGATCCATCCATTTTTAATAGAAATTAATGGATTCCTTGAAATTTGAAGCAAAGATATTTTACAAAATTTATGTTTAATGGTAATTAATGGATTAATGAAAATACACAAACATTTTAGAAATCATTTTTTTCAAAAATACTTTCAATGAATCAATGCCACTAATTACACGTTGTTAATGTTTATTTTCTTATTTCCTTCTTTTATATGTATATGATGCAAAGAGTAATCCTCATTTACTTTAATAGTGATTGTGACTAGTACGTCTCCCTCATGTGAACCTATATCAAACACACCTTATAATAAACCTAAACCTAAATCAACGAAGTAATGTCATTTACATTTGAACAAGGGAGAGAAATAATCATATATATCTTTTCGATCTTAAAGTCATAGTTTCAAATAATCCCAATTGCAATTTGAATTATTAAATTAGCTCTATTGTTTTTCACCTCAATTATATTGGATAATGTTTAATTTTGGTCGGCTAAGTTGGATACACATAAGTTTTTTTTTTCCTTGATCAAATTTTGAAAAATTTTTTTGGAGGATTGATTCTTTCTTATCACTTTGCTTTAGTCAAGACCCGCGCACTTTTGGGGTACCGGACAACAAAGATTTAATATGGAGGAAAAATTTTTAACACCCCAAATTTTATTCACTAAATATATATTGTAATTATTTGAGTAATTCAATAAAATGGTGAATATTCATGAATTTGGATCTTGTGAATTTTGAAATATTCATATTCATAAGGAAATGGGCAAATTAATTCAAGAATTGAATTGAATTATATTACAAAGGTAATAGCAAAATTATAATTTTTCCAATTTAGCCCAAGATTAATTATTTTCCAATTAATTGGAGCTAATTTCAATTAATCAAGGAAAATAAATAAAAAAAATGCATGATTGGATTATTCTTGGTGAAACAAATCAAGAATTGTGAAATTAGGGGGAATTATACATAATACAATTATATGAATTAGGAAATTTATGAAAAACATTTTCTTCTCTTCTCCACCGTAAATTTCATCCAACCATGAAAATAAGGGAGAAGAAATGGGTTTAGTTTGAGTAAAAGAAGGGTGGATGGTTTGTGTAACTAGAAGAAATCTAGTCCCAACCCAATTGGACCCAAATGATGAGAAGGAATGGCATAAAGCAAGAGGGTGTGGTGGGAGGTATGGTTGGAGAGATGGTGCATGCAAGGTGAAGTAATCTCAACCATTGATTAGATCAAAGGCTAGGAAGAAGGATGACTAAGTTAATAAAACATTTTCTCCTTCCTCTTCCATGCACATTTCGTTCAAGGCAAGAAGCAAAAGAGAGAGAGTGAGTTTGTGAATCCTTTGGAGTTTTAGAGAGCAAGAGGAAACAAGATCTAAGGTAAGAACTTATTGTTCAAGTGATTAAGCTTCCTATCTTGTGTAGTTCATCCTCTAATCTTTTATTCTTCATGGAAATCATGGTCTAGCAAGCTAATCTTTAAGGTTGAGGAGAGAGAGGGAGGACATTCAAGAGAGAGAAACACTAAGAATCAAGAGGTAAACTTCAAAGCCTCACTACTACAAAAAGGGGTTTTAACGTCCCTATTTTGGCACTTTTAACGTCCAAAAATTAAGGGACGTCTATGTAGGGGGCGTAGTATGTTTTAAGAAAAGACGTCCCAAAAAAGTTGGGAGGTCTAAAGTGAGACTTTAGACGTCCCAAATTGAGATTTGGGATGTCTAAAGTGAGACTTTAGACGTCCCAAATCTCAATTTGGGAGGTCTAAAGTCCCCCGTGGAGGACTTTAGACGTCCCAAATCTCAATTTGGGACGTCTAAAGTCCTCCACTGGGGGACTTTAGACCTCCCAAATTCTTAATTTGGGACATTAAAAAGTTTTATTTTTTTTAAAAAATAATTATTTATATTCTTCATTACCCAGCAAATTAAAATTGCAGAAACAGAATTGAAGATGGATTCATAAACGAAAAAATGTCCCTTACGAAATGGTAAGGACTTCTAGCACTGCAATCTTTTTATTATATATTTATATATATATAATAACAACAACTCATACAACCTAATATCATATATGTATAACAACAACTAGAAAGTGTCAAAATATTTGTCACCACACAACAACAAACTAATTGTTGTTCATTTCATCAAAATAAATATACATATGTATTTTCCTTGATTTCCAAGCTCCAAACGTATAAAACAAAAACATTATTAGTATTGCATAACTACTAACAACTAGTTTATGATTCTGGCAAAAAAAAACAATCAAGGGAAAAACACTCCAATAACTAGAATCATGTAAATAAATCGAAAGCATTATAATAATTTCATATTGCAAGTTTAACTTAATTCTTCATGTAAATTTATATTTAAAAAAAAACCTGATGAAACCAGGGGAGAGGGCAGCCAACAATGTCTATGTGCTTCCAAGGTGGAGAGAAGACGTTGGAGGAGTTGTGTATACACAGTGGAGAGGAGATGTACGCTGGAGGCTGAAAGCAACAAAGAGAGTGGGAGGTGTATGCCGAAGGGTGGAGGGGGCAAAAAAGGTGGAGGAGGTGTACGCCGGAGGGTGAGAGCAAAGAAGGTGTTATGAGAATGGAAGGAGGTGGAGGAAAAGGGAATGAAGAAAAGAAAGAGAGGAAGAAGAAGTCACAGGAATGAAAGAAAAAAGGAAATGCAGAAAAAAGGGAAGAGAAGTCATGGGGATGGGAAAGATGGAAAAAGAGGTATGGGTTTCTGACATGGGAATGAAGAAAAGGGAAAAAAAGTCTCACGCATGTCAGAATTTATGACATGACTTTAGGCCTCCCAAATCCCATTTGGGAGGTCTAAAGTCTCTACTTTAGACGTCCCAAATGGGATTTGGGAGGCCTAAAGTCTTACTTTAGGAGTCCCAAATTTTTTGGGACTCCTAAAGTGTGACTTTAGGCCTCCCAAATGAGATTTGGGAGGCCTAAAGTCTTACTTTAGGAGTCCCAAATTGTTTGGGACTCCTAAAGTGTGACTTTAGGCGTCCCAAATGGGATTTGGGACGCCTAAAGTAAGTTAAATTTTTTTAATTTATTTTTTTGGCGCCAGTGGAAATCTTTAGACGTCCCAAATCAAATTTGGGACGTCTAAACTCAACTTTAGGCGTCCCAAATTCAAATTTGGGACGTCTAAGAGTTTTCCTATGTACACATAATTAAGAAAATGCCACCGCCTTCCTTTTTAACTACCTAATTTTAAAATTGGGACGTCTATTGGGGTGGTTATATCATAATTCTGTAGTAGTGCCTCAACTTCTTAGTATATTGATGTTGTTGTTGTTGTTGTTATTGTTGTTTGTTGACTTTTCAAGTTTCTTTGTTAACTTCAAAAGTTGGAAAAGCTATAACCCTAAGGGATTATGCTGCCCAAATTCTATTGAATCATGGTTAAGAAGTGTTTAAATAGATTAATAAAGTTTTAGAAGTGGAAAAGTACAAGTTTTGGAAGTTAAAACACAAAACTACATTTTTTTATTTTTCCTTCAAAATTTCGGCTAGAACCAGAAATGGTGTTAAAAGTTAGATTTTCATGAAATAAATGGTTCCATTGGATTCAATGGGCAAAAATAGATGGGATTACAGTTGGGCACTTTTTCGGTAGAAGCCGAAAAAGCATAATTACGAAAATGCCACTGAAATCCCTAGATAGGGGCTGTCAAGGGTATTTTCATAATTTTATATTGAATTTGGTAATTTTGAGCCCAGAAATGGATTCATTGGGCAAAAATACATCAGAATAGCCTTAGTCAAAATTTTGGGAAAAAGCACTTTGGTAAAATTTCACCATAGACTAATATAACTACAAGAAACACTATAAAAGAGTCTAAAATGATACTTGAATAAGTTATGACCTATTTCTGATACATTTAATATTTAGGACAGAGTTGGATGCCAGAAATGACACGTATTACGAGGCAGCTGAAAAAGGGGTTTAACAAACTTTGAGGTAGGGACTATTATCTTTCATACACTATATGAATAATTATATGTATTTATTACTATATTTCGTGATATGATTGCATGCTAGAGGCACAATACCTAGTTGTGGTACGCTACCCAACAACGGTATATCGAAAAATTCTAGCTGTAGTCAATGACTCAGTTGAGGTATATTATCGAAAATTCTAGCTATAGTCGGTGACTCGGTTGAGGTAAATAGATATGAATCGAATCAAACTTTTATTTTTGTCTAATATAATGCATTGCATATTTAATTTTCATATTTTATATATCGATTGTATGTCTCTATGGGGATTCTTATGAATCTCACCCTTTTTCAAAAAAAAAAAAACCCCAGTAGGTACCAGTGGACAAAATGGCAAGCACGTAGACACCGGAAAGTGAGTGGCACGTGTCACAAGGTGAGGACAAGATAGGGGTTATATTTAGTCTATGTTTTGGATATTCTGACGAAAAGTTGTAAATATTAAGTTTCCGCTATATTTTTTTTTGTATTTCGTCGACGAACAATATCGGTATTGTAAATAAATATTTTTATTAGTATAATTGTACTTTTTTGTATGCCCATTGAATTCCGTATTTATTACTCTTCGATTATCGAAATGGAAACGGGTGTTGACAAAATTAGGGGCTTGCTTGATTATGTTATCTATATTTTTGTTCTCAAAAATAGTTTTACAAAACAATTTTTGGAAACAAGTTTTAAAAATAAAAAAAACCAAAAAATATGTTTGGATATATTTTTTTGAAAAATTTGTTTTTAAAGTGATGAAGCAGTGTAGTCACCAGTGGTGATATGGCGGTGATCATCACTGATAGTGTAGTGTCCATAGTAGATAAGTGGTGGCATCAAAATATTAAAAAAACAAAAAAAAGAAAGCAACTAAAAACTTTTTTTGTTTTTTAGTTTTTAAAAATAATTTTTTGAAAACAATTTACCAAATAGATTTTATTGTTTTATTGTTTTTAAAAACTGAAAAACAGTTTTTAAAAACAAAAACAAACAGCCCCTAGATTTCACAAAAAAAAAATGTCTCCAACTTCCCTAACAGCTAGAGAAGTAAGTTACATAGTACAGAATTAATCCATGTAATTCCTAATTTCATAGTATTTAATATATTTAAAAAGCTACACATAAAAAAGTTTGCACAAAAAAAATCAATTAAAATAGTTTTCTTTAACTTTAAAAATACTATAAATTTATCAAAAAAATAGTTTAGATTTATCAACAATTAGATAGATGAAATAATCAAATGAAAACTATCATGAGAAGTTAGCTTCATCTATTGCTTCCCTTTTTCCACTTTAATTATGAAACAGATTTTTAAGGTCTTTTTTATTACACTTTTCGTTTACCACATGCCCACCATTTCCCATCTCAAGATTATGAAGAATATTTAAAGCATGAATTGATGTTTTAATTTCATTGACAACTACTTTTCTTTCTTTGTCCTATATATTATAATTCCACACCAGAAATGAATTCGTGTATTCAGTGCCTGTTTTTGTATTCTAGCTAGCAAGTTAGTCACAAGGAAATATCACTGAAAAAAATGAAATGTTTTGTAGTGGTTAAATTGGGGGTATTATAGTGGTTTTGACAGCTACAAATACGTGTCAACTCTTTCATTTTAGTATATTTAAATTTAAAATATATTTGGAGATATTTCAAAAGTTATCTAGACAATTTTAAAATATTTTTATGATAATCTGATAAGATATCAATTTCGAGTATTATTTAGGAATTTTATAGTAAATATTATATTTTTAATACAAAATAGAAGTAGTTAAGTTTAGGAGAATAATAATAATAATTTACATTTTCTGAAATTGGAAAAAACTAAAACAAAGAGTTACTTTTTTTATAGTTTTATTTCCTTTCTTTTCTTTATTTTATTTTGATTTTGTTTGTTTTATTATTTGAATGAGGAAATGACGTGGTTTGAGGGCCTAAGATTATTGGGTGTGTTTGAATTAGTGATTGGATAAGTGATTTATTTTTACTTAGATTTATGTAGGGATAGAAATAGGTCAGGCCCCTAACAGGGGCCTACAGCCTAGCCTATTTAGTAAATAAGATAGGTGTAACATCCCAAATTTTATTCACCAAGAATATATTGTAATTATTATATATATTCAATGACATGGTGAATATTTAAGGCCAAAAGAATTAAATATTGAAAATTGAAAGTTGAATAGTGTTTTCAGTGAAATCGCCTGCGAGGCAGTGAGATTGTCATATAATTTTGGAAGATCAAATGATGACCAAAAATTATGAAATTTTATAGGGTGAAATTAGACATCCTAAGCTTTAATTTGATAGGTCATATGACTCAATTGAAGCTATGTACAAAGAATTATGAATTTTTGAAGTTGCCCAACGAAATTGACTAATTTCTGGAGCAGCGGTCAAAGATTAAAAATCTGGGAATAATATGATCATTTCCAGTAAAATTCCATATTTGTCCTTGAAACTAGACTCAATGAGGGTTCCATAGGCTTTGGAATCGCCTCGAAACGATGTCTACAAAATTAGTTATGATTTTTCAAAGTTAAGGCAGAAAATCTGCCAGAATTGACATTATTCCGAAAATTTGAGAAATAAAGTAATCTTCCTTTTTCTCTTAATTATTTTAGAAATTTAGGGATGAAGGAGGAGAAGACAAGTGTCAAAATCCAATGAGACCAAGTGTCAACACCATATGAAAGATGACGGGGATAATTGTTCTGTCATAAGTCTTTACTTATGCCATAAGGTTAGGTGGCCAACTTTTGTACCAATTGACTTGAGTAAATGGAAGGAACACTTGATTTAGTTGGAGCATAAGAGGGGGCACGTTTTTTGCCAACCAAGGGAGAAGGAAAATTGGTTCCAATCTAATGGAAATCAAATGAAGCAAGCAAGTCAAAGGCTACATGAATCCCTCAATGATGACAAAGGTAGAGTGCACTCTAAGTGAAGGCATGTGCATGGTGGTCATAATGAGAAGGTATGGCATAAAGAAGAGGGAAAGTGTAATCCAAGAAGCAAGATATCATGATGGAAGGTAAGGTGTTCATGAAAGGTGGAAATATCTTAACCATTGGCTAGATCAAGGGCTAGAATTAAAGATGAAAGAGGACAAGTAATACATATTTTCCCTTCCTCCTTTCATGCCCATTCACGCACAAAGAATAGAGAAAAGAGAGAGAGAGAGTGAGTTGGGGAGTTCTTGGTGATTTAGAGAGCAAAAGGAAGCAAGAGTTAAGGTAAGTTATGATTTCTTAAGGTTTCTTCTTCTAATCTTCCATAAATCTCTTCTCTAATCTCTTCCTTTCCATAAATTCCATGGATTAGCAAGCAAATCTTGAGCCCAAAGAGAAGGAGAGAGGAGAACTTCTAGAGAAAGGAAAAGAACTCAAGAAGGTAACTTCACAAATCCTAAGATTATGTTAGATGTGGTTGTTGTTGATGATTATGGTTAGATTTGGTTATTTTGTTAAGTTTGTAAATTTGGAAAGTCCTAATCCCAAGAGGTTATGCTGCCCAAATTTCTTTGAATCATGGTTAAGAAGTGTTTAAGTGAGTTGATCAAGGATTAGAAGTGGAAAAGTACAAGTTTTAGAAGCTAAAACACAAAACTCCATTTTTCCAATTTTTGACCAATATTTCGGCCAGACCAGATCTGGTACAAGGAGTTGGATTTTCATAAAATAAATGGTTCCATTGGACTCAGTGGGCAAAAATAGGTGGGGTTACAGTTGGGCACTTTTTCGGTAGAGGCCGAAAAAGCATAATTACAAAAACGCCACTGAAATCCCTAAATAGAGGCTGTCAAGGGTATTTTCGTAATTTGACAGTGGATTTGGTAATTTCGACCCCGGAAATGGATTCCTTGGGCGAAAATAAGTCAGAATAACCTTAGTCAAAATTTTGGGAAAACGTGCCATCAGGCCGGGCCGGGTTCCCGGGGGCATTTTTGTAAATTTTCACCATAGACTAATATAACCACAATAAACACTATGGAATAGTCTAAAATGATACTTGGATAGGTTATGACCTATTTCTGGTACATTTAATATTTTAGGACCGAGTCAGAGCCGGGACAGCACGCTTTACGAGACACTATTAAATAGGGGATATCAAAGCTTTGAGGTAGGGACATTATCCTTCATACACTATGCCATAAGTTATGTGATTGTGTGGATGCCATTGTTTTGTAAATGCACTTTATTAATAACATGATTTGCCTAGAGAGAGGCTGTTAGTGTCAGATGTGCACTTATACTGGGAGTTGGCAGAAGTCCAACCGGTGTAGATTGTGGGGTTAGGCCCTACTCATGTATACATGACAATGATGTGTTTATATTGTTCATTAATTTGTGCATACCTTGGTGCATGACATATTTACTTTTCGCATTTTCTATGAACGATATTATGTCTCTACGGAGATTCTTCGGAATCTCACCCTATTTTTAAACAAATACCTCAGTGGGTACCAGTGGGCTAAAGGGCAAAGACATTGACGTCGGAAAGTAGAGCAGCGCGTGTCTCGAGGCAGGGTCAAGAACGTGGGCATAATTAGTCTATTTTGTGATATTTTGGTGAAATTTGTAAATATTAAAACTTCGACGAACAATATCGGATTTGGAAACGAACGATGTTGGGATTGTAAACGAATATTTTTATCAGTATAATTGTATTTTTCTGTATGCCCATTGAATTCCGTCTTTATTACTCTTTGATTATCGAAATGGAAACGGGTGTTGACAACAGGCTCAGACTCAGACATATCGTTAGGCCTATTCAGATAAACAGGCCAGACCTATTTTTATAAAGTCTAGCCTACGAGCCTACAGGCCTGGCCTATTTAACTTTTTTTTTTAAATTTATACTATTATATAAGTATATATAATATCATCTAAATAATTTTATAAATTATTTATAAATTTACCAACTTAATCTTAATTATAAATTTCATATCTCATCGTCATTATACTCAACTCTTGCTTTCGCATAAATCATTCATCCTTACCTCT
Organism: Inga leiocalycina; assembly: GCA_963242795.1. NCBI lineage: Eukaryota > Viridiplantae > Streptophyta > Magnoliopsida > Fabales > Fabaceae > Inga > Inga leiocalycina. The sequence continues at coordinate 58,534,633 of OY725321.1, read as the reverse complement.
CTTCTCTTCGATCGCTCGAGATGACAACACCAACTCACTCTCTCTCCCCTAATTTGTGCCCTCCACTAAAGCACTATAATTGTTATGAGTTTATTTTAGTGTCAAATGAAATATTATAATCTTAATAAGAGGAGTTCGTCTCAATTTACATAGGAAGAATAAAAGAGGTAAATATCTAATTTTACATGTTATTTGTTATTCTTTGTCGATTTTAAAAAATATATCTCATTAGTCAACAAACAATTAGTTTTTTTTATTCTTATTTGCTCGGATAAATGTTGTCACTAGACATTATTTTCTTTTCCTTTCTAAGCCTTAATATTACTATAAGAATATATGTTAGGCTTTTAAGATATAATGTGGAATTGCATATAAGCATGAAGGATTATATATAAATTTGGAGGCGTAAGCTTTAAAGGCTATTTAAAGTCCTATATTTTAAGTAGGCCTTCAAGCAGGCTTCAGGCCTTGTCAGGCCTTTTGAAAACCCAGGCTCAGGCCTAAAAGAAAACCTACATACAGGCCCAGGCTCAGGCTTTGAATCTTTGTTACAGGTCTAGGCCTATTTAAGCAAAGCTTAACTTAGTCTAGCCTATTTCCACCACTAGACTTATGGAATCTTAAAATTAAAAAAAAGTTAGATTGGGTGAAATGATGAGTGTTTGGATTAGCGATTAGATAAGTAATTTATGTAAAAGTGAATGATGTTTGATTTGTCTTTTGCATAAATGGCTTTTATATTATTTAAGAAAAAAAATTGTAAAAATTATGAAAAATGAAAAAATGAAGGGATAATTGTATAAAAAGTCCTTATTGGCAATTTAATTGCCCAATGGGACCTAAAGCGATATCTACACACTGAGGGATTTTTTCACAATTTTCTCAAAAATTAACTTTGAAAATTTAGCAATGGTACAATTTTAATAAAATTATATCAAACTTTAATTTAAATTGGTACACTTCAAAAGTCTTTTCTACTGTGCACCTCAAGCTTAACTTTTATAAATTATATCAAACTCTAATTTAAATATTAAATTATAATTCATATTTTCACATAACTCAAAATATAACAAAATAAAATAATTAAAACCTCAATAATACATCCAATAATTCAAATAAATTATTTAAACTAAATTTAATCGGTAAAAACACCATATAGAAACTAATTTATGACATATTTATAAAAGGAATTGATTATAAAATCATAAAATAACTAAATAATAAATCTAAACTGATTAAAATTAATTATTTATTATTCTCTACATTTCTACAGTCATATATTAATAAAAATTAAAACTTGCCTAAACTCTTATCCCAAAGCATTCTCTAATTAGCAGAAGATTACTATCTAAAGAAAGAGAAAATTATTTCAAACATTTTGTATACAAAAAATTTTATGATTAAAAGTGATTTTGAGTACCTCATTGATCTCCAAAGATATGAAATACATCTATCAATATTATTTTATATATATATATACACACATGCACATAAGTTCCAATAAACTTCATTTTAAGGCTTATTACTTTATCCAATTTTTAACTTTTTTTACCTTAAATTTCATCACCGAAAACTTTTCCACTATTCAGGCTCCTTTTTTCCACTATTCAAGAGGAGGTGATACGGCATCGTTTTTGGAGCTAAGAATTGGAGACCTAAAAGACACGATTCATCATCGTGAATGAAGAAGCTGCACTCGGCAGGCTGGATACTCTGTTACTGTCATCGTAGGATCAGAGAGAAGAACCAGAGCGACTTGGCGAGAATCAGAGGGGGAAAGGACCAGGGAGGAGAAATCGAAGTCTCAACGATTGACGGCAATCGAAGTGAGGACGGAAGGAACTCCGGTGTGCCGTCTCTATCCTCTGTTTTCTTCTTCCCTGTCGGAGCCGAGAGAGAACCGAAGCTGGACGCGGTGACTGGTTCAGAGAAGGAAGAGCGACTGATTTTGGGATCGTGGGGGCTGTTCTTCATTACTATTGATCGTCTTCTCAATCTTCATTCATTGATGCTGCAGTTCCTTTTTTGATTCCATTGACAGTGAGGACGGGAGGAAGAAAGAAAGCATATCAGTGTTTTGTTCTCTATTATCTTCTTCCCCTGTGCTTTTATTTGGATTCTGAACTGGATTGTGCAATTTAGAATTTGGTTACAAAATGATGTGTAGCTAAATTGTTTCTTTTGCAGCATTCTTTTCTTTGCTAGTTTGGAATAACTTATTTTTGGATAATAAGTGTTTATAAATCATGATTCACGGTATATGAGATAAGTATGTAAGAGGAGTTTTATCTCGACTTATATAATAAAAATTTATATTTAAAAAATAAGTGTTTCCAAACATACATAAAATTTAGTTGGGGAGGGAGGTGAAATTTAAATGTTTAGTGCCAACATAATGAAATTTGAAATTATTCAGCCACAAATTTAAATTTAAATTTTAAATGTCTGTAGTGGTTGTAGTAACTACTACTAAATGTTGCACAAATATAAAAAAAAAATTACATGAATAATTTTTCCAATAAATTTCTCTATTATTATTTTAAAATGTTGTATAATAAATGACATTTTAAATTATAATAACTATTGTTTCATGATAATTATTACATTTATTTAGTTAAGTATGAACGCGATGATTGATATTGAGAAATACAACGTAGAGGTGATAATGATTTTAGATTTTCACTTTATGAAAGTGGACTTGAAGATGAAGAAAAGATAAAGAGATATATTTTTTTATGGAAGGAATGTTGAAAATATAGAAGAATGAAGAAGTACATCCTTGAAATTTTGTAGAAGGAAAGAAATAAATCAGTATATGAAGAAGCAAAATAAAATTAAAGTAAAATAAGATTCATAAAAAATAAATGTACCTTACAAGAATACATTTCATTCTGAAGAAGAGAATGAAAAAAGGAAGAGAGATTGGAAGAAAATGAAGAAGAAATGAGATGTAGGGGGTATTTATAAGGGTTAAATAAGATGTTTTATGGTGGTTAATGTTACAGTTTTTGTAGCAGTTAATTGTTGTAACGGTTTTGTTGTGTTTTGTCCCTTTTCCTTTTTGAGCATTTTGTTTAAAAATTCAAGGAAATTAAATAAGCAAGGTATAGCCCTAAGGGATGATTTGATAAACCCATATTATTCAATATACTTAGTTTATGGCTTTAAATATTGATATCATCAATTGCTTGTTAATTTTGAGGAACATACACGGCCTGGAAGCCTTAAATGTAGCTTCCTCTAGTGCTTTCTAATGTTTTTTGTCATGCCCCAAGTTCTCAAATATTTTTTACGTTTTCTTTTCTTTTGACCATTAGATTCTACATATAACTAATAACCCGTTTGGTTTGATTCCATCATAGGATAGGATTACTTGTAATCCTGATGCAACAGACCGAGTACATCGTTTGGTTGATCTTATGTAATGTAAAGATGATTACATTTTATAATCCCTATTACATCATTTGATATAATCACTATTATACTACTAGGACTGATAAATGAAAATGCAAGTATCAAGTAATCAAGTAAAAAAGACACTATTGTTATTATAATTTTTTAATTTGACCAAAGTATCCACTCATAAATGCTATTAAATAATTACCACCATTAAATGTAAAAAAACATGCCCCACTAAAAAAATTTAAAAATTATATTCCACCATTAAAATATTAAAATATTTCATTAAATAATATTCTTACAATTAAATACTAAAAAATTATTATGAACCCAACGCATACATTGCATAAATTGAAAAAAAAATTACTTTAAACATAATGTGTATATTATACATATTTATGTAGATAAGGAAATTTTATCTCTTATTATATTATTCCCATATATTTTCATTTTTTTTGTAATCCAACTAAACATTTATATATATATATATATATGCATCACTTTTCTTAATGGTGAATCAAACAAATTCATATAATGATTATTATATTACATTCCATTACATTAACTTCGATTATATTCCGTGAACCAAACATGCACTAAATTAACTAGCTAGCGACGGAATTTTTGTTGTTAATTAGTTTAGTGATAGAATTTAGTCACTAATTATTTATTGACGGTGGAAATTTTGACGGAACGAAATTCCTTCTTTAATTCATTATTTTTTAGTTTTAAACAGTGTAACATTTTAATTTCAAGAGCATAAATTGATGCAATTTTGAACTTTTCAATAATTGACAATAATGCAACGCAAGAGAACAGGTATAAATTCTGTCCAACAATTTGTATCTAAATTGTCATATGTCCCCACAAATTAAATATTCCTTTTTGGACAAAAGAATTAAGGCAGAAAAAAAATAAGCATTCCTTTATTTGGTGGATATTTATAACAAATTAACAAGATACATATAAATAGACTGTGTCAACTCATCATCAATTGAGCCAAAGGATTCCAGAATTGGCAAGGTAAAAATCTGATGATGAGATCAGCAACTCATGTAATGTATCCACCCATAAAGCTTACCCAACTTGTGTCATACATTACTCTGGGTCATTTATTAGAATTATCTAGTTGAGAATGAACTACTATTATTTTTTAGAAATCCTAGAAATCACTAACAACTAAAAGCTTTTTCTTAAACATTTCAAGTTCTAATACTTATACTACTACAAAAAACACAAGCTGTTACACTTAATTTAAAGAATATTATGGCGCTTGGGAAACATCGTAGCTTCCAGCGCCGTTAAAACAAGCTACAACACTTCTTGAATATATGGAAACGCCATAGCTTGATCATTATTATTTTTTTAAAATATAACGTCATAATGTGCTTTCCCAAGGAAGCATCGTAGGAAGTCTTTTATTTTTTTTAAAAAAATAATATTTCATAATTATTTTATTTTTCGAATGAAAACCTTCATTTACAATCCAAATTCCATAATCCACAACAATCTACAATACAATCCACAACAAAATGAAATAACATAGCACATATCAAGCATAAAAGAACTCAAGTATTTAAGTTGCTTAAACTTAAACCATACATATTACTTCTACGGAGGATCAAACTAAGTATTATTATATTTGTAAGCACAACAATTAAAAAAACCTTACAATGTGTAAGAAGTTCAAGAAGATAGAGTTTATACTTTAAATAAAAACTTGAAAAAAAAAATTTTGAACACACATAAAAGATTCATGACAAATTTTAATTAAAAGAAAACGTGAACCAAATGTTGAAAAAAGAAAACACTTACAGGCTAGGGAGCTTCTAAAGGAGGCCGAGACAAGAAAAAAAACATATGAGAGAGGAAGCTTTCTACAACAACGAAGTTTTGGGAAATATGGGAGCTAGAGAGAAAGCGAGAAGATGAAAATGAAAATGAAAATAACGGGTTATGGAAATTAAATTACAAGGTGGGAGAAGCTACGGCGCTTTTTGTCAAAACACCGAAGCTTCTCAATTTGAAAAAAAAAAATGATGGCCAATTTTTTTTTTTAAAAAAAGGTAGAAGCTACAATGCTTTTTCTCAAAGCCCCAAAGCATTTCAATTTTAAAAAATTGATGGCCAATTTTTATTTTTAGAAAAAGTCTTAGATGACACTTGATTATCAAGTACCATACAAAATTGAGCCTTAAACGGCACTTGATTTCCAACCACCATCCAAGACGCCTTAAAATATCAAGGCACCTGTGGAGCCTGCCTTGAAGGCACTTGATGGTGCCTTGAAAGAGCGCCTTGGACGGTGCTTCATAGTGAAGCGCTGTTCAAGGCCAAATTCAAGGCGCCTTGGACGGCCCTTCACTATGTAGCCCCGTCCAAGACCTTATTTTTGGACGGCACTTCACTACGAAGCACCGTCTAAGGCCACTAAGCACTTTTATTAAAAAAATTAAAACCCTTTTTAATATAGATGATTTATCTCTAAGTTTTGATTTCTAAACCGATTCTTAAATTTAATTTTTGTTCCTTAGTATAGACAAACTTTATCAAGAGAGCATCTTATTATAGTAATGGAACTTTGACACTTACGGAATGTCTATTATTCCATAGTTGCCACATGTTTTATTTAATAGTAGTAAAGGGATTAATTTTTTTTTTAAAGTGGGCATTTCAACTGATTATGCAAACTTAATTATACCTATAGCTTCTCTTGTATTTGGAGTCATGGCTCCTAAACTCCGTAGCGGTCACTGTTTATCTTTTTCTCCTTATGGAGATTTATATACAACTCAGAAATAAAACATACATGCGAATTAACTTAAACTAAGTGCAGAGTTTAGTATTATGATCAATGCTTCATCCTGTCCACCTTAGCAAAATATCCACCAGCTTGTCCTTTCCATGAGATGATGTTGTTCTTATGGTTAATACATAGAGAGAGGGGGTCAGATTGGGAAACCTTAGTAGCAATAATTATATTTCAACATATAAATGCATGGTAAATAATTGAGCATGCAAGGAACGCCACAACAAATAACTCCTTACAAGTTACTGATTAACTGTAAACTAGCTATCACACATAGACATAACAATAGCAAAGTAAGGAATTAACAGGTTCTCAAGCCTAACTATAGCAATAATGGCAAAAATAAACATGCAACCAATGTAAATTATATATAAAATGAATGATTAAAGCTACATTTATCACGCTCCCTCCCACTTGCACTTCTTTCTTGATGTCTTTTTGGCGGCTGAAGCACAAATCGAGTCCTAACATTAATGTGTATGCAAAAAATTAACATTGATATCATTCATATCATAATTCAAGTAATTCTTTTAAATCAATCTAGTGATTTGAACCTTTAGTCACCTTATGCTAAATCAAAATTAACTAAATTATGTAGTAAATGGCACAACTTGGGTTGTGTCCTCTTAAGAAGGCTTTTATTTGATTCCTAGGCTAAACTAATTGGCAAAAACATTGAGATGGGTTTTGAAATTGATTTTCCTTGTTAATAAAAGAAAAGAACTTAAATTTTTTGGATTTTTGATAAAAAATGAGAATGCAAGTATGTAAGTGTGAAATTGGATTTAGGGAATGATATGTTGGAATGCTCTTTGGATGTTATGACTATCCAAGCTTGCTTATTGATATGGGAATAAATTGATGCACCAAGTCTAACTAAAAACCCCAAACACGGTTTAAGTCAAGTGATTCTTAAAAAATAGTTGTCTTAAATGCTAGATAACAATTACTTACTAAGGTACTTTTAAAAACCATTTGGTGTTTAATTTAAATTGAGTTAATAAAACTTGCTTCCTTAATGATGAGTGCTCAAGGAGACACTCAACAACAATGCATGTCAATTATAATACCTAACAACATACTAGATAAAACAATTTTAATGAGTGCAAATGGTAGTATATAAATAAACTCAAATCCTAAGTCATACAATTCAATTCAAACAAGAATAATCCAAAAAACAGAGATTATAATGCATAATCTCAGTCTCAAATTCAAATTAGAACAAAAAAACCTAAAATAGGAAAACCATTAAGTTCAATAGACAATTAATTGGAAAGCAAACACTTCCCTAATTGAAGGTCCTAGATTCAAGCCAAAGCATCCACTCCAAGGATCACAAGAAATTTAATCTCTCATGGAGTTAATTGTAATACTATCAGTAATTTGCTCAAAAACCAGGGCAACCATGAATGAATGATAGAGGGTCGAATCTAATAGAGAATGAGAGAGGTGATGTCAGTTCTTGGTGAGGGAGTGACGAAGCTTGACTGTGACGATGGTGAGAGAAGGTAAATTGGTGATGGTGATGCTTTGTTGTGATTAAAGCTGTAGGACTCTCTGACTCCTTCATTCAAATCTCTCCATGACCTCCTCCAGTTCAAAATCGTAGCCCTCTCCATTAAATCTGGTTCATGGCCGCTGGCTTTGTCTCATATTGAAACTCCCTCATTTAATTGTCAGGCAAAATCCTCCCTCCAGAGTGTCCCTTTTTTTAAAAAAAAAAATTTCTTGGTCAAATCCTCCTTCTAATTGTGGTTGAATCTCCACTCAATCACAACAGATTTGCCCTAAAATCTGTATTAGCAGGCCCAAAATTTGGGTTCATTAAGGGAAATGCTAAATTTTCAATTTCAGGTCTTTTGCGCAATTTTCAAAAGTTTTGGGTATTTTTCTATAATTTTCTCAGGTCCTTTTTGTTCCAAAAGTGATGACTAATTCTACAGAAAAACAATGTTTTAAAAGCCGAACTGAACATCAAACTGGAAAGGTAAGCGGGTCATGGTTCAATCAGTTGGAATGGTCCAGCCGTTTGCTCATATCGGTGACATAATAATTACAAAACTCATAAGTTTTCTACTCCTATCTTGGTACCTCCCAATCCAAAAAGAAAAAATCTTAGCCTATTCTCTTCTTCTTTAAACAAAATTATTATATCTTGGTTGCTTGAGGATGAGTTTATGTTTTGTTTATAAACTTTGGCAAATTTGATAACTTTATCTCTTAAATTGTGGATTATGTTTTTAAATTTTTATAAGAGGAATGTTTGATGTTAGGAAGGTAAATTTAATGACTCGTATATGTGTCTCATATTTTCGGCCCTCAACTCAGGAATGATCAAGATGTACCACAATTCGAAGTTTATATACTAGTGGCCAGGATTAAAAAGTGACATGACCATGTATGTAGCATGATGTTGTGCTTGTTAGAAAGTGAAAATTGAACATCAATGATCACCATGACTTCTAAAAAGTTCAAAGATTCCTGAGTGTAAATGGGAAAGTGTCATCATGGATATAGTGGTGGGACTACCCAGAATCAGAAACTATGATGCAATTTGGGTAATTGTCAATTGTTTTACAAAGCTGGCACACTTCATCCCCATTAATGCCAGCTATTCTCCTGACATGTTAGCAAAGATACACACAAGGGAGATAATCAAACACCATGGTATGCTGAAGAGCCTTATCTCTGATAGAGATCCCCGATTTATATCAAGATTCTCGAAAGCTCTACATAAAACTCTGGGTACAAAGTTGAGATTCAGTATGACCTATCATCCATAGATAGATGGATAGTCAAAGAGGACTATACAGGTACTAGAAGACATATTGAGAGCATGTGTACTAAATTTAAAGGGGAGCTGGGATTATTTCGTTCCATTGGTTGAGTTCACCTACAACAATTGCTATCATGTGAGAATTCAGATGGCTCCATATGAAGCATTGTACGGAAAAAAGTGCCAATCACCTCTCTATTGGATGAAACTATTTGAATGAAGACTACATGGGCTAGACCTAGTATATCAAACACAGAGCAAATCAAGATTATCAAAAAGAGGCTCCTAACAGTAGTAGATAAAAGAGCTATGTTGATAGAAGGAGAAGACCTATAGAATTTGAAGTTGGGGATTATGTATTTCTAAAGGTATCTTCGATTACTAGAATTGGTAGAGCAATCAAGAGGAAAAAGCTAAGCCCTTGGTACATTGGTCCTTTTAAAATACTAGCAAGGGTTGGGCCAGTGGCCACTACTACAAAAAGGTATGGGATATGTGCGTGCACCCCGTCCCTCCATTTTCTCATCTTCATATCTTAAAACTACACCCACACGCGCACACGTTATTGTATTTTTCCAACTGCCAACCCCACTTCTTTCCGTATTATTCCGTTGTCTTCAACTCTTTTGGTCCCCACTCCATTTGGTAGCTAGCGCTCAAATTTCTTCCTTCCCTCGTTGAAGATTGCGTCACCAACGGCAATTACGTGGTCCCCCACTCCACTGCACTGATCAACCTGTAAGTTCAACTTGCGTTTTGTTTTTATTAATTTTTTTTTTCAGGTTGTTCTGCTGCTTTTTTTTTATGCCATGCTTGCTATGGTCTTTTTTCCCTGTTATGACACGCATGCTTGTATATTTATATATCATATATAGTCATCTTCTTCATGGATGGTGTTATTATACTAGTACATAAACCAATTTAGAAATAGTATATAGTATGTAATTTCATCCGATATGATCAACACTGGAAAAAAAATAAAGAATGTAACTAAAATGCAAGAGGAGAAGACAATGCCCATGTATATATATATTATGCGCTCTCTCTCTCTGTCGGCAGATTTTTTTTTTTGTGGGACCATCTCTAGTTTTGTTTCTTTGCTCTTTACATGTACAACACCTATATATATATATATAATATACAAATGTGTTTGTTGTTTTTAGGCGTGTGTGTACATATATATTCCGTTAATCATTCATTCCGCCACTACTCTATCCAATTGCCCTCTTCCTTTCAATGCTGTTAATCAATGCCTTTGCGTTTTTGAATGATATATAGATAGATAGATATATATATAAGGGTTTTTTTTTCACCTGAATATACAAAGGTTCACATCATTGCCTCTCTATTTTTCCTGCATATATCCCCCACACACACCCAGCTTTTTTCATTAGAAAAATTCTCATGTATATGTATACATGCCCAATTGCTTTTTACTGTATGAAACACTAAACCTAAAAAAATACAAACATAAACTAATTGGCATTTACAAAAAAAAAATTATACAAATAATAATTTATAAATTAAAGTTGGAATAAAAGTTAGTGCAATATGATTTTTAAGTTTGAATTTTTTTAAAAAAGATATTTAATAAATTAAAATATTTGATTGTATGATATATACACTTTAAAAATAGATTTAGATGTATAATGTTTGAAAAATATATGATTTTTATGAATTTTTAGAAATAAATATATCAAAATTATATATTAAAAGTAGAAAGGATATTTGAAATATAGGATCATAAAAAAATTATTTGTGATTACTAAAAAGTATATAAAATTTATAGATTGCATGTGATACATGTAATTAGATCTATATAATAAATAAGTATCACCATAAAAACACTATATATAGTAAATATTTTCGGTGAAAAACCAACTTTTCATTTTAAAAAAATTGATTTACTAACTATTTTTTTTTTGGCCAGTGATTTACTAACTAAGACTAAAGACTTAAAAAATATGAAAAAAACCTGTCTCATCTTATCATAGCTAGCTAGGACTATCAGGGACTATTACAGGTAGAAATAGATTTGAATATTTGGATTTTGGCCCTTGAAAAGATAAACCCTAAAAAGCCTACATATGTGTATCAGTAGGAACTTAAGGGAATAAAACAAATGGGGATGAGGAACGTAACAAGAAGAGTTGTGTGTGCCTGTAGAAATATACAATAACTGTTGAGAGAAATTAGGGAATTACATTGCAGGTACTAAGTGATTATGAAGTTTAGGTTAATTGCAAACAAACCCGTATGTGATGTTCCAAAATTAAAAAATTTAAGATTCTTAGATGTTTTAAGTGAAATTGATAGAAAAATACTGTTAATTAATGTTGGGATTATGCTTTTTTTTTCCATTTTATTTTATTTTCTTTATTTTTTTTCCTGAATCATATTTTTTGATTTTATTATATTTTGATGTTTATTACACATATTATTATTTTAAAAAATAAATTAGAACCTCAAATATTTTATTGTTTTGTTTATATTTAATTTGTGTTTGTAGTTTCAGTTCTGCAGTCTACTGAAGCTTCTATTTACGGTATGTTTTTTAAATTTTGAGCTTACAAATGTGATTTTAGTTAAATTTTTTTGTTATAATTTGTAGGTGTTCTAATGATTGTTATTTATTAATTGCATAAGCAAAATAATTATTTATATATTCTTAACACTTGTATTTTATTTATTGACTTGTAATGTTTTCTAATTTAACTATGATATATTATTGTGGCAAATATGGTTTCTTTTGTTATGAGTTGTAAAATTTTATTATAATGCCTGGGAATAATTAATGAATTATTTGGCAATTTAAATATTCAGTTTAAGACTTAGAAAGCTTCAATTATGAAGATTCATGTGGTGTATGTTATTTTAAATTAAAATTGGTAAGAGAATATAAAAGTAATTAGTAAATGCAATAGTCATACAACTAACCACGTAATTTTTTAAAAAAATAGATTGAAGCCCATAGATGGATCGTAAATGGATGTCATCTAATCGATGTTCAAGGGAATATATAGATGGGGTGAAGGATTTTATTACATTTGCAACTGAGCACACAAAAGATCCTGGCAAAATCTTATGTCCTTGCTTATCCTGTTGTTTTGGAAAGCGGATTAGTCAACTTGATTTGCTAGATTATCTAGTGTGTTATGGTATTGATCAAACATATATACGATGGACAAGGCATGTTGAGACCAACGAGCCATATAGTGATCGCGTGCATACCACGGGTGGTGCCTCGGATGAATTTGATCAAAGCATGTTTGATGAAGATGATGGTCTTGAAGAAATGGTAAATATGGTTGAAGGGGTGCTTCATAACTGCCCTAACGAATATGAGAAGTTGAAAGGTGATGCAGAGAAACCATTATATGTCGGAAGTACTAAATACACAAGATTGCTAGCAGTGTTGAAGTTGTACAACTTTAAAGCTCGCTACGGATTGAGTGATTCGGGTTTTACCGCATTGCTTGAACTGTTGCAAGATATGCTTCCAGAAGAAAATGTACTTCCAACCAAGACATACGAGGCAAAGCGAATTCTTTGCTCTACAACTGGTATGGGATATGAGAATATACATGCATGTCCTAACGATTGCGTATTATTTCGAAATCAGTATGCAACGTTGGAGAAGTGCCCTAAATGCAACGTATCTCGATATAGGAAGAAGAAAGGAAAAAGTCCTTTGAAGGTGCTATGGTATTTTCCCATTGTTCCGAGATTCAGGCGACTGTATAGTAATGCAGAGATTGCTAAGCAGTTGACATGGCATGCAGATGAAAGGATTAAAGACACGAAGCTTAGGCACCCTGCAGACGCTCCTCAATGGAAAAAAATTGATCATGAGTACCCTGACTTTGCTGATGAAGTCAGGAACCTTCGCCTTGCACTGTCAACTGATGGAATTAATCCGCACGGTGTTCAGAGTAGCACACATAGCACGTGGCTGGTGATATTGATGATTTATAACCTTCTTCCATACTTAATCATGAAACGCAAGTTTATGATGTTGTCCATGTTAATTTCTGGGCCAAGGCAACCTGGGAATGATATAGATGTATACTTGGCTCCTTTAATTGATGACCTGAAGCTGCTTTGGGATGAAGGCGTTAGTGTGTATGACGGGTACATGGAAGAAAGTTTCACTTTGAAAGCCATGTTGTTTGGCACAATTAATGATTTCCCTGCTTATGGAAATTTGTCAGGATACAGCGTCAAAGGATATGGTGCATGCCCTATATGTGAAGATGACACTCATTCAATGCGACTTCATCATTGTAAGAAAAATGTTTACATGGGGCATCGAAGATTCTTACCATCACAACATCGTTGGAGGAAATGGAAAAAGCCTTTCAATGGTGATGCAGAAGAAGGTAGCCCGCCGAAGATGTTGACCGGTTCCCAGGTGTATTCCAAGGTAAAAGACTTGGAGAATAATTTTGGCAAACCTTTTGCAAAACAAATCGAGACAAGCGGTTGGAAGAAAAAGTCTATTTTCTTTGAACTTCCATATTGGAACTCTTTATATGTGAGGCATTTTCTTGATGTGATGCACATAGAAAAAAATATCTGTGATAGTCTAATTGGCACATTGCTTAATATCCAAGGAAAAAGCAAGGACAATGTCAATTCGAGGTTGGATTTAGTGAACTTGGGAATTAGAGAAGAGTTTGCACCGATTGAGCAAGGTTCTCGTACCTATCTACCGCCAGCGGCATACACTCTGTCGAGGAAAGAGAAGAAATTGTTTTGTGAGTTTCTGCAAGGAATTAAAGTTCCCGAGGGCTACTCTTCAAATATAAAGAACCTTGTATCGGTAAAAGAGTTGAAGTTAAAGAACCTTAAATCTCATGATTGTCATGTGCTCATGCAAAATTTCCTACCAGTTGGTATACGATCCATTTTACCCAAAAAATTAAGGAACACTATCACAAAAATTTGCGTGTTTTTCAAGTTGATCTGCAGTAAAGTGGTTGATTCAACCAGGTTACAAGATTTGCAAAGGCTGATTGTGTGTACTCTGTGTGAACTTGAAATGTATTTTCCGCCTTCTTTTTTTGACATTATGGTACATCTAACTGTACACTTGGTCAAAGAAACTCAATTGTGCGGTCCAGTGTACTTGAGATGGATGTACCCAAATGAACGATTCATGAAAATATTAAAGGGGCATGTGAAAAATAGATACCGTCCAGAGGGTTGTATCGCTGAAAGTTACATGGTTGAAGAAGCAAGTGACTTCTGTGCTGATTTTCTATCAAATGTTGACCCTGTAGGGATCCCCAAGTCCCGTTATGATGGCCGAAGATCAGGGAAAGGAATAACGGGGAGTGATGTAATAACGATATCAGTGACTGAACGGGATCAAGCCCACTTGTATGTCCTACATAACACTGATGAGGTCAAACCGTATGTAGAAGAACACAAGGATGCTCTCCGATTGGTACATGGTGATGGGAATGAAAATTTATTAACAACAGAACACAATAAACAATTTGCAGGCTGGTTGAAAAATCGTATTAACGATGAGATGGAGAGGAATCCTGATTCAGTTTCCGAAAAATTGAAGTGCCTGTCGAAGGGACCGAGCTTACATGTATTATCTTACAATGGTTATGCAATCAACGGTTACACATTTTATACACAAGACCATGATAAACAAAGCACGATGCAGAATAGTGGGGTAACACTTGTTGCTGATTCTTGGCATAGATCCAGTGCTAAAGATACACACCCTATCTATGCATCAATGTCATACTTTGGTGTCATTGAACACATATGGGAGTTAGATTACTCTATGTTCAGGGTCCCTGTCTTCAAATGTCAGTGGGTTAACAACAACAGTGGATTGCGGATAGATGACTTAGGCTTTGTGCAAGTGGACCTTTCTAAGGTTTGGTATGAAGATGATCCTTTTATTTTAGCAGCACAGGCAGAACAAGCATTTTACATTCCTGATCCTGCTAAGAAGAATTGGTCTATTGTACTTCCATCCAACAAGAATCGTCAAGCAGAAGTTGATTTTGAAAGTAATGAATATTTGAACATCAATAATGATGATCCTTCGTTTGAGAATTTGTGGTCAGCAGAGATTGATATAGATGGAGATGCAGATGAAGATGGAGATGGAGATGGACCCCTATACATGAGACATGATCATAAAGAGGGAACTTGGGTCAAGAGGAACACAATTCTCAATCCAACACGAATTCTGAAGAATAAAATTTTAAATCAGACAAGAAAAAGGAAAAGATAATGATTGCCTTGACTCATTTACTTGTACGTATGTTTTTATAAATTTCAAAATAATTTGCTTTCGTTGACATACAAGACCATTGTGCACTGATGTTTTGATTTGGTTTATTTCACTTGCAGGAGTATGGACTCACCACATGATGACATTGATGATGTTCCCAGTCCCGTACCTGATGACATTGATGACGTTCCCAGGCACATTGGTAGACAGAGATTTGAGGTGAACGTCAGACGTGGCAGAACAATTATGGCGAGGTTGATCAGACTGAGAAGTAACGGAATCAAGTTACAACTGGAGTGGAATGAACATGGAAACCCGGTTGGGGACAACAGTACCTCCTTAAATAACTTCATTGGGACTACGGTTCGAGACAGAGTCCCTATTACAGTTCAAAATTGGAAAATGGTAAAGAAAAGTTATGAGGATGTGATCTGGGCTGAAATACAGGTAACACCTTAATTATATATTTATTCGGTTTGCTTTGTTTCACTTCATTTCAATCTTACATATGATATATGTTTTTTGACTTGTTTATAGAGTATTTTTTTTATTGATGATGATCGGAAGAACTTCGTAATGAGAAAAGCCGAAAAACTTTTGTGAAAGTTTCGTTCTGATCTCGTCAAATATTTCTTGAGGGATGATAATGATGATATCATTACTACACCGCCTTATCCATTATACGAAGGAATCATCACTCAAGCAATGTGGGATGAGTTTATCAAAACTCATACAACTCCTGATTTCCTGGTAAGGGGATTTGTTTATTTTTCCCTATTACGTGTAATGTACGTATTTGTAAGTAAAATTTATATATTTATATGAATCATTTTGATCTAACTAGGAGTTGAGCGAGAAGAATCGAGCTAACGCGACCAACATGCCATACCGATACACACAAGGACATGTTTCATACGGAATTTTAGAAAGAAAAATGGTACAAACTGATGATTATTTCATTCATAATAAAAATTGTATGAATATCATTTAACTTCGACTAACTTCGATGTGCAGATACAAGAATTAGACTCAGATATTACACAGGTTCCACGACATGAGCTGTGGGTCCAGGGTGTCACAAATAAGAAAGGTGAAATTTGTAGTGAGGAAGCAAGAAGAGTAGCCGAATATTGTGTAAGTATTCAATTATATTATGCGTTCAATAAATAATTGGCTTTACTTAAATGAACTCCATTTATAATAACTAATTTTCATTGTAATTCTTTTTGGGAAAGCGACAAATGACACAGGAGGATCCTGCGTTGGCGACCTATGTTGGTCGGGACGATTTATTGAGCAGAGCGTTACCAGTACCCGAGTATGATGGTCGTGTTCGGGGTACTGGTTTTGCAGTCACCCCATCAGCATACTTCGGACGTCAGAAGCGCTCGAGTAGAAGTGATGTTTCCCACCTACGTGACGAGATGTCTAGCTTTAAGCATCAAATGCAAGAACTTCAACAACAAATGCGCTACAAGGAACAACGAGAAGAACAATTCACCGAACAAATGCGTTTGCTGCAATAACATAATGCGTTGTTAACAACGCAAATACAACAGTTGGTCCAGGGTAGGCCAACACCAAATGTTCCGTTCTGTGATAGCCCAAGTTTCAGAGATAGCTGAAATTCCATGCCTAAAGTCCCTTTTCCTTCGGTAATTAATTTCTTTTCTACTTAACTTTATGTTAAATTATAATTAAGCGAATTTAACATATTAACTCTATTTTCCGTAGGGGGAATTTCAATGCAAGCTATATGTCGAGCAAGCATCCAAGCACGTGGTTGCAGTAGGTGTTGCCTACAACACTGGTGAGGACATACTGCACAATTCACCGTTGCCCGATAACACACTCCGGGTTAGGGTTGACGTCTGCACGAACGAAGACGCCCTCTTATCGATCCCGTCTCAGGATGAGCAAAATAAGGTGGCAGATGTTGTAGGTGGCTATGTTGCTTGGCCAATAGGTCTTATCGAGCCATGTGGAAAGGTCGTTCATTCAAAATTCCCTGCACTTTTCCTTCGAACTTTCATCTCGAACTGTGCTTTAATTTTCTGATTTGCGCAGGGTAAGATTTCAAAGTTTTCAACAACACAACCCAAGTCAAAAGCATCGGCCAGCCAACAGAGCAGAAGAAGACATACCTCATATCTCGATCAATTAATAACGATTGCACCACAATTGATCGGTGAGGGAGTAGTGCCATTACGTATTCCAAGACATATCTACACTGTTGGTGGTCTAGTTGACTATATTACTGCCGAGGTCGTGCATGATATATGTGCTCGTGATTGGGTTAGTGCTTCGGCTATCAACATCTGGATAAGGTACTTCACTATCATCGTTTATCACTGTTATTAATATATCTCGTTCCATTTCTTTTGTTTCTCATGACACTGTATCTTTTATACCAGGCATTTGGATCAGGACGTTTTAATGGACACACACAGGGTCCAATTCGCATTTGTCAACCCTTTTCTCGTTGGTCATCATGAGGGTAAAATAGATGTGACTGCGCAGTCTAATGAGCTGAAAGATTACTTTAGCAAGAAAGCGACAGCAAATACATTATTTTTAGTGCCGTATAATGCGGGGTAAGTTATTATTGGTACAATTTTTGTTTTTATTGTTTAACTTCTATCATAACATGATTGTTCAAAAAATATTTTTAAAATATATTTTAGGCGCCATTGGATATTGATCGTTATCAATCCAGCGGAACCTTCAGGCCCTCGCATTTATTATGTGGATCCTCTGAAAAATGGTCTTCCACAAGACCGTTTTGATATGATGCTATTGATCAGTAGGTAAGTATACGTGCCTATGTATAAATATTTGCGAACGTGATTGAATAATCAAAAGTAATCATTTTCTGTTTCTTTTGTTAGCGCATTGACTGCATATCGGTCGTCTGTCACGTTAAACTATTCTAAAGCTACTGACCCCCGCCTTAGCTATCCTTGGAAGAAGATACAGGTATTGATATTTGAATTTACTTAGACTTTGTTAATAAACACTTTTTATTCATGAACAGAGTTAAATATTGCATTATATTATTGCAGTGCCCTTTCCAACCTAATGACAATGATTGTGGGTACTATATCATGAAATTTATGAAGGATGTTATTATGCATGATCAACCATTTATTCCTCAAAAAGTAAGTCATTTAGTTGCACTTCATATTATGTTGTAATGAAATTGAATTAGTGCCTGACAGTTATGTTTTACTGATTTTAATTCGTTCTAACTTGTGTCTGATTGTATATATCTGTAGTATTATGAAGATCAACGTTGTGACGCTTTGACAGACCATCAGGTTAATGAAGTGATCGAGGAATGGTGTGAATATGTGTTTAGGCAAATCCCTAGGTAGCTATATTTACTATTAAATTCACTAGCTGGTTTTTTTGTCTTGTTTCTAATTGCCAATATAATTGTTGTGTCATGCATGTTTGTTCAAGTTGAATTTGTTGTATTATATTTCATTCAGCTAGGTTTACAGTATATTGTATTTAACAATTTTCATTACTACTATACTTTAGCTAATCAATCATTTGTTGGTATCATTTTAAAGTTATCTATTATTGTTCTTATTAAACCTTGCAGACTATAATTATATATGCATGAGGAAAAAATATGCTAAAAAAAAAACCAATACGAAAAACCCAAAAAATATGAGGAAAAAATATGCTAAATAAACCAGAACGAAAATTTTTTTTTTAAAAAAAAAGACCTACTGTGGCGCCTGGCCAGCCAGGCGCCACAGGAGGTACAAAGAAAAAAAAAATATCTACTGTGGCGCCTGGCAGGAGGTATAGGCCTTCTGTGGCGCCTGGCCGGCCAGGCGCCACAGAAGGCCCACATATCTGTGGCGCCTAGCAGGTCAGGCGCCACAGGAAGTGCTTTTTAAAAAAAAAAAATTAAAAATCTGTGGTGCTTCCAAGCGCCACAGCTTTTTTTAGTAGCGTTAAGATAGGTGGCATTTCGCAAGCGCTACAGCTAATGCAATTATAAGCGCCACAGATTTGGTTTTTTGTAGTAGTGGGCATACCGAATAGCCCTACCCTCAAACTTGAGCAGACTCCATGACATGTTTCATGTCTCATAGTTAAAGAAGTACTAACTAGACCTTGAGCATGTCATCGAATATAAAGATATTGACATGCAGGATAACTTCACATATAAGGTTGAGCCAAAATGAATCATTGATCGGCAGGAAAGACGGCTTAGACACCAAAGCATACCATTTGTAAAGGTGGTCAGGAAGGGACTATCCCTAAGGGAAGCAACATGGGAAGCAGAAGAAGACATGAAGAAACGTTACCCATAATTTATGTGTCAAGATGTGTAACAAATTGTGAGGACGAAATTTATTTTACGGGGGAAGAATTGTAATATACCTAACTTTGTAAACATTAGAGTTGTCTATGTAAATCAACTAAATGAAATAAATACGGGTGTTTATATATATAAATATGGAGTTATTTTCATGATTCCCAGACATATATGGTGTTATTTACTGAAGTTAAGAAGTCAGGGATTACTACTTACGGGTCTATAAGACACTTGGCGCCATTTAGGGACATAAAGGGCTCATGGCGTCATCTGGCAAGCCTCAATATACATGTTACAATCCTGAGTAAAATCCAAGTAGTGTCTCAAGTAAACACCGATAAAGTAACTTTATTAAAGTAGCTTTAATAAAGTAAGTAATGAGACTCAACTTTTGTGGTGGCTCCATAAGAAAGAGACACATGTCCTCTCATCATGAGATATACCATTTAACTTTTATGTTGGCTTGATAAGAAGGTGACAAGTGTCTCTCATGATTACACTTGCTTTTTGCTTTTTGAGTTGGCACTCTAAAGAGGTGCCACCTAGCCTCTGAGTCAGGGGAATTCATCGATCTCTAGTCTAAACACGTACTTGACTTCCTCAAATAATGAACTTAGAAATCAGGGGAATTAAGTAGGCTTCCCTTTCCCTGACATAAATAGGACACCTATAAGAGAGAAAAGATGATGCTAGGAGGACACTTGTCACTCTATGGCAACAATAGATCAAAGTGCAAGACACATGGCACAAATCCAACTCTCACTACTACAAAAATAGAGATTAGAGGCACACCTTTTGTGGCACTTCTTTAAAGAAGTGCCATAGCTTCTTTCTAGATCTTTTAAATTTTTATTTTTTTTTTCAAAAAAATACTTTAGGTGGCGCTTCCTCAAGGAAGCGCCACAGCTGCTTGGTGACATTAGGTGACACTTCCTTGAAGAAGTGCCACCTAAGGTATTTTTTTTTAAAAAAAAAAAGAAGAAGTAGCAGCAGCTGTGGTGCTTGCTTAAGGAAGTGCCACAGCTGCTATGTATTTTGTGTGGCACTTGCCTTAGAAAGCGCCACACAAAGTAATTTTTTTTTAATTTTTTTTTAAATTATTCTTCTCCTACAATCTAGTTCTATCACATTTATCCTTTAATCTCCACTCCCCATCTAACACGTGCCATCACTCTTTATCCTCCTAGTCTCTATATTTTTTCCTTCTTTTCTTTTTGTCATTCATCACCATCTCTACTTCGATCGCTACTTCCTCCTTGTTCCTTTGTCACTCATCACCTTTGTGAGGATTTTCTTTTGAAAAATTTTTTGTCTGCCAAATTTTTACATCTATAAATAATAGATCTTCAATCGCTTTCCCTTCCCTGAATCTTATGAAGATGGTGACACTTCCTCCCTTCACACACGCACACACTCTCTCTCTTTTCACTTGTTTCTTCTTCCATTATTTTTATATTAAGCTTCGAATTTTAGATCTGAGTCGTCCAACTTAGCATTAGCCATGAAGTAGTAAGTTTATTTGGTCTAATTGCTATTTAAGATGCATTGTATCACATATATAGCTTACCAGTTTATTTTGAATAATAGTTTCTTACAATTATGTTGCATATGTTTCTACAGAGAAGAAATCTTTGGTTTTTTATAACCGAGCGAATGCTGTTCGTATTGTTTTATCAATTGCTATGTTGGTATAAAGAACGTTCATATTTACTTTCAAGTTTCCTACTTTTAATTGTTTTAATTTTCCTTGATGAAGAATGCTTCTGAAATTTCTTTTCTCATTTTATTCCTGAAAAAATTATTCTCATTTTTATATGCAAAAAAATAAATGAGATAAAATTAAATGTTATTATATATAAGTTGTATTTATTTAGTAGTTATAATTATTAATATTGATGATTTGCATGAGTAAAATAATTATTTATTTTAACACTTATATTTTACTTAGTAGTGATTTTGTTAATTATTTATTTGGTAATTTTTTTAATTTTGTTGTGGATATGAAAATGCGTTTAAAGTGTGTTATCAACTATAATTATGAGGTTCTTTTGATAAAAAAATAATTATAGGGTTTTAAAAGAAAAATACAAAAATAATTTTTTTTAAAAAAAAATACCTAGGGTGGCGCTTGCTTGAACAAGTGCCACAGGAAGTCACTTACTGTGGCACTTGTTCAAGTAAGTGCCGCCCTAGGTATTTTCTTTTTTATTTTTTTAAAAAATACCTAGGGTGGCGCTTGTTTGAACAAGCGCCACAGGAATTCCTGTGGCGCTTGTTCAAACAAGCGCCACCCTAGGTATTTTTTAAAAAAATAAAAAAGAAAATACCTAGGGTTGCGCTCGTTCAAGCAAGCGCCACAGGAAGTGACTTCCTATGGCACTTGTTCAAGCAAGCGCCGCCCTAGGTATTTTTTTTAAAAAATAATTATTGACTTCCTGTGGCACTTTTTTAAGGAAGCGCCACAAGAAGTGTTTTTTTTAAAAAAAAAAATATTTATGCTGTGGCGCTTCAAAGCTCCACAGCTTTTTTTAGTGGCATCTTGATATGTAGCACTTACTAAGCACCATAGCTAATTCAACTATAAGCGCCATAGCTTTATTTTTTTGTAGTAGTGTCTTCATTTCCTCTTTATGAATTCGTCCAGCCAAGAGGATGAACATGAAAAATAGAAAAAAATTTCAAGAAAAAGAAAAGAGAGAGAAGGAGAGAAAGCTAGAGAGTTCTTAAGCTCAACCTTCGATTCCAACCCTAAATCACTATTTCGAGCTGACGAAATCTTTAGTAATCTTCTTCTACTTGGTATGGGTTTTATAACCCCCCGTCGTAATTATCACTCGAAATATGTGATTATGACAAATTAGAGACCAATGGAAATTCAAAATGCATTTAAAATCCCATCTTTACAATAGGATTTCAAAAAAAAAACATCTTTTAAAATCTAATATGCCTGGTCTTATATTCGCATTTCGAATACAATTACCTCATGAAGATAAATCACATTCAAATATATCAGAGTGCACAACACAATCCCTGACAAACCCTAGGTTCCATATATTCTTAAAGAGTATACAAATTCCCATTTAGGGGATTAGACAATATCATCCTCAATATATATCCAAATACACATCCTAAATCCAAAGGCGAATACAAATTATACAATACTTTCAATCTATGATAACCAACTACTAACTAATGCTCCTAACCAGGAACTTAACCCACCCTTGGTTACTTGCTTCTTCTTGAATTGCTTGCTTTGTCTGAAAAGTTAGTCAATGGAAAGAATGAGATTCAAAAGAATCCCAGTAGTAACAAGTCACTCATACAGTGCATAAACACATAGCATATATGATCATGTTCGATAGCATCACAATGATTCATGGCTCATGCGACAAACGACAGCACTCATGGCAAAAAACACTATACGTCAACTTTCCCTGCGATCTCAAAGTAACAGCTTGAACTGTAAACACTATGCGTCAGCTTTCACTGCAATCTCAAAGCATCACAATGTATCACTATGCATGACAAACATACATACAATGCTTTACACATAGCATAAGAGAAAGAGTCACAACCTTATTGTTTCCACTTGTGCTCTGGCACAAATAAATCACGATCAGGGAAAATGCTAAATCCTAACAATCAAATCAAGGACATAGAGTTATTCCCTTTTCCAATTCCTCAACTTCCAAACATCAAAGTTGGTTATCATTTAAGACCTTTAGGTGGCTACTATAGGCCCAAACATATGCCTAAAGGGTTGGGAAAGACTATACCAAAAATCACCTTTCAAAAGTGTAAAATATTGATTTTTGGGGGTTGGCTGTGGCCCACAAATCCATTGGCCATGGCCAAAAATAGATCAGAAATATTTGGGCTGCGGCCCACGGCCTAAAACCTTATGGTCACAGCCAAGAAAATTCTGTTTCTTGGCTGAACTTCCAAAATTCATAACTAATTCTAGAAAAATTGAAATGAGGTGATTCTAAAGCCAAATGTAAGGCCTTTAAGTCCTCTTCATATGAAAAATATGGTCCATTACTGGAAATCACCAAAAAAATACAGAATTGCACAAAACTCAGCACTGCTGCAAAACAGAGTTCAGTTTCAATCCCAAACTTTGGACAACCATAACTCCCAGAAAAAAAAACGGAATGGCACAAATTATATATCCATTTTGAAGCTTGAAATGTGAAATTTAAGACTGGAAAGTTTCATAATTTTATGACATTATTTACCTAGTCAAAACGTCCTCACAAACAAACTGCCCATCACAGACTTTCAATGGACAGATTTTCAGTTTTTCACAATTGCTTCCAATGGTTTCCATTTTCACATTAAACACCATTCCCACAAAAATTTTCAGAATAAATCCATTGGAAACACCAAATTAATCAAATTCACATCATATTGACATGTTACCACATCATGTCATACAAATCACCATTCAAGTCACAACATTGCACCACTTTCCATTTCACATCCAAAACCAAATCAAATGACATCAAAGCACAACTTGACATCATTTGCCACACAAAATACAATCCAATTCTCTAATTTCATACCACACGAAATTCATCAAAAAATCATGGAAAATTCTACAAACCACAATACTCAACCAAAACTCACAAAACTTAGGTCAAAATGCATCAAATACTCACATCTTCCTCTTTTCCAAACCAATTCCTTGATTCTTCATCTTTCCAAATTCTTCAAGATCTCAAACACCTTCTTTTAAAAATCTAAAACCATAACAATGAAGCTCTCATCACTAGGAACAACATTAGAAAAAGGTATTTAAGCATTAGAAGCCAAGTAGATCACTAACCTTAGGCTTTCTTCTTTCTCTTTCTTCCTTAAGCTCACGAAAATGGTGGAATGAAGAGAGTGAGATGAAATAATGAAGAAGCATCATATTTTTGGGCTCCTAATACACCTTGGCCGACTTTTAGAAGAGGAGAGGAGAGAAAAAAGCAACTTTGACACTTTGACCCAATCCAATGGCTTACAAGACGCCACTTGTCACAATCTTTTCACATCTCCTATAAGCTCACATACACACACATACACTTGATTCCATCCTTTGATCTCTTTCACAAATCAATCCTAACCATTGATCTTTAAGTTACCAATGAGTTTCCTCTTCAATAACTGATCAATTGGTCTATAATTTTACTGTTTTGCCCCTGATTATGGCAATTCCTTCTGAATCACCACCAAATACATTCTTGTCATTCCATTACAAAAACCATGCGCCCTCCCCTTCTCTTCAATGCATTTTAAGCTTTGACACACAATTAAGCTTAAATGTAGGGTTTGGGCACTAATTGTTACACATTCAAATCACATCACATATTGTATTCTCCAATAGTATCGGTTTAACTTTAATCACCTTCATTTTTTAAGCCATTACCCTTTAATCAAATTTTGGGATGTTACAGGTTTCATTTCCACAATTTCAAACTTTTAATTTGTGGTGTTTAGAGCCATCTACCTTGGGTCAATGTTGCCAAAATTCCAAACAGGTTGTAGAATGGTGAAGAGGCAAGCCTGAGCTTTGAATTGAATCGATTATCTTGAGGTTTTATTGAGTTGTATGCACTTCTTGGGCTGCCTAAAGATTTCATCGAAGTTGAGTCTTTAGGGTTATATGTTTTTAAATCATGAATATGATGATATATGAGGTTTAATAAGGATATTTGACTAGTTTGGTAGTTGAAATTTACAAATCGGTTGTTGTTGGGTTGAGCATATATTCCAGCCAAATGTAGGACATCGAGAAGATTTATTTTGATGAATTTGATATCACCAATGGATTTTATATGAAAAATTATATGGGAATAGATTTTGGTTATGATTTTGAATAAATTGGAATGAAAAACCAAAAACTAGAAATATGATATAGTGTTGCCAGAGTTGCATTTTTGAATGGCAAATTGCCTATGACGAATATTTTAATGGACAAACCTTGTCTGGTGGTTATGATATTTTCCAAAATAAAATTAGACATGTCAAGCTTTAATTTGATATGTCATTTATGCCATTTAGATTAGTGCATTAAGAGTTATGAATTTTTGAAGTTAGACATTTATGCAGAAATGATTCTGTGGCAGTGTGAATTAATTTTTTATTTTGGTATTTTGTATTTGGAATGGGCTGAAGGAGATATTTTTCCTTCAAAATATATATAATGAGTGACACATATAACTTTGAACCATCTGAATTGGATATTCCTAAAAATGATATGAATTTTCAAAGTTTATTGAAAATTCTGATAGCTTTTAGTTAACATGCGAATTTAAGAAATTAATGGCCAAATGTAATAAACTTGAACTCTAAGGGTAGGACTAAGCCCATAAAGCTAGTGTCAATACATTGACTCCTTATGTGACAATACACTAGACTTAAAGATAACCAACATAAGTCTTAGGAGTTATCAAGAATTGGGACAAGTAATAATTCACTGTCTGTGAATTTTAACTTATAGGATTTGACATTTACCAGGGATGCCTATGAGATTGGGAACAAGAATAGAGTTTGGAAAGGCTTCCAAGTAGTGTCTTATTTCTTATATCATATGTGTTGCTTTATATGTATTCCCTATCATCTGTGTATGTGCGGGACAGTTAGTTCATAGGCGGTAAGACCTGTAAGTACAAGTTGCACAGGGAGCTATCCTGGGCTACAATATAGGGGGTTACCCTAGACTGCATATCTTGTATGGGCTAAAGGCCTTTGGCTGCCAGTTTATTGTTACCAAGCGCTGTGGTTTTGTGATAGGGGACTAGTTAGGCCCTTTGTTTGCTATATATTGTAAGTGTTCTATTTTATGATTTGCTTTACATGCTTAGCTTCTGCATATCATATGAGTGGTTTGCATTACTACTGGGATTATTTTGAATCTCACCCTTTCCAACCATTGATCTACAGCAAAGACAGGCAATTCTAAGGGCAAGAAGTTAACAATGGTCGAGTAAAGTGAATGCTAAATAATTATAAACCCTTTAATTATCTTTTATTTTGGATAATTGCATACTTTGTAAATGTAACTAAGTAGAAGTAGCTGTAGCAGTACTAGTAATAGTAGTACTAACCACATTAGTTGTAACATGTACTTTAGTACATCAACAACCACAGTAGTATCCTAATGCGATAAGTGAACTAGAATCAGGCAACCAAATGCTAAAAGCCCATAAGTTAACCACCAATATGTGGGCTATTGCCAAATAATGCTATGTATTTTAAATAAAAGGATTTGAAGTTGATGAGTGGTAATGAATTTGCAAACCTATTTGAAATTAGACGCAAAGTATTTTTAAAAATTTTCAAAAACCCCACTCAAGTTCAGGTTCAAAACCTGCATTGAAGTCAAGACTTTAATAACTTACAATAGAACAATGTCTCATGTTTGTAAACGTTACATGACTACAACTCATCTAAACATTTTGGAAATACCGTGTTACAACTACCTCTACCATATGGACAAAGCTGAAAGAGGAGTTTAATGGTACTTCTGAAGTGAGGCTTATGAGGATTACTGTCAAGCTTGACAATTATAAGCTGGGTCTAAACACTACTATCAAGCAGTATTTGATGAAAATGCAGATCATGATAAGAGAGCTTATCGAGGCTGGAGGAACCCTTTCTGAAGTACAACAAGTACAAGCTATTGTGATGTCACTCCTTATGAGCTAAGAGCATATGAAACATACCATAACTCACAACAATACCATTAAGACTTTTGCTAATGTTGCTCGTGACATCTAATTGGAGGATGACCGTATAGACAATGGAAAGACTAATGTTCAAGCATGTTAGATGTGATTAGTTTTGATGATATTAAATATTGACGTCAAATGTTAAGAGCAAAAAGTTTACATCATGTAATTATCTTATACTTTGACTAACTACTATGTTTAATGTGGAATATATTGTAGATTAGTCAAGAAAAGAAAGAAGATATCGAATTAGATTATTGTAATGGTTAAGCAGAAGATTAAGAAGCCATTGAACAAAGAAGTTATTGAATATGGGGAGAAATCAAGAAAAGAAAGCAGTTATTGAGTTTGATTATTGGGAATGATCAAGATGGATAAAAAGGAAGAAGAAAAGAGATTAAAGAAAGAAGAACTTACAAAATATAATGGAAATATCAATGTACAAGTTTTCAAATTTGATATCAAAAGTCTCTATAATCAAAATTGAAGTTGGAATGGCTTAATTGGAAGTTAAAGAGCCTTATATTAGAGTTATATCAACCTCACTCGAGTGATACTTCATTATTACTCAAGTGGCACTTCTAAAGAAGAACACTTGAGTGATTTTATTCATTACTCAAGTGATTGTCTTTATCACTTGTAGCATCACTCTGTTATGCCCTGTTTTCATTCAACATGATATGGGTTTGGTAATTAGGTTATATCTCTCAAACGACAAATCTGATTGAACTAAAAATTGTTTTATATGAAACTAGACTTCAAATGTGACACATAAACAATAAGATCAAGTTTAAAGGAGTTCATATGAAAGAGTATGAGTTTTGGAAGATGACACTTGAAATCAACGCTATATTCCAAAATATGTTTAGTAATTTGGATATATCGCCTCTACCACAACTCCATTTTAGATAAAACTTGTTTCATATGAAAATAAACTTCAAATACAAAATATAAACATCATAATCAAGTTCAAAAGAGTTGGGATGAAAGATATATGAGTTTTGTAAAATGGCACTTAAAATCAAAGTTGTATTCCAAAACAGGTTCAGTAATTTAGACATATCTCCTATACCACAACTTCGATTGAGCTTAAACTTATTTCATATAAAACTAGTCTTTTAATGTGGTTTATAGACATATAGTTTATGCTAAAAGAGTTTTAGATGAGATATGAACTTTGAAAGTTAGTGCTCAAAATCAACATTGTGTTCCAGACTAGACGTTACAAATTGAAACATAACTTTTGGAATACAATGTATTTGGGATAAATTCTAGTTGATGTGAAAAGTAGAGTTATGTCCACTGAAATTTGACCTCTGTGCAAAACTATCTATGATATGAGAGTTAGTGATCTTCTGATAAAGATCAGTCGAGTGATTTATGAAATCCCTCGAGTGATCCATGATCACTCAAGTGACTTCTCAAGATCACTCAAGTGATTGAGGAAATCACTCAAGTGATTCTTCATCATTTGTAGGAAAAACAACTTCATCCCAGAAGCGGAGGCCCTATAAATGCAAGGGACCCTACAAGGAGAAGAGGAACCCAAGGGCATAAGGGATAAGAATGCCTTCAAGAAGATCAAGATACCTGCAAAGAAGTGAGACCTTTTAAAGGTAAAGTTTTACTTTTGTGAAAAGAAAGGCCATTTTGCCAAGGATTAAACAAGGAACTATATAATAATTCTTCTGATTTTTCTTTTATTTCTAGTATTGCCTTTATAGCTAAGGCTAATCCTATGTAGGTTGTAGACTTAAGGGCCACAAACTATGTGAGTTGATATCGTGGGAAAATGTCATTAAAAATATTTGCATGCAATCCATGTAAGTTAGATCAAAAAGAGTAGTGAATCTATCCATAATGACAAATTTTTATAAAGTGAAAAATCATGAATGAAATCAAGTTTTCCAAGAGTGAAATATGCAAATTTAAATCTCAAATGTCATTTCAAATCATGAAAATGCACTGTAAAATTGAAATTTTGAATATATGCAAAACTCATTCTTGAAATATGTTTACAATCGATGTTCATGTTGAAAATGGTGAAAGTCAACAGTTTAAATATGTATCAGAAAACTTTACTATGGAGTTTAACTAAGATAACATGTTAATTATTAGAGTTAACATGTTGGAGAATTTTCCAAAGAGCAAGAGTCATGTGCATAACCAAAAGGATTAGCTTGATGGATATATAGAAGCATTATGACTTTGCTATTAATCCATAGATTGTCTTGACACTTAGAGTTGAGAATATTCAAACCAATGATTCAAATTCATAACATTGGAAACTCAAAGATAGTTGATATCAATAGTTAAAGTATTCCATCAACAAGAACATGTATATGGATTTATTAAATACGAAGCACATACTTGTTAGTCTAAATGACTAGCGTGCTAGAATTTTATCCTAGTAAGTCATTCCACTATAATGGTTAATGCATTAAGATTCAATATATAACTGAACATTCATAATGCTTGGAATAACTTGACTAATAAGGATTTGTGTATTAGATACTATGCTTTCACATATTGAATTCTTTTCTAGTAAATACACTTGAAAATCATATAGATAGTTAACTTGTTAGACATAAGGTCTAGCTTGTTAGAAAATAAAGATTGAGGAGTTCAAGTACAAGATAACCAATGATCAAGATGTCAATAATGGGAAAAATTCTGATGAATGAATGTGAAGGATTTATGATGTTTAGTACATAAAAATATTAACTTCCAATTTTGAAACCAATTTGAATGCAAAAAAAAAAGAATAATTTTCAGAGTATTGTATCAATTTGAATGTATTAGAGAAAATCTCAGTAGGAAAATAATACCAATATATATGTACGATAAATGTTTAATGTATGACATGGTTGCATCACATAACTCATGCTCACATAATGACAAATCTATAAGCTCAATGCTTCGAACAATATACTTATGGCCATAGCATAAATTGAAACATAGCTTCAAATCATTCATACATGTTTCAATAATCAAGCAAAGCAATAACATGCATCAACAAACCAACAAAAATATCCAATACATGCAGGAAAGGTAAGTTCCTTACATTAACCCTTTTCGCCTCGAGACGTGTGCCTCACAAAGCGTACCGATAGCTGTAACCCCCTGCCTTAATTACCGTAATTAATATTCGATAATGCATAATAAAAAGGGGTTTGAGACCGTCGGATAGTTCAAAACGTATTAAATTACCTACCCAGCGGTAGGTACTTACAAAATTTTCAAAACTTCTTTCCTATCTGGGTCTCATTTTCAATTACCGAATATAATCACCTGTGCAGTTAATTTACATTCATAAATATCAGAGTTTGTAATTTAAACCCCGGCAACCCCCGGGTTCATCTATATATATATATATGGAGTTTCTAATTCCAAGTAGGGGATTACAAACCAAATATTCACACTATTTACATTTCAAAATGTAATACAGTAATCCCTATCCAAAATGATTAACCAACAAAACCATACTAATGTCCCTAGGAAGCTCTAACCGCTCCGGGTCGCTCGCTTCTCCTTAGAGCCAGTCGCCCTGTCTGAAAGGTTAGTTCAAAGGAAAGAATGAGATTCAAAAGAATCCCAGTAGTAACAAAACATTTATACCACACATAAGTACACAGCATGTAAGCAAATCATCATACAGCAGCAGCACCACAAATCACACTCCACCCTCATCCCCTTTCTCCGCCGGGAAGGCACACCGCCTAACCCGAACCGTTGTTAGCTACTCAGGGACTATTGGCGTGGCAGTGCATACATATAGCCTTATAGCCCATACAGCTATTCGGCTTTCACAAATGGCCCGTCGGCCTCCACAAATAGCCTTTCGGCTCACATAATCACATATATCACACCTCATCCTCATCCCCTTTCTCCGCCGGGAAGGCACACCGTCCTAACCCGAACCGTTGTTAGCTACTCAGGGACTATTGGAATGACAGTGCTAACACAAATCCACAGATGTCGCAGCATACGAATTCATTACAAATCAATGATATAACACACATACAATGCATCATATATGGTACAAAAGAGAAGTCACTACCTCGTTCCTTCCCGACGTTCTTCGGCGTAGTTGGCTCACGAGGGCGGCAAATATCAAAGCCTATAAACAAAATCAAGAATGGTGGATTAATTTCCTACCCCCAATTCCTACTTTCAAACACTTAGAATAGGTTCCATATGAGTCCCTTATATGGTTATAACAAACTCAAAGAGAACCTAAAAGGATTGGAGAATTCTAGGTTGGAAATTGCTTTGCAAACTCACAAAGTGCTAAAAATTGGGTTCTGGCTGCAGCCAGGAATTCTCTGGCTGCGGCCAAAAACAGCACAGAAGTATTTTGGCTGCAGCCAGGACTCCTCTGGCTGCGGCCAACACGTGCGCAGAAAGTTTTGCGCTGCAGCCAGAAATTTCTGCTGCAGCCAAGGAACTTCAAAAATTCATAACTAATTCTAGAAAACTCAAAATGAGGTGATCCCAAAGCCAAATGAAAACTCTTTAAGTCCTCTTCCTAGGAAAAATATTTGCCATTACTGGGAATCACCACAGAAGTACAGAATTACACGAAATTCATCACCACTCCAAAACAGATTCCAGTTTTAAGCCCAAACTTTGGACAGTTCAAACTCCCATCTCACAAAGCGAAATGACACAAAATTTATGTCCATTTTGAAGCTTGAGATGTGAACTTTAAGACTGGAAAGTTTCATAATTTTCCAACATCATTTGCCCAGTCAAAACGTCCACACCATCTGACTGTCCAGAACAGACTTACATTAACCAGATTTTCCAAATTTTGCCAATTGGCTTCCAATGGTCCCTAATTTCAAATCACATACTATCCTTACACAATTTGGCTCATGGAACACATTGGAGCCATCAAAATGACCATATTCATTATCCACATAGACATGTTCCACAAAAACTTAACATGTCAACACAAAATACACCATCCACCACAATGCAATTCATTCCATTCCAAAAATTCCAAACCAACTCCCATGGCTCAAAGACACAATTTAACACCACATTCTCTACCACACACTAACCAATTCAAGCATTCAAATTAGACCAAAAATCAGGGCAAAAATTCGAAATTCCCAAAACCAAACCAATGACCACAACAATTATACCAAAAGGTATCACATACTCATTACAACTTCTTTCCAAGGCTATTTCTTTGATTCACCAACTTTCAAATCCCCACAAATTCTCAAACTCCACTAATCAAAAATATGAAACCATAGGAATAAAGCTCTCAACCCCTTGAACAATATTAATAAAGGTGAGTTGAGCATTTAGGGACAAGACCTTACCTAAAACTCAAGCTCCTTCTTTCCCTTTCTTGCTTATTCTTGGCGAAAATGGAGGAGAGATGAGAAGTGAGAAGATGATGATGGAATCAGAATTTTTTTTGGTGCACTTAGGCCCTTGGCCGACTTAAAATGAAGGAGGGAAAGGAGTTGCAATTGTTGACTCTTTGACCTCAATCCATGGTTCTTGTGTTGACATGTGTCAACATCTTGAGCCCCCTTCTAAACACTCACATGAGCACATGCACACACAATCCCACTCCTTTGCTTATTCAATCTTAGCCATTGATCATGATTACCAATAAGTTTCCTCTTCGGTAACTGTCCAATCGGTCGGTAAATTTACCGTTTTGCCCCTGATTGTCACAATGCTTAATAAACTATCATCAAACACATTTGCATCATAATTCACATTATTTACTTCAAGTGTGTTTAATTAGCATTAATTACATCACTTTGAAGTTATTAGCCCTTAATTACAATTTGGGATATTACAATAGCTCGGGCTCCATATTCGATCCTACAATGCCAAAGGTGCCATTTAGACATTCCCATAGGATTTCTGGGGGTTATATGAGCCTATTATGAAAATTTACTAAAATGCCCTTGGGGACCAGGCTGGCCCAGCCTTACCCTGTCCAGCTGTACTTTTCCCGAAATTTTGACATGGGCTATACTAACATATTTTTGCCCAAAGAATCCATTTCCAGACTCAGAATTATCAAATTCAATGTAAAATTACAAATTTACCCTTGGTAGCCCTACTTTAAGGGTTTTAGGGGCGTTTTTGTAATTATGATTTTTGGTCTTTTCCGGAAAAGTGACCAATTGTAACCCCACCTGATTTTCGCTCCTGAACTCAATGGAACCAACTAATCATTGAAAATCCATCTCTTACCCCTCTAAACTAGCCTTGTCTGAAATTCTTAATTCCCCGAAAAAAATTGGAGTTTTTCGGTTTCGACTCCGCAGATGTGTTTCTTTATACTCCTAACCACTTTATTCACCATTACATCAAGTTACAACTAACATTAACACCTAATTTGGGCAGCATAACCCCTAGGCCATATCATTTCCAAACTTTAAAAGCAATGGAAATCCGGCAAAATTTCACCAATTAAATTGCCCACAGCAGCCAGAATAAGCAATATACGAAAGTTTGGAAGTTACCTCAAGCTCCCACTAGCTTTTTCTCAAGGTGGCTGAAAACCCTAGCCTTAGAACACCCAAATTTGTGCTCCGTAAACCTTGAATAACATATAAGAATAGCTTAGAAGCGGAGTTATACGTGTTAGGTAAGGATTTATCAAAGAAATAGACTTATCGTACAAGTTCTCTTCTCCTTCTCTCTCTAGAATTTCTCACACCTTCTCTTTCTTGTTGTAGTTGAATGGCACGGTTTTGGGCTGATGGAGGAGGTGATGATGATTTAATATAATATAATATTATTTTCTAATTATTTACTCAATTTCCAACAATTTCGGATTTTTAAAAAATTCTAGCAGATTTCTGCTTAAATTTTGAAAAATCATAACTAATTCTAGAAAAATCGAAATGAGGTGATTCCAAAGCCAAATGAAATATATTTAAGTCCTCTTCACTGGAAAAATATGTAATTTTACCAGAAAGCACCACATAATTCCAGAATTATACAAAATTCACTATTACCTCAAAACAGAGTCCAGTTTCGACATCAAACTTTAGACAACCAGAACGCCCATCTCAAAAAACGAAATGACATAATTTATATGTCCATTTTGAAGCTTGGAATGTGAACTTTAAAAATATAAATTTTTAGGATTTTTAAACATCATTTGCCTATTCAAAGGTCAACACAAACAGACTGCCCAGCAAGAAGTTTCAATGGACAGAATTTCCCAACTTTCCATTTAATATTTCTAACCAATCCAAACCAATTCTAATGACCAAATAACACAACATGACATCAATTGCACCACATTACACCATCCAATTCCACCATTTCAAAATTAGACAAAATCAGGGCAAAATTCACAATTCTCATCATCTTCACCAGAAGTGTTCATTTATCACTAATCACATCCACTTTTGGAATCATTTACCCTTAACCGAAATTTGTAATACGGCTAAACCGGGGATTAGCAGTCCACTCATTTCAGACTTATTTTCTAGCCTCAAATCTCAAAATTTAGGGTATTACATGGAACGTACTCCTTTTATCCATTGCTTCTCTTCATAATCATAATGTGTAGCTCCAGCAATAGGTGCTCCGAGAGTTCTCCTTTTCAATATAGATTATATGAACCTCTTTCTTGGTACATGAGAAACTCTTGGCTTCTTCTTTATCATCTCCATACCCTCATGTCTATTCTTCTTAGATTCAATCTGCATACATAAAGTACTAGATGGACATTTTGGTACCCATATATACTTGGGTCCTTGATTGTTAGCATTAGACTTGTCTTTTTGGAACCCAAGCATATTTATTTTTCACATTAGAATTTCTTCTAATATAGCTTGTGTGAGAAATGTGACCGGATTTACCATAATAATTGCAAATAATATAATGATATGCATTATTAGATTTTACACAAGTATTGTGTTGGTCATGAGAGTAGAAACACAAATAATTTCTACTAGAACATTCTTTGTTTCCAATAAATTTTTCAGCATGATTGAAAACATTTTTGCTTTTCTCAAAAGAATCAATAATTGGTTGAAAACAATTTTATGCAATCTTTCAAAATCATTTTTCTTAAATGTTCAAGAAGAATTGGAACTTTTTACCTTAAGTTCATCTTGAGTTGCTGATAAGGATTTATCAAGTTTGTTCATGATGGGTCTTTTTGGAAATTGTCTTCCTCTTGTTCTTCTATGGTGACTAGATCATGGAAGTGTTCTATAATTTCTACTTCTTCATTCTCGACTTCCAATTGTTCATCAATTATGGATATATAGCTTATAGTTTCGGATAAACTGTCAATACTTTTAACTTCAACACAATTGTTAGAAGCATATATAGAGTCAAGAATATCCTAGATCTCTTTAGCACTAGAGTAAAATCTTATTTTCTCAGAAATCACTTTTGGTAATTGCACTATACAAAATTTTCATTGCTCTGATGTTCAATAAAAATATTTTCTATGTTTTTCCTATCCAATCCTTTCTTGGTTTTAAATCAAAGACATTTGTAAAAACATTCCATATATCAAAATCATATGCTTTAATAAAACTAGTCATTCTAGCTTTCCAAAACCAAAAATCAATATCTTTTAAAATAGGTGGAATTGTATAGTCAAAACCTTCAGAAAGCATATAACACCTAAAATCAGTCGTTAATAACTCTTGAGATGGTTCAATCCTTTAAAAAAGAGCCGAGCTCTGATACCAAATGTTAGAACTAGCTGACACCCAAGAGGTGGGGTGAATTGGGTGTATGATAAGAAACTAAGAACTTTGAAATTCTTTTTGCATTTTATGAAATCAATAAGTATGAAAGCTTGAAACCAAAAGTAAGTATCAAAAACATATATGCTGGAAATATAAGAGCTCAGGGAAGAGAATATGCAAACTGTGATTTATCCTGGTTCGGTCTAATCCATGATGACCTACGTTCAGTCCTCAGGCTCCTCCTGAGATTTTCAATCCATTATCTTCCTCAAGTTTAACTGGGTTCTTGAGAACCGCTACAATCCCACAAGTTTAGCTAGGTACTTGCGAAGCCTTTTACAAATCTCTCACTGAGTCACTCCCCCTTACACATCGTAAGGATACAACTGAGTTACTCCTCCTTACATAACATAAGGATACAAACTTGATGAAGTAGGATTACAATCAATCTTCTCTCTCAGAAGTGAATATATGAATACTAAAGTATAATACAAATGATTACACTCTCAAATACTCATAATATAGAAAATATATAAGAACAGAGAGTGGTTGGATCGGAGTGGATGACTCAAGAAATAAGGATGTTTGTGCCATTGTGTTCTAGTTGGCATTTTTGCTCTTTGCTTGAATATCCTGTATTTATAGCTGAGTAGCATATGACCATTGTGAGCATTTCAACTTATCTGTTGAGTCCCGTTGCTCTTTTTGACTATTCTTCATATTTGAAAAACTAGCCGTTACATTCGGTGGATGTTCTGTAATGACCCAAAAATGGGATTGAGGGCTAAGGACTTCGAAAGTGGATATAATTATTGTTGAATAAATAGTTTTGGAGAATGTGTGATGGGAATTTGGTTGTTTTGGTAATTCCAATGGTTTCCTTGTGAAAAATTGTGTGGGAATAGGTTTGATTGTTGATCTTGGAGCCATTGGACACATTGGTTGAAAATTGAAAAAAACTATCAAGTGTAATTCTGTGCAGGGTAGTCGGTTTGTATGGACATTTTGAATGGGCACATGATGTCTAAAAATTCTGAAACTTTCCAGTCTTAAAGTTCACATGTCAAGCTTAAAATGGACATATAAATTATGTCATTTCGATTTGTGAGCTAAGAGTTATGAATTTTTTAAGTTTGCCCAGCGATAATGATTTCTTTCTAGAGCAGTGGTCAAAAAAATTAAATATAGGAGTGATTTGCTTCCATCTAGTAAAAGGCTATATTTTTCCTTAAAACTAGACTTAATAAGGGTTCTATAGCCTTTGGAATCGCCTTATTTCAATTTTTCTAGAATTAGTTATGATTTTTCAAAGTTTGGACAGAAAATCTGCCAGAATTTACACAAAATCTGAAAATGGGGAAATTTGTATTGGCAACCTTGTAATTATGAGGAAATTGGTTATCAGCCTATTCTGCTCTAATTTGGGCCCTTAAGTGACGTAAATATGGGCTGATTAAAGGGAGGAGGCATTGGTTCAAATAAAATGAAAATTTGACACAAGAATTGGTAAGGGCTAAGGTCAAAAACAAAAAGGGATTTAGTCAAAGATTACAACTCAAAATAAATTGTGTGGAGGAGGATGCGGAAGAGGATAAAGGAGATAATTGAATGCATATTTTATTCCCTCCTAATCTTCCATTTCGGCCAAGCATAACGGCTAAAGGGAAAAGAGATTATGATGAAGTTAAATGGCATGTGTTAAAATTTCCATAAAATATCATAAAAATAAAAAATGAAGGAGATATTTTTATATAAGCTTTTTCTTTCTTTGGGCTCTGATTTTCGGTTCAGCTAAAGCCAAATATAGAGAGAGAGAGAGAGAGAGAGTAGATGAAAGTTTGAGAACAAAGAAGCAAGAGGTGAAGGCATATGTTCTTATGTCGTGTTCTCTATCAAGACTCCATTTCTAGCTCTTGAGGCCTTCATCAAAATTGTTCCTCTCATTAAGAGCTTCATTTATATGGTTGTAGTTTCTTGAAAGGAAGAGTTTTGTGCCATCTAAGTGGTGTTGAAGTGGGAGGATTCAAGAAAGGGCTATAGCCAAGCAAAGAGGTAAGCACACGCTTTGTTTTGACCAAAGTGTCTTGAAATTTGGTTGAATTTATGAGGTAATATTACAATGCCCTGTTTTTGCTGAATGGTAACCTTAGGGTTTTAGTGATATTAAGGGCAAGAATTTAATCCTCTTGTGCTATATGATGATGTTGTAGTGTTTATTGTTAAATTTGGGTTGGTTTTGCTTGATTTTGGTCAAAATGGATGCTGAAACCCTAAGGGGAAATGCTGCCAAATTCACTCTAATCATGTATAATTAGTGTTTAAATAGTGAAACATGTGATTAGAAGTGTATACAAGGTGTTTAATGGATTGAAATCAAGAGAACTCAATCTTCCTAAAATTTTCCAGATTTGGGCGGGGTATTTTCGTCCATTAAGTGTTGGAATTTTATCAATTTGATGGTTCTATTGTGTTCAGGAGGAAAAATTGTGTAGGGTTGATGTTGACCACTTTGCGAGAAAAAGCCCCGAATGTGAAATTGCAAAAATAGCCCTAAAACCTTTAAATAGTGGTTGCCAAGGGCAATTTTGTCTTTTGGAAGTGAATTTGGTAATTCTAAGTCCAAAAATGGATTCCTTGGGCGAAAATATGTAAGAATAGCCTATGTCAATTTCAAAAAAAGTATAGTCAGACCGAGTATGATAGGTCGGTCCGGGTCCCCAAGGGTATTTTTGTAAATTGTCATTATAAACTCATATAAACCCTAGAAACACTATGGAAGTTTCTAAATGGTGCATTTGGAATTTTAGGGTTCGACATTTGCCCTGATCGTGAACGACTCGTGCCAGAGCACGTTCGGAAAGAACCAAGTAGTGACTCTTCTCTTATGCTATGTGTAAAGTATTGTATGTATGTTTGTCATGTATTGTTATAAATTGTGATATATTGTGATGCTTTGATATCGCAGCGAAAGCTAACGCATAGTGATTACAGCATAAGCTATTACATTGAGATTGCAGTGAAAGCTGACGCATAGTGTTTATAGCCATGAGCACTGTCATATGTGGCGTGAGCCATATATAATTATGATGTTGCTTAACATGTTCATATATGCTATGCGTTTATACACTGTATGAGTGATTTGTTACTACTGAGATTCTTTTGAATCTCACTCTTTCTATTAACTAACATTTTAGACAGGGCAAGTGGCTCCAAGGAGAAACGAACCACCTGGAGCTGCTAGGATCTTGTAGAGATGTGTTGTTAGGATGTTGGTTATCTATTTTGGGCTTAGGATTACTGTTTATTTTTTAAATGTAAATATTATGTTGATGTTGGTCATGTAATCCCCTAGTTGGAACTTATAATCCTTAGTTTATACATGTATGAAACCCAGGAATTTTTGGGAATTTGGCTATGCACTCTGATATGTATGAATACGGTTGAACTGCGCAAAGTAATTAGATTCGAAAGATGAATCTAAGACCATGTTGAACGAATTTTAGAAAATAAATTTGAGTAAAACGTATCTGTCGGTCTTTAATTTATTTAAATTACTCATTTTTGAATCTTAATTACTGTTATCAAGGCTGCGGGTTACATGCTCCGCTTCTGTAAAGTCAACTTTTGTCTCTTTACATTGTCTCTTCATTGTATTCCTGGAGAAATACATTAAACACTAATACAATGAAGTGTTAGAGTGATTATAAGCAATAAGAGTGAGTTTCATAATCATTCCCTTGATTTTTAGAATCTTCAAGACATTGTTTTATTCTTCTGGGAAGCATTACTTAAGTGGTCACTCAAGTGATCCAAGGTCATCACTCTAGTGATCACTCGAGTGTTCCCCTTCAAAATATGGCAGAGAGCATTAGAGCTATTTTCCAACTTCATCGCTCGAGTGGTTAGTCAAGTGATCTTGGGACATCACTCGAGTGATCACTCGAGTGATCTCTTCATTTTAATTCAAAATATGGCAATGATATATCATCAAAAATCTCTTGCTGTGCACATTCTAATGCAATAAGAATTAACTCCAAACTCATTGTATACAAAAAGTTATGATCGAAGGAGTGTCTACTATTCCTGACAGTCTTCAAAGTTTCCCATGTCAACTTCCAAAATGTATAACTCTTAGCGTATAACTTTAAACATGACAAAATACTTATATATGGAAAGCTCTTTAAGTCTACTTTCATATAGTACTAGTTTTGTCACAATCCGATGTGTAGTTTGGGAGTTATGTCTAAAATACTAAAGCTATCCTGGAATATGATGGTGATTTATATGTCAACTTTAATAGATCATATCTCTTTCATCTGAACTTTTCTTAATGTGATTTTAGTGTCCATAGTTTGTGTTAGGAGTCTAGTTTCATATGAAATTGTTTTAAGATCAATTCAATATATGGTTAGAGAGATATGGCCAAAATACCAAACCTCTATTATGCTGCATGAAAACATAGCACATCAGAATTTTTATCACTTTAGTGGTCACTAGAGTGATTTTGGGTCATTACTTACTGTGAGCCCACTGTGCTGAAGAACATTAGGAAAGATACAGGTAGTGACTTCTTTCTTATACTTTGTGTAAATGTATTGTATGTTTGCCTATCATGCATTGTGTGTTGTTGCTGCTGCTTTGATATGCATTGAGATACCTTGTGGAGCTTTGTGCATTATGGATCTTTGTGCCTTGTGATACTTTGTGCCTTGAGATACTTTGTGCCTTATGATGCTACTGCATAGTGATTACCGCGGAAGCGGGCATAGTGATTATAGTGAAAGCTGGCATAGTGTTTACAGCGAAAGCTGTCATTGTGATTACCGTGAAAGTAGGCCTAGTGTATTGTGATACAGCTGTGAGTGCTGTCGGTTGTGGCGTGAGCCATGACTCATAGTGTTGTTGCTGAACATGATGAATATACATGCCTTGTGTTTATATATTGTATAAGTGATTTGTTACTACTGAGATTCTTTAGAATCTCACTCTTTCCAATGACTAACATTTTCAGACAGGGCAAGTGGCTCGAAAGGGAAGCGGCCAACCAGGAGTGGTTAAGGCTAGTAGGGACATATTAGATTTTGCATTGTTGGTTATCTGTTTTGGATTTTGGATTTTGGGATTACTGTATGTATATTATTGTAAATATGAACTTTTGGATATGTAATCCCCATTTTGGGAGACTTTAAACCCACAGTATATATACAAGTAACCTAGGGTTGCCAGGATTTTGGTTATGTACTCTGATATTTATTATGTGATATAACTGCACAGGTAATTGTATTTGAAAGTGAATGTGAGACCGGATGAATTATGTTTTTCAACGTTTTATTTGGACACCCCATCTCTTGGAGATGAGTGATTATAAATGTGTTTTTGTCATATTGGTCTCTATTTCACTTAAATTTCATAATCCGGATATAATTACTGTGAGGGGGTTACACCTTAAACTTGTGACACTTGGCAAGATGAGATGAGATCGTTTTATGAGATTAAATCATGACCATCCATGCCTAATTAAAGGCCAAAATTTCATACAAGTGATGAAAAAGAAAGAGAAATATGATTTTGAAACTCAAGAACACAAGAAGAGAGAAGGAGGAGTGAATAGTGAGTTCTCCTAAACACCGAAGCCGATTCTGACTCTGAATCACCGTTATCGTCTTGTAAGTGCTTCAGAAAACTTCCACTACTCACTATAAGCTTCAATTTTATGGTTTCAAATTTCTCATTTGAGGTGTTTTGTGTCAATTAGTCTACCGGAGTACCACCGGAATACCAAACCACCTAAAAAATTGCAAAAAGTTAAGCGCATGCTTCCTTTTTAACCAATTACTTTGTGATTTCGTTGAGTTTTCCTAGCTCTTGAACCACCCCTAAGTTTTAGCCAAGGGGAGTTATTTTGAAGTAAGATGGTATTTAATCATGTCTAAGGTGATATATGATGCTTATTAAGGTATTAGACTTGTGGGTGATAAAGAATACAGTTGATTTTTAGTTATTTTGTGTAGGAATAGGCTTTGGTTATAATTTTTGATAGCTAGTCTAAAGACTTAATTAAGAGTGGAAATTAAGTCTGCTTGTGTAACAAAGCTACCAGTATGCCTTTTTTGTCTGGCAGTTTTGTTGTGGTGAATATTTCACTTTACAAACTTCATCTGATGATGATGATGAGATTTTTCAGATTTAAAGTACACTTAATGACCTTTAATTTGATAGGTATTACGAAGGATTTAGATAAGTACTCTAGGAGTTATGAATATTTGAAGTAGACCATTAAAACTGGTCAGATTTTTTGGCAGCAAGGGAAAACGTAAAAACTGGGAATTTTGTGTGGATAGAAGACTGTGGGAAGCATTTTTCCCTTAAAATAAACTTAATAAGAATCACATAGAATTTTGAATCACTCAAATTAAAGTTTTCTAGTATTAGTTATGATTTTTCAAAGTTCAGTGAAAAATCTGTCAGCTTGTGGTTATTGTGCAAAAATTCAAAGTAAAGGGTTTTTATAGTAGAATTGGACCTTAAAGGGCTAATATAGTGACCCTAATGATAACCAACATAATAGAATAATGTTGTGAAAGAAGCATTAAACATTATAAATAATGACAGAAGTGGCAACAATATAGTGTGCAACTTACTGATATGGCCCAAGTTATTGCCCTGGTACAACAGCAGAAATTAGTTGTAAACATAACTTAATAAGTTGTAAACATAACTAAATATGTTGTAAAGATAACTGAAGATGTTGTTAACACTACATAGAGTAGTTAAATCTTCCCATCTTCAGTGTTGAGCGGATTTACATATGGCTACGTGCTTAGATGAACATTGTTTTCTGATGAGCGTTCACCACAACGAATGCTGATTTTACAATTTCTTAAGCTAATTTGTCAACTTATGCAATTAATTTTACAACTTATTTTTGTGATTGCACTAGGAAAAGATATTGGTCCGTAGCAAGTTTATCTATATGGATGGCTTTATTTACAACTGATAAAGCTTTGTTTACAATAGGATGAGTTATTTTAACAACGTGTAACCACTTTGTCTACATGTCAATATACTTAACAAAAGTCATTGGATGTGTGTTTGGCCCACCAACTCTTAAAATCTCAAATAGTGTTTACAACATATTCAGTTATGTTTACAACATGTTTATAATATGTGTAATTATGTCGTGTTCACAACATCTGCAGTTACATTTACAACATGTATAGTTAGGCTTATAAGTTATTAAATTATGTTTACAACTATTTTCAGCTGTTGCACCATGGTAATAGCTTGTGCAAAAAGCAATAACATACACATCACTTTGCTGGCACTTCTATCATTATTTACAATATCATAAGTCATATTAACAACATATTCAATTACGTTTACAACATGTTTATAACATGCATGATTGTGTTGTGTTTACAACATTTTCAGTTATGTTTACAACATGTATTGTTAGGTTTACAACTTATTAAGTTATGTTTACAACTATTTTCAGCTGTTGCACCATGGTAATAGCTTGTGCAAGAAGCAATAACATACACATCACTTTGCTGGCACTTCTGTTATTTTTTATAATATGTTATGCTTTATTTACAACATCATAAGTCATATTAACAACATATTCAGTTATGTTTACAACATGTTTATAACATGCATGATTGTGCCATGTTTACAACTTCTTCAGTTACGTTTACAACATGTATCGTTAGGTTTACAACTATTTTCAGCTGTTGCACCATAACAATAGCTTGTGCAAGAGGCAATAACATACACATCACTTTGCTGGCCCTTCTGTCATTTTTTACAGGTTATGCTTTATTTATAATATCATAAGTCATATTAACAACATATTCAGTTACATTTACAACATATTTATAACATGAGTGATTGTGTCGTGTTTACAACATATTCAATTACATTTACAACATGTATCATTATGTTTACAACTTATTAAGTTATGTTTACAACTATTTTCAGCTGTTGTATTAGGGCAATAGCTTAAGCAAGAAGTAATAACATACACATCACTTTGCTGGCACTACTGTCATTGTCTACAACATGTTATGCTTTATTTACAACATCATAAGTCATATTAACAACTTCCTCAAGGTGGTTAAATTTTTGACAATGTCATAGAGTCTTACTATCAGCTGAACCCAATAATGACTCAATGTGCCTAAAATTCCTATTGCCATGTTTACAACATCTGAAAACCTTGTTCACAAGGCATTATGTATTTTTCACAACACAAAGAGTTATTTTCACAAGGTCATTGGACAACCTTCTGATGTTTGTACAATTTCATGTGCCCCCTGTGACAACAACA
The DNA here is from genome assembly GCA_963242795.1 of Inga leiocalycina. Classification (NCBI taxonomy): domain Eukaryota; kingdom Viridiplantae; phylum Streptophyta; class Magnoliopsida; order Fabales; family Fabaceae; genus Inga; species Inga leiocalycina. Next base: position 58,490,308 of record OY725321.1, on the reverse strand, counting down.
CAACATAAATTTAAACAACATCTTCTACCCATTTGTTGCAGCTTAATACCTATACTATCACAACTGAATAACTTATCATTTCCATATATACTATGACATTAAAATATTAAGTACTATGAGTAAGTACCTTTTTTCACATACTTCATATACTCATTCCACTTAAACAAAGCATTCACTCTATTACATTGCCCAAAAACAGAGCACAGCAGAGGTTCTGTATTAACAACTACAATTGTCATATTAACAACTACATATGCACAAATTTACAACAACCACTAGTACAGAAAAGGGTTTTTAGACCGGTTAAAATCGACTTTTTAGACCGATTTTGGATCCAGTCTTGATATAGCTGGTCTTAAAAGTATGTCATCTTTAAGACCGGTTTTGAAACCGGTCTTAAAAGTCTAACTTTTAAGACCGGTTATATTAATAACCGGTCTAAAAGTAACAATTTTAAGACCGGTTGTCATGAGCATCGGTCTTAAAAGACCTATGGGGGAAGGGGTTTTAGAGAAATTTTTAAGACCGGTTGTTAAAAATAACCGGTCTTAAAAGTAATTTTAAGACCGGTTCTAAAACTAACCGGTCTTAAAAATTTTAATTTTAAAACCGGTTCTTTTTAACAACTGGTCTTAAAATTACTTTTAAGACCTGTTATTTTTATAACCGGTCTTAAAAGTGTTATATTTTTTTTTTTTAAATATGTGTGATTAGGTTTTTACCAGAACACATCCTTGAATTGCTACCTGCAATGCCATACTTGTTAAGTGCCATATGGTGTTCAGTTTGCTTCCACTTACAATGTCCTTTTGCTTTAACTTTCCACTTACCATTTCCTTTTGCTTTATCCTTCCACTTACCAGTTCCACTTATAATGTTCAGTAGGCATGAATGAATTAAACCATGTCATATATATCATACAACCAACAAGCTAGTGAATTCTTCAAAATATACAAAAATCATCTTAAAACCAACAAACATGTCAAATCATGCAACCAACAATATTTGCACCCAATTAACCACCATGTCAATTCATCAATATACAGAAAACAATTCCTCAGTTTTACAAGAACTCACTGTTGTAAAAGTTCATAAATGAATTCAGCACAACATTTGCGAATGTGCTCAATATCTTCTTCTGGAAAAGGGTCAGCAAGTTCAAACATCTGAAACACCAAAGCCAGGAAAAACATTAAATTCACTTAAAAAAATAATAGTACAAAATTTTTGAAATATATATATATACATTTACCTCTTCAGTAAGTTCTGTCGTGCCTAAGGTAATAATATTATACATGTGCCTTAGAATATACATCCCACACAAGTTGGACCCCAGTGGTTGCCTACGGGTCTGAAAATTAATATGATATCGTTAAAACAAGTATAAAATTAAAGCATGACTTATTATTGAATACATTCTTAAAACAAACCAATATGTAACTAACCTTTGGCAAGATCCATGTAGGGTCTTTTACCTCATGCATAAGCTTACCACAAGTGTGTTGGAATGTCCGCATAGCCTTATATCATCAAAATCACAAAGGTTACTTATTTTACACAAATTCCATAAATTTTGCACATGAAAGGTAATTAATAATGCAAGAAAACTTACGAGTTCAAGCTTTTCTTCAATTCACTAGTTGGCTTGCTGTGGTGGAGGGAGCATAAGAGGATGACAGAATAACTCCTCTTGCACAAAATAGCCAACTGCCAATGATCACTAAAAAAAGGGAAAAAGTTTAAGCAAATATAAAATATTATGTATACTATGAAATATAAATTTGTCTTACCCATGCAAATATGGAGCCAAGAAACACTCAATTGCGGTTTCACTAAGCATGTGCGATAAGTATGTGTGTCTGATAGAAGAAGTGGTCCCTTTGTCGTAGAGTTGATGAGGGCATAGGAGTCCAAATTTATCAGTTTTTCTAGAGTCAACCAACCTGTGATGCATCAACCTACAATAATTCAAGCAGGGACATTAAATCAAAGTTTAACGGTGTAATTTGTAAAATATTAACTTCCAATTTGAGAAGATACTTACATCAAAAAGAGCTGGACAATCGAAATCGTAAGCTGTTGTAGAGGAGCTACCAGGGACATTAAATCATCCCTCTCAAGATAGTAGTGCACTCCTGACTTGCCAACAGCTGACTCAGTAGCCCAATTTCTTGTTGCAAAGGACGTATCATATGCCATCATAATCACTTGTTGCATGATATTCAATGGAGGCTGTGAAACATCTTGAGTGGAAGGAGGTGGAGGTGGAGGTAGAGGCGGGGATTCCTCAGCTCGATCAGAAACAAGGTTCTTTGGCCACAAGATGAAAGAGTTGATGACATCGCCCACAACCTTGAAGTCATCAACAGGGATAGGGAGAGGCGCATCTGCAACGATTACCTCTTCAACTGCCACTCTGACTTGATCATCCTTTATTTCTTGGTGGTAGACAGCTGATCCCAAGTTGTGCACGCTCCCCCGTGCAACCAATCGTCTCAGAGGATCCTCCACAAACAAGTCACAAGGCTCACCAATTTGGCCGCCAGGACCCTCTGATGACTGACCAATGCAACTCCCTTTAGTGCTCTATTTAGGGTTTAGGGATTGAGCCCGGGGAGCACTGGTATTTGCTTTTCTTGTGCTCGTCATGATCATCCATTCCTCCTTCATCTTGCTGAACCTTTCTTCAAATCGTGCATCAAATGATGCTTCTGTCTCGGCCCTAGCTTCTGCCCTCACAGTGGCCAATATACACTCCATCTCCTCCCTAGTCACCATACCACTTGAGGAACGATGTGAGGGTGCTCCAAAATAATCCCTTATGCCTACCCCTCCTCTAATCCCCCTGACACGGCCGGGATGCTCAGGTTTTCCTGTAGCTACGGTCAGGATGTCATTCCTCCCATCCAACCTAAACGATCTCTCGGCTTGTTTTTTTTGAAGCTCCTCCTATAAGACAGATGACAAATGTTAGTAATAAAATTTGTTTACTAAATAATTAATAACAACAAGTTAACAACAATACTTACAATTTTCTCACCAACTACACGAGATTGTTCACTCGTATAAGACCCGCTCCTCTTTTGGCGAGCGAACAACCACTTCTCTTCTCGACGTATCGGAGATGGTGGAGAAAGAAGAACAGAAGGATCAGATTGAGCTACTTCTTCCAATCTCTTCCATTTGGCCGCCAACAAGTCTTTTTCGGCCTTCGCATACCCCCTACGAGACATTGTATGGGGGCAATCATTCTTTCTACCACTCTGTTGGGCCTTTTTCCTTTTTTCCTGTGAATAAGAAATCAAAATTAATTCATTGTAAATCAATAAAGACAATTCATAATTCATAAGCAAATCAATTGCAAAATAAGTCAACAACTCACTAATGCTTTTGGAGTAGTCCGAAGCAGTCTAAATTCTTGCCAAGTCTGTTCATCAATAAAAGAATACTAATCGCACGGATTAGGAAGATGCTGACCTTCTTCCACCTCGATATGCACGTAATTGTTGGCTAGATTTATCTTAAACTTCCTCCAGCATTCATCACAATACGTCATTGTCTTGTCATACAAGACTTTACTCTCAGGAATGTCGTAAGTGAGTTGGATAGTTTCCCAAATATGTCGCTTCACACCTCTATCGACATTTCTTCACTGCTCTATCAAGATGCTAGGCTTGTTGCGTGCTAGGAGGCCGACAAAACTCCTATACCGTTGGGCATTAGGCCCGATTGGTTTCCAATATCTATTAAACTCAATCAGAATCTTTCCCCCAGTATTCCGATTAAGAGGAATGTCTCTCAATCGGGTGGCTCTCCTACCCCTTCGTCTAGGCCGGTTACGTAGCTCATTGTGTTCCTGACTTGGAGCATTGCTAGGCTCACTTTGATTTGGATTAGTTAGATTGGGAGTACCCTCACTAGGATGACTCATTGTCTAAAAACACTTTAAGAACACTATTTAAGGCAATTTTGCTACACGGTGCTTATTGTTATAACACGGCACTATCTACAAAGGAATCGTTCAAAAGCAATTTTCAAGTTATGCAAACTTGAACAAATAATTGCAATGCACAAGGTAAAGATTTTAAATTCAAATCGCAGGGCCAAATCAAAAGAAGGAAACCAGAAGCTACAAAATCAATATAACAGAAGCAACAAGCTTAAACCAAACAAAACAATATAACAGAAGCTACACCACTAGAAGCAACAAGCTTAAACTATAGTCTTCAACGTACTAGGATCAAAATCATCACTACGACTCTCAAAATCATCACTTTCAAATGGAATAATTAACCCAGGTCCACTAGAAGTAACAAGCTTAAACTATAGTCTGTAATGCAAATGGAAAACCACTAAAATAAACCCACGTCCTCAATTTCAGAATAATTCAACCGTACCTTAAACCTTTGCCTGAGGATCCTCTTATTCCTCTGGATTTGAACAGTCCTTGGCCACTTGCTGTAGGAATCGAACAAAGAAAATGGAGGATAAGTAATCTCACAATTTCAATGAAAAACCCAAAAACGAAATGGAAACATAAACCTGACAATAAAAACGAGGTTGAGAACGAAACCAATCGGAGGGAACAAACGACGATAGCCTTCCGACAATGAATTCAACAGTAAAACTCTGTTGACGGTGGTGAAGTTAAGGACGGAGAAGAGAAGGGGAACGGAGGAGCTACCGCTAACATATGCATGGGTTTCACTGATGTGCTTGAGTCTTGAAATGAAATTTTAGAGCTAAATTTAGGCGGGTTTTGAAATCCAGGTCAGTTTTAAGACCGGTTGTCAATTGAAACCGGTCTTAAAAATAACATTTAAGACCGGTTCTTTTTTAAGAACCGGTCTTAAATGTTATTTTTAAGACCGGTTTTAATTGACAACCGGTCTTAAAAATTGAAACTTTTTAAAACCGGTTATTAATTAATAACCGGTCTAAAATTTTGAATTTTTAAGACTGGTTCTTATTTACAACCGGTATTAAAAATAATAAACATTTTATTTTTATGATTGTCTTTAATTCAGATAATATTTTCTAGGCCGGTTATTTTTAAAACCGGTCTAGAAAATATATTACATATTTTTATTTTTTTTATTGTATATATTTTAAGACCGGTTGTTTTGTAACCGGTCTAAAAATTATTTTTAAGACCGGTTGTTACTATAACCGGTCTTAAAAGTATTTTTAAGACCGGTTATATTAATAACCGGTCTTAATATTTCATCATAATTACAAAAATGCCACCGGTAATATTTTTAAGACCTTATCCGATGTAACCGGTCTAAATGTTCCGGTCTAAAAACCCTTTATTATACTAGTGAACATTCTGAAGCTTTTGAAAACCATGGGATTAATTATGTAACTCACTCTTCTTGCTTCCAATCATTCTTACACTTCCTTGTATTAGTGTTTAATGTATTTCTCCAGGAATGCAATGAAGAGATGATGTGAAGAGAGAAAAACTGACTTTACGGAAGCGGAGCATCAACGTTCGTAACGGCTAGTTTTCAAATTCAAGCAACAGATGAACGAAGCAACGGACTCAACGGATAAGTTGAAATACTCACAATGGTCATATCCTACTCAACTATAAATACAGAAGATTCAAGCAGACAACACCAATGCAGAACATGATAAGATTATGATTCATCCACTTCTACCCGAATACTCTCTGTTCTTATCTATTTTCCACATCATGTATATTTGAGAGAGATTTTTTGTATTGTACTTCAGTGTTCATCATATCCACTATATGAGAGAGTTTGTAAACACTTTCAATTGTATTTCTGAATTGATCTCAAGGTAGAGGGACCTTAAGTGGGTTGATTTCCTTATGGGAAGCTGTTGAGAGAATTGCCGGTAAGACTTTCTACTCGTAAGACTTACAAGGTGCAAGCAGTAGAGAACGTTGCTGCTCGTAAGACTTATAATGGTGTAAGAAGAAGAGAACGTTGCTGCTCGTTAGACTTGCACGGCTAAGCATGAAGGAAAGATCTTCGGGATTGCTCTGCTTGAAAGACTTGCTGTAAGGGGGAGTATCTTGGTGAGAACTTTGTAAAGGCTTTTCTTGTGCCTGGATTAAACAAGAAAATAGTGGATTTGAAAATCTTAGGAAGAGCCTGGTGACTGGACGTAGGCCATCACAGATTGGACCGAATCAGGATAAATCACAGTTTGCATACTCTCTTCCTTAAACTCTTATATTTCCAGCATATATTAACTGTTGATTTATGATTCATTATTTTCATATTTATTGCTTCCTCTAAGATGCAAAAAGAAATTCAAAATTCTTAAGATTTTTATCTTACACCCAATTCACCCCCCTCTTGGGGGTCAGCCGGTTCTAACATAATGAAGATGAAATCATTACCTCAAACTTTCTTTTTCGGCCAACAATATGCATAATGAATACGTTTCTTTCATTTCTTCTATTTCTTTGTTTTGTTTTTTCATCTTATATATAAAATCTAGATAAACAACATTGTTTTCTATTTATGGCTTAAACAATGGAGAAATCGTTCATGGTGTAAGACAACTTTTCAAGTTTGCTGTTTTTGTAAGCATTGCCTTCACAACAAGGAGGTAGAAGATTGTTTGCAGTGAATGAAAAATGACTGCAGAAAGATTGTTTGCAGTGAGAACATGATTAGGATTAGGATGGTTCTAGTATAATGCCATAGCTAAAGAACGAAACTTACATCAGAATTGCACGTTGATGTCCAAGAATAGACAAACTCTTGAATTAAATAGTCAACAAAGAAAATGAAAGAAAGGACTAAGTTAATCACTCGCCTAAATTTTTCTTCAAAGTGGGAGTGGCGAGGTAGTGAGCAACAGAGACAAATGGACCTTCACTTAGTCGATCAAAGAAGGTGAGTGGACGATTGATGTCATAGAAGTAAATGGAAGTCGGTGAAGATTGGGGTCAAAGAAGGTTGGCTTTTTAGGAGCAGCAGATAGAACTCAGAAAAGGTGGAGATTGGGGTTTTAGGATGAGATTTAGCGTCACCTAGGCTTGGAGAAGCTCAATCTTTACGTTTCCATGAAGAAATTGACCTTCGAATGTTCAAGAAGGTGGAGATTTTAGGTTTTTGAGGGGACAACGGCGTAAGAGCTTTTAGGGCTAAGGAGGGAAACATTTTTCTTGGCAGAGGAGGGAAATTTTTCATCAAAGGGTCTCTCTAGTTCTGGCAACAGAATAATATCTCTTTGGCTTTTTTGATTAAAGCTACAAATTTGCCGACAGAATTATCCATGCAATTCCGACTAAAACATATTTTTTTGAACCTTTTTTAAACAAATGAAACAAAGTTCAATAATGGAATTTTCTGATAGATAAATTCTGTCTGTAATTTTTGACAAAATTCTGTTAGTTGTCCGTTGGAAAATGCCAACAGAATTTTCGTCTGAAATTCTATCATAGTTCCACTAGAAAATTCAGATGGAATACTCTGTCAGAAAATGAACATTTCTGATGAAATGTCTGACAAAGTCAATCCATTGGAAATTCCATTGATAATATAGTGTTTGATGTTAAATCTTCCACCTCTTATAGTTTCTTAGTTCAACACCATTTTTAATTTCTAAATCCTCTCTTGGTTTCTTGCTTTAGCAAGATGAGAAAGTGGAGTCTAGGGTTTTAAGAAAGGAGTTTCAAGAAGTCAAACCCTAGACTTAGGTAAGTGTGTAGTTATGGTGTGTTGTTATATGTTGTTGTTGATTATGATGGTTTGAGTCGATCTTGAGATTTTGTAATTTTGGAAAGTTGGAAGGTTAAGGGAAGATGCTGCCAAAATTTATAAGAAGTTTAGAAACCTTGATTTAAGATCAATTCATGGTCAAGGAAGTAGTTAGAGCTAGAATTATGGCAGTTTATGGAATGAAGGGATGAAAAACCATGTTCTCTTTCTTCATGTATACTTTAGTCCAAAATAGGGGCGGTAAAAAGGAGAGGGATTTTGCTATTTCTAATGCCTCCAATGAGTCTGAAATAAAAAATTGTGGGGTACTAATGAAAAACTAAGTTTGGAAGCATTAGAAATCAAAATAGAATTTGGCTCCTAAAGGCACTATGTTTCTATTTTGGCCTAGACGATGGGGAAGGAAGTTGATTTTGGTTGATTTGAGTTTTAAAATGGAATCTACGTGAAATATTATTTGGGAAACATATGTTAGATTGATTTCAGAGCCTATGGAATGCAAAGTGCAAAGTTGGAATTAAATAGAAATTTATTTGTCAAGAGTGACAAATCAATTTTCTCTTAGAAAACAATATTTGCTAATACCGTCAATCATATCTATTTACATCTAAATTCCATTATTTTCCTAACATCTACATATGAAATAATAATTATGGTTCAATAATTGATGGTAGTTTCCAACAAAAAAATAATTGACCGTAATGAATTGCAAAAGAGCAGGTATAAATTCTGTCCCGCAATTTCTATCCAATTTGTTATATATCCCAAAAAAATAAAATACTTTTTTTTTACCAAAAGAATAAAAAATGAAAACAAAAATATGAGCATTGCTTTATTTGGTGGGTCTCTATAACTAACATACAAGTAATGGACTGTTGTGGGATTCCATAAATAATTGAGCTAAGATTTCAAAATTGGCAAGGCAAGAATCTGACATTAGCAACTCATGTAAGAAAAAGAATATCAATTTGTATCCACTCAAGAAGCTTATCCAACTTGAAACGGGTTTGATACGATCCATTATTCATATGCAAAGACCCGAATCCTGAGGCCCCACACACCACTCTCCCGCAAACAAGCTAAACTAAAGCAAGAAATAAAAGGAAAGGTTAAGGGTACCCACAAACTTTTTTTTTTTAAATGCATTCATCACCATAATTTTTTTTTGGTGTAGTGACACTTCGGCTAAAATATTTCACTTTGACCTTTAAACAGGGAACATTTGACTGTGAATCCTGATATAGACCCTGACTTGGGTTATTTAAAGTGCACATGTCAGTTTTCATTGATGACCAAGAAGCTCACATGTAATTCTCTTTCTTGCTCTGTTTTATACTCTGGTTCTCCTCACCACCAATGTCGGGCAGGAGTGGAAATTTAATGGGTGTTATGATGATAGAGAAATATTTGCATACTCTAAAAGCATCATTTCATCTATATTCTGACTAATTAAAATACAACAACTCAATTTATTTTAATTCTACATGGCAGATGAGTAATATGAAAAAATTCAAATTTTATGATTTTAAAAACATAAACTTTATAATTTAGAAAAACAAAAGAAGCAATTCCCTCCCATGAGTTTATTTTTTTAAAAAAATCATAAAATTTGAAATTTCTCTAAATGATTTATTTACCATGTAGGATTAAAATAAGATAAATTATTATATTTTAATTAGTCAAAGTATAAAAGAGTATGCAAGTATTTCCCTACGATGATGTGTAGGGGATCAGGAGCACAACTAGTGGAGAATTTTTATAGTTCGACATGCTCCAACGTGGAAGCCATAATAAATCAGGCGGTCACCAACAAGTTATCTCATACTTTAACCACCATTCCTGCAACTCTTCATCTCTTCTTCCATGATTGCTTTGTTGAGGTACTTAGTTTCTTTCTTTTTCCAAAATAAAAGATTATTCATGCACTTATATATAGTACCTAGTTTTTCATTTTTGTCCGAATAATAGAGCCTACATGCATTTTGTTCTTGTTCTTGTTCTTCTTCTAACTGGAGCTGGTTGTAATTCCTTTGTAATTCTCAGGAAATTTGGGTTGCGTGTCTTTCTTTTCTTGTTCCTATTTTTGGGCATTCTTAATTGTAATATTGAAAATGATTTGATGAAACCTTCCCGAGTGGGCACCGCCGTTCCCGTGCCGCCAACACTCAATATAAAATAATTGACTTGTAACTAAATCAGGCAAAATGAAATTAAATGAACAAACCTGAGCTTAATTTTGGGTTTAACCACCGACAACAGAACTACTGTACAAATAACATAAATGTCCGGAGCACACACGGTGGGCTTCGCCCAGCAGTTGATGTAACAGAGCCCCAGAAATTTTGACCCTCTAGTGGCCTTGAATCTAGATGTTCAAACCCCACAAACGTTCGACAATGTGTACTATCAGAACTTAGGGTCTGACCAGGGGTTGCTTACATCCGATCAGGAGCTTTTTACTGACTCCTATTCACTGTCCATGGTGGTTGAATTCGCCAACAACACCACGTTGTAGATTGACGTGGTGGTAGCGGGGGACGGGAGTGGAAATTTTGAGGTCTGATTATTTCATTTTTCTTAGTTTTCCTTGATTTTGTTTTGATCATTTTACACCTTTGTGTCAGCTTCTTGGTCAACAAACTGACATGTGGACTTTAAGTGACCCAAGTCAGCATTCATGTCACCCTTCACAGTCCATAATGTTCTATCTTTAATTGTCAAAGTGCAACATTTTGATGGAGGAATTACTGTTGCACTCTTTTTTTAAACTTCATAGTCATTTTTACACGAAAAAAGAGTTTTTGGTGGTGGGTATTAGATATTTTATTAAAATAATAATATTATATCCATTTGTTTATTTAGAATTGTATCTAGATATACTTATTGATTGATCATATAAAGGATATTCTAATTTATTATTTTTATTGAATTAAATATTCTAGATATTATTTAATTGCTTTAAATATTATTAGTTTAATATGTTTTGGATAAAACATCTTCTGATTTTGCCTGCACGTGATTTTGATAAAGATTTGGTTTAAGGTTACTTGTATGGATGATAAGCTATTAATGGTGTGTTTGGATTAACGATTGGATAAATGACTTATTTTTATTTAGACTTATGGAATATTAAAATTGGAAAAAAGTTAGATTGGGTAAAATGATAAGTATTTAGATTAATGATTAAATAAGTAACTTATGTAAAAATGAATGATATTTGGTTTTGCTTTTATATAAGTGGCATTCGTATTATTTAAGAGAAAAAATTGTAAAAATTATGAATATCTATGAATTTTTTTCTGTTAATCTTGTGAGACTCTTGGTTATATTTTATCCATGAATATTGTTCTGAATCACTACTAATATGTTAGTGGATTGAAATCTTATTTCCTCCTTTTTTTTCAATATAATTAAAGATTTTTTTTCATGGATATTGTGAAAGTCTGATGGATATGAAATATCTCAATATATGCTCTAGATCTGTAATTGTTTTTTATATACAAAGGAATTTGAGATTGATTTTAGATTATATATTTTTCTTTGGTTTTGAATCTTTCCCTGTTTCTTTCGAGGCTGCGAATCACACCTTCTTCAGTAATCGCCGTCGCTCCGTTTGATATTTCTTCATCTTGGAATCGCCGTCGATCCGTCGCATTCTAGATTGATTTTCATGATTTCCGCCGTTGGGACCGCTGCGTTCCAAGCTCTGAAATCGCCAGAAAAAGAGTTACCTGCATCTGCAAGTCGGGCTGGTGGATTTGAGTCGTGATTGGGTCAGACACAGGTAAGCAGGTCGGGTTAGGCCTCCAAGTGGGTTGAAGAAGACACGTTAAGCGACGTCATCCTGAGCTGAGATACAAAACACACCATTTCACTTATAGGCGCTCACTAGGCTTGCGTTTGGGCTTGGATTTTTGGATCTTTTATGCTTAATCTGTTCTGGGTTGAAACCCCTGTTTGGATTTGTTCAATTTTTTTTTTCTGCTTTGATTAATTGGTGCATCTGGGCCGAGACCTGCTTTGTTTTGAACCTCAAATTTTTTTCTTTTAATTTAAATTGTTGGGGCCTTATGAATTTTCTGAAGTTGCATGAATTTATTTTATTCAGGCCTAAATTATTGGGGTTCTACGTTGTGGGCTAAAGTTTTATTTAATTGTTTAATTTTTTGGATTCTTTTGTTGGGGTTTATTTATTTCTTTAAGCCATATGCTTTATTTTCTCAAAGATTGCTAGAGTTAAATAAACATTATTCTTTGAGCTATTATTCTGATTTATTTATTTAGCATTATATTGGTCTACATAATCTCTGGCATATCCTATTGCTCAAATCTATTCTGCAAGTTCCTTTGTGAATTAATGACAAATGTTTATGTTGTTGATTTTGGAAATTTATATAATTATTGGATTTTTTTTGAATATTTTTAGCTGAGACATATTGAAATTATTTCAATTTTTTTCTGAAAAATTTATTTATGGGCTCTACTAGGTTTTCAATCATTTGGGCTGTTAAGTTGACAACCAGAAAGGAGGATATATTCTCCCAGTTACGTTTTGATTCACATTTTGGGTTAGGTATACATTTATTTTAATTTTGGACAATCATTATTGTTCTATGTATTGTGTTATTGATATTGAGCCCTTCAAGTGTGATTCCCAGATATTATTTTGGTTCAATAAAGTTTTATTAACTCCATTTTGTGCACAATTCTTTGACATTTACCCTTCTTTTCAAGAAATTAAATATCTAATCAATTGTTTGTGGTGCATTTCTTTGGCATTTTCTTAACTCCATTTTCTTCGCACAAGATGCTTTCACCTCTTTAATTTTTTCCTATCATTCTATTGAGGTGCGTTTTCTTATAAAAATTTCACTTATTTATAAATATAACTTAGGAAAAAAAAAATAAAGTGAATGACATATATATATGCTTAGTAAATAAGCATATTTGACCGACTAAAAGGTAAATTTAACTTGGATAATATCTTAGATGAAATTGCTATAATTTGGAAACTTCTGGGACAACTTTACACCTAAATCTAAAACAAAAACGACATGCATAACACTTTATTCTAGGGTCACTTACCAAAGCTGTTTAGCTATTTAAGAATCACATGTAACCTAGTACGTAGGTACTTGTGGAAAGACTAAAAGTTTAAAACTCTTTCTCAAAGATCAGATACCTGGAGATAAAGAATTTTACCTAAAGTTTAGAAAATTCATAACTAAATCATTTTAGGTACAACATTAGTGATTCAAAGCTCTATTTCTAGCTCTTGAAAAGCCCTTTGACACAAAAATAGCACCCAGGTTCGTTGCTATTTCGTTTGGTCTAGAAACACCCCTTTATCAAATCTACACACGGGGGAATTTTCACATCATATAACAGATTTCTGGGTCATTTTAGAAAAATCATATCTTTTTAAATACACATCCAAAAATTATGAAATAAGACTCATATTAAAGATCTAGATGTGTACTATAAAATTGCCAAATTTCATAACCTAGGTAAAATGTTTTCCATGTCAAATGCGTTTCCAAAAATAATGGCTCTACAGTAAAATAGCAACTAGCTAACTTGCCTACTTTATGCATTCTTAGCTTTAATTCAAAATAGCATTTACCTTGACCTCTACTTCACTCTCATACTCCTCCTTATGGAGGATAGATACATACCAAAATATATATTTAATTTATGAAAATCTCAAATAAATTCATACAATAGCCATTAAACAAAATCAACTTTAATAGTTAAGTAATCCAAACAAGCTTCTCAAGAACTTCCACCGTCAAGCTTCCTCTACTAGATTGCTTTCTCCTTTAGGAGTACTTGTGTCACACCCTATTTCCATTACTATTAGATGAGCTATAAGCATAATATTTGAACCACTAAGCTTGGGAAGAAAATATTTTTGTAAATGGTTGAAAACCCAACCCAAATACAGGGTTCGAACCTGTGAATGAATGGGATTTTTTGAAAAATTTAAAACAATCTAAAATAGTTATTTAATGGTTTAAACACTTCATTATGACTCATCAATCCTTTAACCTTATTCTTAAATATCAGAATATTGCTTTGCTCTTATATTAGTCTATGCTTGGTTAACTATGGGCTCATAACATACAATTGCACATCCCTGATTCAATTATCTAGCACATTGTTATTATCTTTCTGTTATGTATGTATGGCATATTATTGCTACCCCATGCTGTGCATGTTTATACTACTACTACTACTATACTACTACGATAGGTACTATCTTCACTATGTTTATGTATATACATATAAATACAAAACATGTAGCCACATGACGCTACCAAAATATCCTAACAAAATTAATATACAGATTACCAACTCTTAAACCAAATATTATCCTAACTCCTTTAGCTTCATCCTTCTTTAGGCTTCACCAATAACAATACTCTTGGCCCTAGAAGTACTTGCACTTGTGGTATGTCATGGAACGGGTGAGATTGGGGGAATCTTAGTAGCAAAACGTTATCTCAATATATAATGTGCAATGGTAATTAACAATGCATGTAAATAGCCAAGTAAGAACAACACCTTTCAACCATATACACATGGCTATAGCGCAAACTCAAACATGGATATTACATATTCAAAGGCATGCATGACAAATAAACATGCAATCAATCAAGTACATACTATATAAGAGTAAGTTTTACTACCTTTTGCGTCTTATTCCAAGTTACCTCTTCTTGCTAGCTTGACTACTTTGGTTTTATTTCCCCCCTTTGCTTGATAGTAGTTGAAATATCCTATCAAACATTCATGTAAGGGAAGCTTAATACACAAACTTTGGCATACTCACGTTGCACAATTTATCTCTCTTCATAATCCCAAGTTCTTCTTCTTTTATTTAGTTCTTTAACTTTTTTTCTGTCTTAAATTATCAACTTACTTATCCTTTGCATTTTAAATCCTTCCCGCATGATGTTCCAACTTAGGAAATCCTAGCTCCTTTATTCTCAATGAGTTGCTGTACAAAAACAGAGAAAAATGAAAAACTTGCAAAATTAAATACTAATGTTTGTAAACACTCTGCAAAACCCTTAGGACATGATTGATGTAACATTCCAATTTTAATCACCAATATTCCTTATATGTATTGAGATATTTAATGGAATAAAATGGTGAACTTGGAATGACAGAAATACCCTTAGTAAAGGCCACATAAAAATTGGGCAAATATAACACATAAAGCATAATTTTTGTCTTCTAAAAAGCCCATTATTGAAGCCAAAATAATGAATGGAAGAACACTAGTCTTGGGCTCAATTAATTGTGATTTTTGGACCAATAGAGAGTAAAAGAAGAGGTCCAAATTAAATGCAAAAATGTAAGGGAAAAATGGTCAATTAGCTATACAAAAATTAAAATCCAATATTTTTCCCTTTTTCTTTGTGTTGGACATCCAAAAGTAAGAAGCAAAGGGAATGAATATTTGGGATAAATATGACAAGAGTTTGAGCATTTTAAACCAAGTAAATATTAAGCTGAAAAGTCAACAGTTGTAAATTGTGATATTTCAAGAGCTCCATTTTCATCAATTTTGGCCAAGAGGAAAAGGGAATTAATGATTGAAATACAAATGCCAAGAGTTGAAGCATTTTAGCTGAGCAAAAAGGTGAAGTTTGAAAAGTAAAAAATTGTAGGCAAATTAAAAGAGATATTGAAGAGATAACATTTGGATATTTCAAGAAGTATTTTTAACTCTTCCAAAGGCCCAATATTTCGTCCAAGTTAAATGAGAAAGAGAAAAGATGATGACAATTAAAATTGGCATGTGATAGAAGGAAATTAAATATTATAAACAAAAGAGGTGGAAGAGATATTTTTTAAAAGCTATTCTCTTTCCTTCAAGCCTTCATCTTCGACCAAACTAAAGAACCAAAAAAGAGAAAGTGTCTTGAAATATAGGAAGCAAGAGAGAGCTTAGGAGGATTCAAGAAGTAAGAATCAAGGTAAGAAGGTTGAAATCCAAGTGTTTATGCCTTAAAAATCATGCAAAACTCTCTCACTACAAAAAAAAATGGTGATCTAGTAATTGTTAAAAAGGTGTATTTGTAGTGGTTTTAACCGCTACAAACCCTACTAGTAGCGGTTCATAAAACCGCTACTAAATCCACTGTTGCAAGCGGTTTTTTAGTGGTTATTTTTAACCGCTACTCAAGCACAAATACCGCTACAATATTTGCAGCGGTTCATTACAACCACTACAATATTCTCAAAGGAAAAATCACTTTTCTGTGAACTTTGTAGCGGTTATATAACCGCTACAAAGGTTGACCCATAAATTTTGGATGGCGGGAAATGAAAAATGAAAACTTGGCTTCATTTTTGTCAAGGTTAAAAAACTGCTACTAACTTTAAATTAAAAATGGTGCCAAATATTAGTAGCTATTACGTCACTGCTACTAATTTCAATGAAAATTCAAATTTTCTGCCAAAAATTTAATTTCATTTTTAAAATGGTGCCTTATATTAGCAGCAGTTATAGAACTGCTACAAATGTTAGTAAAATTGAAAAAAAATACAATTATTTGTTTACGTTATTTTATTATTTTCACTACAAAAAAAGGATTTCGTAGCGGTGCATTTGTAGCAGTTACACTTAACCGCTACAAATTGTGACATTTGTAGCCGTTATAACATAAACCGCTGCAAATTTGTAGCGGTAAGCTACGCATCAAGTGGCACGACTGATTGGCAATGTTATTTGTAGCAGTTAAAAGGATAAAACTGCTACAAATATGATGCGAGTTTCCCACCAAAATTTGTCGTGATTAACTTGTAGTGGTTACAACATGTAAACTTCTACAAAGTTCGCGTCACTTGGTGCCACCAAGCCAAGCAATAGTGTAGCGGTTTTTAGCGGTTACAACAAATTGAACCACTAAAAAATGCCAAAGGTCGCCTATTTGTAGCGGTTAGGTTTTCATAACCGCTACAGAACTTCAAAGGTCATCATCACATTTGTAGCGGTTAGGTTTTCATAACCACTACAGAACTTCAAAGGTTATCACATTTGAATAACTGTTACAAAGTTTTGCTGCCCTAGCTTTTTTGTAGTCGTTCTTTCAAGAACCGCTACAAAAATCCACAACTATAAAAGGTCACCGCCCCTTCCATTTTCTCGTTTGGCTATTTTGTTTTCTGACGTTTCTCTAAGAGTTTTCCTTCAAATTTGGGTGTTTTGACACCTGTTGGAGAGTTTTCATTACAGCATTTCTTGTTATTCTCACTTGAGGTATGGACAATACATATTTTATTTTTATTTTTATTATAATTTTACATATAAATGTGACTAATTGGTTTTTCTTTTAAATTTTTGCAGTTGATATGGCTTCAAGGATGGACAAGGGGAAGAGGTCCCCAGAATGATTCTGTGGGGTAGCAGCAGTAGAGGAGGGGGCAGTGGGAGGAGGCAGAGTAGAGGGAGAACGATCGAGCCATTTCAGCCCATCTCCCCATAACAGCCACAAGAGTCGGCCCTACCACAGCCACCACAGATGGTCCCATAGGAGACGACCGCACCAGAGGTGCCTAATCTGGGAGAGGGATCTATTAGTGTCAATAACTATGACACAAATGAGGACTTCGAGATCCCAACTCTGATCAGAGACATGGAGTGGTTCCTAGATGAGGAGGAGGCACGGGACCAGAACAATCCACGACGGTCGTCTTCTCGGTCTACTAGGTTTGAGGTGCTTGTCTAAGGTAAATATATTTTTTTATGTAATAAATTAATTAAATATTTAAATTTGAAACGTTAAATTTGAATTGCAATTTATCTAATGTGTGGTAAATTGTGCAGATAAGCAGGGGAACCTATCCACAAGGAGGCTGGACGTGGCCGGTTTGAATAGCTTGGACCAGACATTATGAGTTGTAGTTCCGTGGAATGAGGCCATGGACTAGCCCATCGATAATGGGGGTCACCTGTTCAACCGCTTCCTGAATGAGCTGGGCTCGAATTGGATGCGGTCCCCCTTTCACTTCAGGATAAAGAGAAATGTTCCAAAGGGGTCGAAGGACTTGACGTGGGATGAGGTGATGCAGGTAATTAATAATATTTAATTATATTATATTTTCTATAATTAATTATATTTAATTAATATTTTTTAATTGTCTTATTTGTAATTAGTCATATTTAAATATTTTTTTTCAATGGTGTTATAGCTTAGGTTTGCCATCCAGGACAACCGGAAGAGGTACAAGTTGATGAAGATGGGCAATGGCTGGAGGAACAGGAGTAATCGTCTCTTCCACAATATGGATAAGGATGGGATGATTCCTCTACAGCAGCTGATTAAGAACGTCCCGGACAGTGTCCCACCAAACGAATGGGCGAGTTTTGTCTAGTTCAGGAGGAGCGCAGAGCATGTAATGTATTTATTAGATTATTTTGATTATTAGATTTAGATTAGATTATATAAAAATTAATATACAAAATTATTATTAATAAATATTAATATGCATTATATATAATTTTTTAATTTATAATTATTAAATTATAATTTAAATTATAAATATAATAAATTTTATGTTTTTATTAATTATAAGTGTTTTATACTGTTTTAATGCTTTTAATATTGTTTTTTTTCTGAGGCGCTTTCTCAGAGAAATACGAGGTGCCGAGGACAGCAGATGATCCATCACACGGTAGGATCGAAGACCTTTGTTGTCACTTACAGCGAGCTGGTAATTTTTCACATTATCAATTACTTTTAGCTAGCTATTTTATATTATAAATTTAGTATATTGTTGTTTATAATACTAATTTAATTTTGTAATTGTTTTAGGAGAGGGAGGCACGGCAGGAGAACCGTCAGATGAACTATAGGGAGTTATTCACTATCACCCATAGACATCGTGACGGGACTCTGACCTCTCAGCAAGAAGAGGCAGCCATTGTAAGTTAATTCATTATTATATTATTTATAAAATTAAACCAACTTTATTATGAAAAATAATTTATAATTAATTGTTTCATAAAATGGCAGGAACGGATACAACAGTTGCAGGCTGAGCTGCGAGAGACCCAGACCTAGGAGTCACAAGGGTTTGTGGACCCCATGGCTCCTTTGAAGGTGGGTCTGGGTTAGGTTGAGCACCTCAGAAGCGCGTGGGGGATGGGGATAGGCGCCAGACCTAGCATGGTCTACGACAGGAGCACTGCCTCTATGGTTTGTAGCTCTAGAACACAGACGTCCAAGGTCAGACGTCTGAGGGATGAGTCTGTTAAGGAGCTATGCTCAGATTTGGCCAGGACATAAGCTATAGTGGCTCAGTAATAGTAGCAGTAGATGTAGCAGATACAGCAATAGGCCAATTTCTACTACGCTCAGCATGCGCAGTGGTCGATATCCGTATTACATGCTCGAGTGGTCTTAGAGTCGCCTGTTCTTGGATGAGGATCATCCATAGGTCCCCTATCCCTTGGTTTGTCGTCCAGCCTCCTCTTCCTGTTGATGATGATGGTGCTGTTAACTCTGCCTAGCACCTCGATATAGATGCACCTGAGGGAGCCCCACTTGAGGGAGGACCAGATGATCAGCCTCCTGCTACTTAGTTTAGGACATTTATATTTTTTTTAAAACATTTGTAAATAAACTTGGATATTTTATTTTCAGAACTTAATACAATAGTTATATTTATATTTTCAGAGCCTTGTTAAATTCTTGCTGCATTTACGGCTGTTATATTTTTATTTCTAAAACTAACAAAAATAATAATAAATTAACATATATTTGTAGCGGTTTTATTGTAAAAGCACTACAAATATTCAAATTTTAAAACTTTTATAGCGGTTAAATTTTCCAAACCGCTACAAAAATAAATTTTAAAATTTTTGTAGTGGTTAAATTTTCCAAACCGCTAGAAGAAATTCAAATATTCAAAAAAATAAATTTTAATATTTTTGTAGCGGTTAAATTTTCCAAACCGCTACAAAAATTTTTAGAGAAGAGTAGAAGGTAAATTCAAAATTCAAATGTTGAATATTGGTAGCGGTTACAATAATAACCGCTATAAATATTCAACATTTGAATTTTGAATTTCCCTCGCACTGTCTTCTAATTTTGTAGTGGTTGCATTAATAACCGCAACAAAGTGAAAACCAAAATTTTCCAACGGTCATGAACATTTGTAACAATCTTTTTCTTATAATTGCTACAAGGTGAAAAAAATTTGAAATTTCAAATTCTTCTAGCACCAAAAGTTGTAGCCATTGATAAAATAAAACTACTACAAATATGTATTAGTAGCGGTTACACTAATTAAACTGCTACAAGTATGACATAAATTTTTCTAAATCCTGCCAACAAGTTGAAATTTTGTAGCGGTTATGGTAGCAGCTTTGTAACCGCTACCAAATGTTAAATGTTGGAAAAGCTTTATATAACCTTCTAGTCATTCGTAATTCTCTATTCACTCATCTTCTTCACTATACTTTCTTCTCTCTTACTAGTAGCTATGGATAAATCATGGATCAGGTTGGAGTTCAACTAGATGAAGATGATCCAGTTAATGATACTGTGTGTGATGCTTTTGGATTTCAAGGCAACAACTTCAACAAAGAAGTGCACGGTTCAGAGTTGATGTTCATGAGGAAAGAAGCAGCTAGGGATTTTTTCAGCTTGATGGATTAAGCATATCGTCCTTTATATCAAGGTTGTAAAAAATACTCTAAATTATCTTTCTTGATCAAGTTGTATCATATCAAGTGCTTGTGTGGAATCACAGATAAGGAAATGTCAATGTTGCTCGAATTATTATAAGATGCATTCCCCGACGTGGAGATTCTCACAATGTTCTATGAGGCCAAGAAGATTATCAACATGTTGGGGTTGAACTATCAAAAAATTGAGACATGCTCGAATGATTGTATGCTATATTAGGGAGATGATTCCAGCAGGGATACTTGTAAGAGATGTCATACATTGAGGTACAATACAATTTGGAAGGGGAAAAAGCAGAAGAAGAAACATGCAAACATTCTCAGGTACTCCCTTTGAAGTCATGCCTATAATATTGTTTATGTTTTCCAAAACGGTGAAGCACATGAGGTAGCATGATATTGATAAGAATGAAGACAGTAAATTAAGACATCGCCGGGATGCACACGTTTGGAAAATGTTTGACAACGACTTTCCATCTTTCGCGGCTGACCCCAGAAATGTTTGGCTTGCTTTGGCAATCAACAGTTTAAATCCATTTGAGAATATTAAAACAAGTTGCAGTATTTGGCCAGTAGTCTTAGTTCTCTATAACTTGCCCCCTGGATGTGTATGAAACAAAGCTCCTTCATTATGTCTATGATCATTCCAGACAAAATGATGTCAATATGGAATTGCCTGACCTGTGGAAGAAGATTCTCAAATGGAAGGCACCGTGTAATGACGTCAATATGTATCTCCAACTACTTATTATGGAATTGCTTGACCTGTGGAATGTCGGCATCGAGACATATGACACTTACGGGAAGACATTATTCAACTTATGTGTAGCCTTGATGTAGATGATTAGTGACTTTCCTGGCCTTGGCATATTATCTGGTTAGAATGTGCATATTGGGTCGACGTGTCCAGCTTGCAATTTTGACTCTGACACAGTGCACCTTCCCTATAGCCGAAAGTGGTGCTTTATGGGGCATAAGAGGTTTCTCGATGGAAGGCATAAGTTTAGATTGCAATGGAATCGTTTCAATAGGAAACTAGAAAAAAGAGGACCACTTCAGACTTTGTTTGGTATAGATACCTTATAGCAGCTTGAGAATGTTGAATTCGAGTTCAGAAAAAGCGACGATTCACCTCAAGCTCACAAAGGACGTGTAGGACTTCGGCGCCTCAACAATGGAAGAAGATAAGTATTTTCTTCACTCTTCCATATTGGAAATCCAATTTACTTCGCCACAGTCTTGATGTCATGTACATTGAAAAAGATCATCATCAAGAGAGGAAAGTTTCAACCGGCAAATTTTACCCTCACAAAACTGAACAAGGAAGTCTTCCTCACGACACTGAAGAAATTGAAAGTTCCTGATGGGTATTCAAGCAACATTTCTCAATGTATTGACTTGCAGGCTCGAAAGGTTGCTGGCATGAAGAGTCATGATTCACATGTTCTTATGCAACAATTACTCCTTCTGGCTATAAAGAATGCACTTCCTCCTGATGTGTCCATCATTTTGGTGGAACTTTGTTCTTTCTTTCAGAAGTTGTGTTCTAAGGTTTTAATCATTGAGGAGCTTGATCAGCTGTAGTCCAAAACATTCTTACATTTTGTCATTTGGAGATGATCTTTCCTCCATCCTTTTATACTATGATGATTCACCTTACAGTCCACCTCATTCATGAAACAAAGCTTGCTGGCCTAGTTCAATATCGATGGATGTATCTGATTGAGAGGTAATCATTTTAAATATGTGCTTCATTTGTTTGTTCCTATATTTTTTAGTCACCCTTTTCAGCATTTAGTATCATTTTTTCCTTCTTTACTTCATAGGTTTTTTGGGAAATTAAAATCTTACGTAAGGAATAAGGCATGGTCAGAAGGTTATATAGCTAAAGGCTATATAGGGGATAAGGTGTTGTATTTTTGTTCAAGGTACTTTGATGACCTTGAGACAACTTTCAACGACGCACCTCGTGTTGACGATTGTCCTGAACCTGTGCCAACATCAGGAGAATTTGTCCCTCATGTTGGTAAACCAGTTGGAGGAATTGAGAACTTCAAATTAATGGCAACTGAGTAGTTACAAGCATATAGACATGTCTTGATTAATTGCACTCAAGTTGAACCTTTCATACAGTAAGAATTGTACACTCACATATTATTCTATATCTTTCGCAACATTTTTTCATGCATCTGTATCCCAAGGTTGTCTTAATTTACCATCTTTATTCTTATCAACGTGATGCCACCTTATGTACTCTGTCGTTTTGGCCTACATAAACAATCTTTGTTGGCGCGACTTCAAAGGGAAGTAGCTGGGAATCTTTGTAGGTTTCTTCTTCTACTTTTTTCCCTTTAAAATTGTCTTGTACCTCTATGTGTGACATCGCTTACAAGTCTAACTTGTTAATAATCTTCAGGGCATGCATCAATTTTTTGATAGTTCAAGCCTAACATGTTAATAATCTTCTTGGCCTTGTAGAACATTGTGGGAATCTCCGTGTCGGGGAAGGCATCTTGTAATAATTCTAGCAACATTGACATTCCCTTATCTATGATTCCACACAACCTTGATATGATACAACTTGATCAAGAACGATAATTTAGAGTATTTTTGACAACCTTGATGTAAAGGACGATCTACTTCATCCATCAAGCTGAAAAAATCCCGAGCTGCTTCATTCCTCATGAACACTGGCTCTGAACCTTACACTTCCTCATTGAAATTGTCATCTTGAAATCTAAATGCATCACACACAACATCATTAATTGGATCATCTTCATCTAGTTGAACTCCTACTTGTGAACTTTGAGTAAGATCATCATCATATCTTATACCGGCCTTCTCACTATGAACTGCCCAGAATGTATAGCCTTCCAGGAAAGGCTTCACAAGCAAATATTCCTTAACAACTTGTCATGCATGGCACTTCTTGAACTTGTATCTCATACACGGACAAACGATCTTGCCATTACAACTAGCATGAGTGAATACGAAATCCAAGAAATTGTCTAATCCGTACAAATATTTTGGGGAATTGTGTGGCAACCTGATCCATGATTTATCCATAGCTACTAGTGAGAGAAGAAAGTATAGTGAAGAAGATGACTGAATAGAGAATTACAGATACTTGAAAGCTTATATTTATATTTTCCAATGTTTAACATTTTGTAGTGGTTTTAGAATCGCTACCATAACCGCTATTGAATTCATATTTATAGTGGTTATATGAATAAAACCACTACAAATTGTCTATTTGTTGGCAGGATCAGGAAACTTATGTTAACATTGTAGTGGTTTAATAACATAACTGCTACTACTAATTTATAATATTATATTTGTAGTGGTTCTATTTTATAAACCACTACGAATTTCTGGCAGTTGAAGAAATTCAAATTTCAAATTTTTTCAATTTGCAACGGTTATTAGGGGTAAACCTATGCAAATGCTCATGACCGTTAGAAAAATACTAAAACAATTTTGCTTTTACTTTGTAGCAGTTATTGGGGTAAACCGCTACAAATGTTCATGATCGTTGGACATTTTTAAAAAAATTGCATTCACTTTGTAGTAGTTATTAGTGGTAAACCGCTACAAATGTAGAAGACTGTAGGAGGGAAATTCAAATATCAAATATTGAATATTTGTACTGGTTTGTAAAACATAACCGCTACAAAAATATTAAAATTTATTTTTCATAATATTAGTAGCAGTTTGACAATAAAACTGCTACAAAAAATTGTAATTTATTATTTTTTTGTTCAAGTTTTTGTGGTTAATTTTAAAAATATAATTATAACTATTGTAAACAAAACAAAATTTAAGAACGCTCTGCAAATATAAATATAACTATTGTAAATGCAATCATATAACTATCCTAAACTAACTACCGGAGGTAAATCATCAGGTCCTCCCTTAGGGGAGCTTATTCAGGCACAGCTGTATCGGGCCGCTGGGCAGAGTGAATAGCTCTATCATCATCAGTAGGAGGAGTAGGTTGGATAATGAACTGAGGGACAGGGGGAACCTATGGATGCTCCTTGTCGGGGAACAGGTGACTCCACGATCGCTAGACCATGTAGTTCATGATCACTGTGAACGTTGACCGTAGTAGTAATTGGCCTACTGATGTATTTGCTACATTTGCTGCTGCTGATGAGCCATTACAGCCTATGTCCTAGCTAAATATGAGCGTAGCTACTCAATAAATTCATCCCTTGAACATCTGACCCTAGACGTCTGTGCTCGGGAGCTGCTAGCTTTAGAGGCGCCGCTCCTGCCGAAGACCATGCTAGGTTTAGCGCCTATCTCCATCCCCCTTATGCATCCGGGGTGCTCAACCTAACCCAGACTTGCTTTCAATGGCGCAGTAGGGTCAACAAACCCTTGTCACTCCTAGGTCTGGGTCTCTCGCAGCTTAGCTTGAGACTACTGTATTCGCTCCTGCCATTTTATAAAACAATTAATTATTATTATTATTCATAATAAAGTTGGTTTTATAAACAAAATAAAAATGAATTAACTTACAATGGTTGCCTCTGCCAGCTGAGAGGTTAGAGTCCTGTCACGGTGTTTATAAGTGATAGCGAGTAACTCCCTGTAATCCGTCTAATGGTTCTCCTGTTGTGCCTTCCTCTCCTAAAACAATTACAAAATTAAATAAGTATTATGAACAACAAAAGACTAAATTTATAATATGAAATAACCAGCTAAAAGTAACTGATATTGTTAAAAGTTACCAGCTCACTGTAAGTGACAGCAAAGGTCATCGATCTTGCCGTGTGGTAGATCATCTACTGCCCTAAGCACCTAGTATTCCTCTGAGAAAGTGCTTGGAAAAATAATAATATTAAAGGTATTAAAACATTATAAAATACTTATAATTAATAAAAACATAAAATTTATTAAATTTAAATTATAATTATAAATACATTACCTACCCCTTTACGCTCCTCTTAAACTGGACAAAACTTGCCCAGTCGTTCGGTAGGATGTTGTCCCAGACGTTCTTGATCAGCTGCTATAGAGGAATCGTCCCATCCTTATCCATACTGTGGAAGAGATGATTCCTCTTGTTCCTCTAACCGTTACCCATCTTCATCAGCGTGTACTTCTTGCGGTTGTCCCAGATGGCAAACCTAAGCTGTAACATAATTAAATACAACTAATTGCAAATAAAACACTTAATAAATATTAATTAAATACAATTATTTATAAAATATAAACTATAATTAAATAATATTAATTACCTGCACCACATCATCCCACGTTAGGTCCTTAGGCCCCTTCAGAACGTTCCTTTATGTCCTGAAGTAAAAGGGGAACTGTATCCAATTTGAGCCCATCTCGTTCAAAACACAGTTGAATAGGTGATCCCTATTGTCAATGGATTGGTCCGTGGCCTCATTCTATAGTGTTCGGTCCAGGCTGTTCAGATCGACCACGTCCAGCCTCCTCATAGCAAAGTTCCCCTGCTCATCTGCACAATTTACCACATACATTATATAAATTGAAATTGAAATTTAACATTTTGAATTTAAATATTTAATTTATTAAATAAAAAAATATATTCACCTTATACCTGCACCTTAAACCCAATCGACTGGGAAGATTACCGTCGTGGTTGTTTTTTCTCGCACCTCCTCCTCATTCAGGAACCGCTCTATGTCTCTGATTGAAATCAGGATCTCAAACTCCTCGTTTGCCTCATAGTCGCTAACATTAAGCTCTCCCTCTCCCAGATCAGGAACCTGTGGTATGGTCGCCTACTAGGGTTGACTCTTATGGCTGCTATGGGGAGATGGGTTGAAATGGTACGGTCACCCTCCATCTGCGCTGCTCCCTCTCACTACTCCTTCTTTTGCTGCTGCTACCCCACAGAATCGGTCTGGGGACCTCAGGATCTTTTCCCTTGTCCCTCCCTGAAGCCTTATCAACTGGAAAAATTGAAAAAAAAACCAATTAGTTACATTTATTTGTAAAAATATAATAATAATAATAAAAGGTATAACAAGAAAATATGTATTTTTTGTACCTCAGGTGAGAAGAATGAGAAATGTTACAGTGAAAACACTCAGACACATGTCAGAACGCTTAAATCTGAAGGAAACTCTTAGAGAAATGTTAGAAAGCAAAATGGTCAAATGGAAAAAATGAAGGGGTGGTGGCAATTTATAGCTCTGGATTTTGTAGCGATTTTGGAAACAACCACCACACAAACCTTTGCAAACCAACTAGGGTTTTAAGAACTTTATAGCGGTTATCAAATAACCACTATACAAATGAGAGAGTTTTGAAGTTCTATAGTGGTTACCAAAAAAGAACCGCTACAAATTTTATGACCTTTAAAGCTTTGCAGCGGTTATTAAAACAGAACCACTACAAATATGTGTCCTTTGGTATTTCATAGTGATTCAATCTATAGTAATCGCTAGAAAAAAACTGACACTATTGCCATGGATTTTTGGCACCAAGTGGCACCATAATTTATAGTGGTTAGTATGTTTTAACCGCTACAAATTAACCACAAGAAATTATGGCAGGAATATTGCGCCACATTTGTATTGGTTTTAGCCTTTGAACTGCTACAAATTACATTGCCAATCAATCGCGCCACTTGGCACATAGCTTACCGGTACAAATTTGTAGCGGTTTATGTAATAACTGCTAGAAATGTCAATATTTGTAGTGGTTAAATATAATCACTGCAAATACACCGCTACGAAATGCCTTTTGTTTTTGTAGTGTCTTTAATCTCTATGCTATCTTTAATAATACTTGTAGCACAAAAACAAGAGCAAGAAGAGGAGAGAGGGGTCAATTTAGAGAGAGAAATACAAGGAAATCAAGGTAAACTTAAGAACTAGACATCTCTTGGTGATTATTGATTGTTGTGGTTGTTTGATTGGATTTGTTGGCATTGTTTTCATGGTTTTTGTAAATTGGAATGATGAAACCCTAAAGGGTTTTTCTGCCCAAATTTCCACTAATCATGATTAATAGGTGTTTAAGTGGTTAACCATGTGATTACAAGTAGAAAGGAAGAGTTTAATCAAGTGAAATCATGAAAATCCAATTTTCCCAAACCTTGTGTATGTTTCGACCAGACATAGAACTAAGGGTTAGAGTTGGAATTTCATCCATTTGATGGTTTTATTGTGTACTGTGTAGGAACAGTCCCTGGTTATGAATTCTGGATCATTAGAACAAAATTCTTAAAACTTGAAACTTTCTACTGGTTAGGGTTTCTGCGTGGCAATCTTGTTGTCATGTGTTTTTGGATAACCAAATGGTGTCCAATGAATGTGAAGCTTTCCAGTATAAAAGTTGACATATCAACCTTCAATTTGATATGTAATTTATCCTATTTGGATTAGTATGTTAAGAGTTATGATTTTTTGAAGTTGGACCTGGAACACTGAAATGCTATGGTGGCAATGTGCAAACAATGTGGATACTGGAATTTTGTGCACATAATTTGCTAAAGGAAATATTTTTTCTTAAAAATAGACTTAATAAGGGTCCTATATCCTTTGGAATCATTGCAATTGGATATTTGTAAATAAAGTTATGAATTTTCAAATTTTAATGAAAATTTTGGCATTTTTAGTTAATGCATAAAAATAAAAGGTAATGGCAAAAATGTAATTACCTTAAACTCTAAGGGTAAAGATAACCAATAAAATAAGGTTGAAATAGTACATGAATGAGTAATAACTCAATTCCTGTAAATTTGGAATTTTAGGACCGGATAGTTAGCCCAAGCCAGAATAGAGTTCAAGAACAATTTACGAGTCAAAAAGGGGTTTAAGGTAGTAACTCTTTCTCTCATGCATTACATAGGTATTTATATCCTTTACGTATGCCATCTTCTGTAATGTGAATAATGAATTTTGAATACATACCGGACAAGTAGAGGAGTTGGCCCTGAATCGTGTATACATACTAAATATAGTTAAACTGACAAGTAAGGGAGTCGGCCCTGAATTGTGTATACATACTGGACAAGTAAGAGAGTTGGCCCTGAATTGGGTATACATACCAGATATAATTAAATTTTTATTTACACTATATGGTGCATTGCATATTTATTTTTTGCATTTTATATGATTGATTGCTTGTTACTACAGAGATTCATTTGAATCTCATTCTTTCCAATATTTAACAACATTCTAGCAGAAGCTAGCAGCTCTAAGGGCAAAACAGTAAATATCAGTAATTGAGGATTCTGGATCAAGAAGGCATAGTTGTTGGTTATCATTAGTTTATTTTGGTAGTTTTGGACATTTTGTATATATTTTTCAAACCTTATGGGGATTTTCTGTATTGTAAACAAGTACACAATATCAGTGTATTTATATTATTTCTTTATGCCTGTAGAACTATACTTTTATTACTCTAGCAAATATCGAACGGTTAAGGGGTTTGACAATGGATGCATGTTCCCCTAGCTTATAACATTCATTCCACATCATAATACCTTAACATAACAACTATTTCTATAGTAGTTATCTTCCTTTAACCAAAACAAACTTAAATCTTGCAATATACCTAGCATAATCTGCCTCTTAAACTTGTCCATAATCCTCAAATCATCCCTTAACACATTTTCTTCGAAACCGAACAATTCTAGACATAACCCAATCTACCATAATTCTCTAGGCAAATTTGGAAATTCATATCTTAAGCTACAAGACTCCAATTGAGGTGGTTCAAGTTTCTATGTGAAGCTCTTGAAGTCCTTTATATAATAAAAATAGTACCAAGTATCAATTTATGGTTCTAAGTTCCCAAAATCCATGACCAATCTGACTGCCTATTAAGAAACTCAGAATTTTCCTAGATTTTATACCCAAAATCTAAAAATTCATAACTTATTATTTACAAATCATATTCCTATGTTATAATATTCAATTAAAAGCTCTACATTTATCTTTAAGGAAAAAATAAGCACATAGCCAAGTTACCCAATTAACCTTGTGAAATTTGTCCATTTTCCTACTACCAGAATCCTGGAACGCAGAATATTCACTGTTTTTTGACCAAAATGCTAAAACTCTCTCTCTCTCGATATCCAATTTGTTAGATCTCAAGTTTTGATGATATCAAAAGGTAATTATGTGCAAAGCATAGTTTTATAAGTCTAAGGAATGATTACAAAGTTACCAAATGCATATGGCAAAGTTCTGTGAGGTCTGCTGTCAGATTTAACTGATATACTCGAGCATGGAGCTCTTTTGTACTTGAGCAGATGCGAGTGATAGCCAGAAGTGTTTGCCCAAGAGCAAACTACTATCATTTTTACTGATGCACTCGAGCACTGGAGATAGCACTCGAGCATAAGACTCTTTCACACTCGAGCACATGCGAGTGAGGGACTGCAAGTGTTTGGCTGAAAGCAATTCCTGTCATTCTTTCTGATGTACTCGAGCATTGTAACCAACACTCCAGCGTGAAACTAGTTTGTACTCGAGCACTAGCGAGTGAAGGACTGCAAGTGTTTGGCCGAGAGTCATGAAGGTTAGAGAAGCACAAGTATGCCCGAGTGACACATCAGCACTCGCGAGTGAGAAATCTAACTCTCTCAAATTCTGATGCAAGTGCTGATAACAAGAGTATATTACATGAGAATATTCTTCTCACTCGAGCAGGAGTATGTGTGCTCGAGTGAGGGCCCATATCACTTGTGAGTGCAAAATCTCACTCTTGCTAAAATGGTATGCGAGTGCTGTCCAGAGACGGGTCTCTTAGTGTAATGAGCAAGGTCACTCGAGCAGACGGGTCTCTTAGTGAGAAAATGAACTCTCTGAAATCCTGTGGAAGTGCAAGTATAAAACTGAAGAACAAGGAGAAAATTTGTGAGTTCACTCGAGTGAGCCCATCCATGGTCAAGTGATACTCTGCCAGAAGACAAAATGCACCATTTTTACAGCGTTCAATCCGAATATGGTTTAATGATATTTATTTATCTTATCATCACTTATTATTATTATTTAACAACATTTTGAATGTATTATAAGTGTGATACAGGAGGATGAACATTTGAAATAAACAGACGCAAAGGATGTCAAACGATGGCAGACAACATAATTATAAGCACGGACCTACTGCATTCAAAGTTATCAAACGTGCGCATGTCGTTCCACAATAACAAACCCCACTCCACAATGATCGTTATTCAAACGGGAAAAACTAAACATTTATAAATACAAAGTTCCAGAGATCGTCAATAACAACGAAGCATAAGAATTCACAAACAAATCCATGAGTCTCTGTTATTCATATTTTCTCTATATTCATATTGATCTTCAGTGTTTATCATACTTGTTCTGTAAGAGAGTCTATATACATTTCAAATTCTATTTTCATTTGATCTCAAGGTATTGGGACCTTGAGAGGGTAGATATCTTTACGAGAGAAGCAGTTAAGAGAATTCCTAGTAAAACGTTCCACTCATAAGACTTACAAGATACAAGCAGTAGAGAACGTGCTGCTCGTAAGACTTATAGTGGTGTAAGCAGGAGAGAACGTTGCTACTCATAAGACTTGTATACATAAGCAAGTGGGAAAGGTCATAGGTTGTTTTTCTGCACGTAAGACTTGTCATAAGGGGGAGAGAAATTTCTTAGTGTGAGAATATTTCTGCTCGTAGTCCATTTGAGGACAATTGTTGTTTTGTGGCATTCTGAGAGCCAATTGAATCTTGGAAGAATAGTGAAAATCTCAGTAGGTCTTGATCTCTGAGGAATGGACGTAGGCCTGGTTTTTAGGCCAAACCAGTATAACCCTCTGTGTTCTAATCTTCTCATCTCAACTCTGTTTACAACTATTTTCATATCACCACATCAAGTGAAAAATTTATCACATCACCCAATTCACCCCCTCTTGGGTGAAGCTTGCCTCTTTCATTTGGTATCAGAGCAAGGTCTTCTCCGAAGAGCCTAACAGCTTGAGAAGGATCCGATAAATTGAACAATGGGTGAAAACATTCTTCCAGACGGAGCTTCAATCGCTAGACCTCCTGGTTTCGCTGGAGAACATTTTTCATTCTGGAAAGCTAAGTTCAGAGTGTTCATGATGGCTAACGAGTACGGTTTATGGAATGTAATACAAGATAGTGACTATGTTCTAATGAAGAAAATTGAGGATAGAGTCATTAAGAAGAGCCCAGAGGAGTTTGACGAAGGTGATAAAAGGTTAGTAACGTTAAATAGTAAAGCTATTTTAATAATACAGAATGTTCTCAGTCAAAAGATATATTTTCAAATATGTACTCTACCAACTGCCAAAGATATGTGGGATGCTCTTGAAATCGCTCATGAAGGTACATCTGGAACCAAAGAAAATAGAGTCCATACTCTAATTACAGAGTATGATCTATTTTGTATGAAACCTGGAGAAGGAATATCAGAATTCGAACTCAGGTATACTCATCTTTTTAATCAATTATCTGCACTTGGAATTTGACCAAAATTCCCAAGTAAGAAAGATTCTTAATATTCTTACGAAAGAATGGAAAGCGAAGGTGACAGCTATCGAAGAAGCTAAAGGAGAGTCAATGAGATCCGTAGCTGCTCTCTTTGGTAGTCTTTCCGAGTATGAAGGAAAGTTGAGATTCAAGAAGGAACTATAAGAGTTCGATGATAAAAAGAAAAAGGGAGTTGTACTTAAGGCTATCAAGGAAGAAGAAGAGGAAGAAGAAGAATCTTCCAAAAATGAAGATGTCCCTAATGATGATGAAATGGGATTGATCGTGAGAAAATTCAAGAGATTCTATAATAGAGGTTAAAAGAACTTTAAAAATTATCAAGGTGGACCAAGCAAGAAAGAAAACAAAGAGCAACAGATAGTTTGCTATGAATGTGGGAAACCTGGACACATCAAATCCGAATGCTTCAGAAACAAAGACAAAAAGAAGCAGAAAAAGAAAGCATATATATCATCTATTTGGGGTGATAGTTTGTCAGATGAAGAAAGCGACAATGACGAAGTAGCAAATCTATGCTTGGTAGCCAAAGAAGAAGAATCAGATTCTGAGGTATGTCTCAAATCATCACGAGCAAACAAATGGTATATTGATAGTAGATGTTCGAGACACATGACTGGTGACAAAAATAAGTTCACCATGCTGGAAACCAGAGAAGGAGGAAAGGTAACATTTGGAAGTAATCAATCTGGATGTATTACTGGAATTGGTGAAGTGGGAAAATCTGATGGTGTTCAAATCAACGAAGTATACTACGTTGAAGGATTATGCCACAACCTCTTGAGTGTAAGTCAAAGCACTGACAAAGATAACTAGGTGATCTTTGACTCAAAAGAATGCTTGATAGAAAACAAGAAAGATCTGCCGCTAAACAAAGAATCTATCAAGGCAAAGAATCGAGCTCAAAGGGACGGTAACTGTTATACTATTGATTTAAATTCAAATTCTTCTGAAAATTGTTTTCTTAGCATATCAGAGGAAAGTTAGTTATGGCATAAGCGTCTGGCTTATATTAATATGAATCAACTTGACAAACTGGTTAGAAAAGATTTAGTTGTTGGTCTTCCTAAACTAAAATTCAAAGATAATATGATTTGTGAAGCATGTCAAAAAGGCAAACAAACTAAATCTTCATTCAAAACAAAGTATGAGATTTCTACTTCCAAACCTTTACAATTACTTCATATGGATTTGGTAGGTCCGGCAAGAGTAAAAAGTTTTGGAGGAAATCTATATACTTTAGTGATTGTCGATGATTTTACAAGATTTACATGGACTATATTTATTGCTTCAAAAGATGAAACATTTGTTGAATTTATTAGGTTTGCTAAAAAGGTCCAAAATGAGAAAGGTATTTCTATTGTTTCTATTAGGACAGACCATGGAGGAGAATTTGATAATCAACTATTTGAAGACTAGTGCAACAACGAAGGAATAGATCACAACTTCTCCGCACCTAGAACACCCCAACAAAATGGAGTAGTAGAAAGAAAGAACAGAGTCCTTACAGAAATGGCGAGAGCAATACTTAATGAAAAAGAAATGTCACAGGTGTTCTGGGCAGATGCAATGAGTACTTCATGCTACATTTCAAATCGAGCATATATTCGCAAGTCACTTGGAAAGACGCCATATGAACTCTATAAGGGAAGAAAGCCAAATCTTGCTTATCTATACATCTTTGGATGTAAGTACTTCATTCATAATAATGGTAAAGAGAACTTAGGTAAATTTATTCAAAATCTGATGAAGGTTTATTCCTAGGATATTCTAATAGAAGTAAAGCTTATAGAGTTTTTAATAAAAGAACATGTACAGTTGAAGAATCTATTCATGTTGTGTTTGATGAACTTGATTCTCAGACAAAACATATTAATGAAGAAGAAATGGATTTGATAAAGAAAAACAAAACTATTTCAAAACAAAATGATTTTGAAACAAATGATTTTCAAAATATAGAAGATGTCGATGATCATGCTCAACCAAAAGCATGGAGAGACATATTAAAGATAATCTAATTGATCAAGTAATTGGAGATATTCATGAAGGTGTCAAAACCAGAAATAGAATCCTCAATGAGGTAACTTTCTCTGCTTTTATTTCTGAAATTGAACCTTCTAATAAGGAAGAAGCCTTATCTGACAATGATTGGGTGATTGCTATGCAAGAAGAATTAAATCAATTTCAAAGAAATCAAGTTTGGGATTTGGTTCCTCGACCTAAAGATCATACGGTTATAGGGACCAAATGGGTTTTCAAAAACAAACTTAATGAATCAGCAATCATTATGAGAAACAAAGCAAGATTGGTGGCCAAAGGCTATAATCAAGAAGAAGGTATTGATTATAAGGAAACATATGCTCCAGTAGCAAGATTGGAAGCAATACGAGTACTCTTAGCCTTTGCTTGCATTAAAGGTTTTAAACTTTATCAAATGGATGTGAAAAGTGCTTTTCTAAATGGTTATATTATACAGGAAGTATATGTAGAACAACCTCCTGGTTTTGAAGATGAAACAAAGCCTGATCATGTTTTCAAACTTAAGAAAGCCTTATATGGTTTGAAACAAGCACCTAGAACCTGGTATGAAAGACTAAGCAAGTTTCTTCTAGATCAAAATTTTGTCAGAGGAAAAGTAGATACAACTCTCTTCATCAAACATAACAAAGATGATATTCTAATTGTTCAAATTTATGTAGATGATATTAATTTTGGTTCTACTAACGAATCTATGTGTCAAGAATTTTCTAATATTATGCAGGGAGAGTTTGAAATGTCCATGATAGGAGAATTAAACTTCTTTCTTGGACTTCAAATCAAGCAAAAGAAAAATGGTATATTTTTATCTCAAACAAAGTATTTGAAAGAGTTGTTGAAGAAGTATGGATTAGATAATGCTAATGGAACTGATACTCCAATGAGTTCTACAACTTTGTTGGAACCAATCATTACTAAGTATAGAGGAATGATTGGTTTATTACTCTATCTTACAGCAAGCAGGCTAGATATTCAATTCAGTGTTGGAATGTGTGCGAGGTATCAATCTGCTCCTAAGGTATCACATGTAAAGACAGTGAAAAGAATCTTCAAATATCTGGGAGACACTTGAGAACTTGGCTTATGGTATCCAAAAAGAGGAAACGAGTATTTAATGGCATATATAGATTCAGATCATGGAGGATATAAAATTGACAGAAAAAGTACCAGTGGTCAATGTCAATTCCTTGGAGGATCTCTAGTATCATGGTTCAGCAAGAAGCAGAACACAGTTTCATTATCCTCATCTGAAGCTGAATATATAGCTGAAACAAGTTGTTGTTCTCAAGTGTTATGGTTGAAACAACAACTTCAAGATTTGGGGATATACTTAAATGAGATTCCAATTTATTGTGACAACACTAGCACCATAAGCTTAGCCAAGAATCTTGTTCAACATTCAAGAACCAAACACATATATTCGACATCATTTCATTCGAGATCATGTTCAAAAGAAGGATGTCAAAGTAGAATTCATACCAATGCACCTTTAACTTGCTGACATATTCATAAAGCCAATAGCTAAAGATCAATTCCTATATATTTGAAGAGAATTGGGAATGGTTAATCCCAATGAGTTGTAATTTTTCTTGTTAACTATTTTAATTCAATGAATTTTTGATGATAACCATATTGACTTTGGCATTGAAGCATTAGAAATTGGTTTTGCAGGTCTGTCACTTGAGTGACAAGCTCATGCTCACTCGAGTCAGTCAACCCTGCTCGAGCAAGAACTATTGAAAATACTCTATTTCTAAGCATGTAAAATAGTGGTTAACAGAGGAGATAAAAATACCAAGAGACTATCTGAAGTGTAACAGTGAAAATTGATCTCACTCGGGTAAGAAAGATCCTCACTCGAGCATAGTATGAACATGCTTGAAGTGAAGAATGTGTACTCGAGCAGAAAGGAAGAATTTCTTTCAAGAGCCTACTCAATGCATGGTTACTCAAATGATTTTGGAGGATTTGAGTACAAAGATAAAAAATATAGCAAAAAATCCTTAAACTAGGTATGCTTTTACATGTTTTATCAAAATTGTCTGTATATCACTCGAGCACAGTATGAGCACACTCGAGCACAGTATGAACATCACTCGAGCACTAGGGTTATTGCTCGAGTGTTGCCACTTATATCAGTTACGCGATAGCTCATACCGTCGTACTTCCTGCTCTCACTAGAGGTGTCGCGTCACTCAAAGGTCGCATCTCTTCACCTCCAACCGTTACCCATTGATCAAACGTCTCCTTTTGCTTCAAATCACCGTTACAACTCTTCAATTTTCTTTATAAGGTGAGATTTATCCTCAGTTCTTCTCATTCTGTGCCCTAAGTTTCTGAGAACTTCTTATTCAAACTTCAAAAATCTTGTGAGTCTTGTTCTTTTCATTTGGTTTCTAAATGGCTAGAACTAAGATTCCTGTTATTGCCCAAAGATCTCATTCACCCTCTCCCACTCATTTTGCTACTAGTGCTTCTGCAACTCCGGTACCAACACCCTCATCTCCTAGAATGTCTTCTTCATCTACACCTCCTCCTAAACCCAAAACCAAAAAGAGAACTCCGGCCAAGAAACCTCATCCTAAGCCTCAAATAGCCAAGAAGGATCAACCTCCACAAAAGAAACCAAAGGGTGTGGTTTTCAAAGAACCAGTGGTTACCCGGTTTCAATCCAAAGAGGTTCAAGGAAGA
Source organism: Inga leiocalycina (assembly GCA_963242795.1). Taxonomy (NCBI): domain Eukaryota; kingdom Viridiplantae; phylum Streptophyta; class Magnoliopsida; order Fabales; family Fabaceae; genus Inga; species Inga leiocalycina. Next base: position 58,453,692 of record OY725321.1, on the reverse strand, counting down.
GGAAAGAAGAAGGATACTGAGCAACCACAACAATCCTCTTCTTCCTTCGATGACACATTCAACATGCAACTTCGGGAAGCAATGGAGAGGTCAAAACTTGACAAGTTGGTTGGGAAAATTGCTTCTCAAGATGGTGTCTCAAGCTCACACCATACTGGGAAATCTAGTGCGGCTGCTTCAAGGGTACCTTCTACATCACAGGCTCCAGAGGAAGAACAAGTTACAAGTCCTCCTGAAGGTTTCAATTTTGAGGAACTAAAGGCACTACAACAGAAGGTATTCGATACTGAGTTTGCACATAGGCATTTCTGTCCTATAGTATATGTGGACTTAGATTACTTGAAGAAGAATTGTCATTTGGATTTATATCCTTATCTTGAATTCTATGCTCCCTGGCTGAATATTCATATTCCATACTCACCCTCTGTTGTGAAAACCTTTTACTGCAACATGAAAACCCATAACATTATGTCTAGGGCTGGAGAATTGATTGAGGAAGCAGTATCTACTACTGTCAGAGGTCAATTCATTATGATATCTGCTAAGATTATTAATGATTTACTTGGGTATGTTGCACCACCTTCAGATCCACCCACTCTCTCAGCCAATGAAGCCTTCCAGCTTTTGAGACCAAAAGACCCAGTAGGCCCCCTAAATTTTAAACCTATTGACATGCCTGATTCTCACAAAGCCCTTCACTACATATATTCTCATAGTATGGTTAACAAGTCCAAAAATTTTACCCATTTTGCTCAAAAGGATTATTATTTGTTGGCCTCCTTCCTAGCCGAGTAATAAAGAAATATGGTGGAGATCATTTTCAGTGAGATAAGAAGATTTCAATTTTCTTCATCAAAATCCGTGACTATACCGTATCCTCAGATTGTATCCCTCATCCTTATGAAAAACAAGATATGGTACTTGGAAGGAACTGAGAGGGTGCTCATTCCAAGGTTTGGCAAGACTCAACTGACTCATATGAGTATCAATCTTCCAGTGAGTCGAACCAAGGCTACATCTCAGAGGGAAGCCACTCCATCAAGAGGTGATGAGGCTCAGTCATCTGCTCAAGGTTAGGTTCCCCCTTCATCTTTCCTGAACGCATCACTCTCCAATCATTTGACTGAAGTGATCAATCAAGCAGTGTATGGCTTGAAAAAGGAATTAATGACTGAGTATGAGAAGTTGGTAGAGAAAATGGAGCTACAGGTCTTAAAGTTGGTAGACAAGGCTAATACCAACTTTGACTTGATGTTTAAGACTCAGGATGACATGTCAAGAAGGATAACTGATATGGAGATCTTCTTACGTTCTCATTTTCCGTTCACATCTTCTGAGGTGCCACCTGAGACCACACCTGCCTTGACTTCACCTTCTCATCCACAAACACATGTTCTCTTCATTGATCCAGATTCTAATATTGATATAACTTATGATCGGTCGCCTTCACCACCACCCTTAGCCATCATCTCCACCCTTTGTGCTAGTGCCAATTGACCCTTCCATTGCTATGGTGCCCTTTGTCCCATCATCTAATATCACTTTTCCTCAGCCCCCTTCTGATGTTGACAAAACGGGGGAGAAAGATGTGTGATGATTTTCTGAGCTATCATAGGATGTATTGGGTGTTTGGGTAGTTTTTATGTATTGGGGTAGGATTATAATGATGTTATTGGGATTATGGTTGTGTACGGGCTTTATGGGTAGTTAATGATTTATGCTTAATATTGTATGTTTCTTAGTTTATCATTAATGGCTATTTTCACGTCATCAAGTTTTTCTGTTCAGTTTAATTTTTTCTGTAATACTATGCTTTATCTTGGTTGTTAAGTATCCAGAGGAAGTGTTGTAGGGAACATATGTAGATAAGTGCAAAAATCTGAACTTGAATTTAAACTTTAGTGAAAATATGCATTTGGAAACATTGATATTGTATTTTAAAAATTTTTCACTCTAATCAATCTTTTTTTTAAAACCCATCACAAAGGTTTTGTCATCATCAAAAAGGGGGAGAATGTTAGATATCAAGTTTTGATGATAACAAAAGGTAATTGTGTGCAAAGCATAGTTGTATAAGTCTAAGGAATGGTTACAAAGTTACCAAATGCATATGGCAAAGTTCTGTGAGGTCTGTTGTCAGATTTAACTGATGTACTCGAGCATAAGAACTAGTACTCGAGCATGTAGCTCTTTTGTACTCGAGCAGATGCGAGTGATAGCCAGAAAGTGTTTGCCGGAGAGCAAACTACTGTCATTTTTACTGATGCACTCGAGCACTGAAGATAGCACTCGAGCATATGACTCTTTCTCACTCGAGCACATGCGAGTGAGGGACTGCAAGTGCCTGGCCGAGAGCAATTCCTGTCATTCTTTTTGATTTACTCGAGCATTGTAACCAACACTCGAGCATGAAATTGGTTTGTACTCGAGCACTAGCGAGTGAAGGACTGCAAGTGTTTGGCCGAGAGTCATGAAGGTCAGAGAAGCACAAGTATGCCTGAGTGAGGCTTCATATGCCCGAGTGACACATCAGCACTTGTGAGTGAGAAATCTAACTCTCTCAAATTCTGATGCAAGTGTTGATAACAAGAGTATATTACATGAGAATATTCTTCTCACTCGAGAAGGAGTATGTGTGCTCGAGTGAGGGCCCACATTACTTGTGAGTGCAAAATCTCACTCTTGCTAAAATGGTATGCGAGTGCTGTCCAGAGACGGGTCTCTTAGTGTAATGATCAAGGTCACTCGAGTAGAAGGAGTTGTGCTAGAGTGAGAAAATGAACTCTCTGAAATCCTGTGGAAGTGCAAGTATAAAACTGAAGAACAAGGAGAAAATTTGCGATTTCACTCGAGTGAGCCCATCCATGCTCGAGTGATACTCTGCCAGGAGACAAAATGTACTAGTTTTACAGCGTTCAATCTGAATATGGTTTAATGATATTTATTTATCTTATCATCACTTATTATTATTATTTAACAACATTTTGAATGTATTATAAGTGTGATACAGGAGGATGAACGTTTGAAATAAACAGACGCGAAGGATGTCAAACAACGACAGACAACATCATTACAAGCACATACCTACCACATTCAAAGTTTTCAAACGTGCGCATGCTGGTCCACAGTAATAAGCCCCGTTCTACAATGATCGTTATTCAAACTGGCAAAACTGAACATTTATAAATACAGAGTTCCAGAGATCGTCAATAACAACGAAGCATAAGAATTCACAAACAAATCTATGAGTCTCTGTTATTCATATTTTCTTTGTATTCATATTGATCTTCAGTGTTTATCATACTTTCTTTGTAAGAGAGTCCATATACACTTCAAATTCTATTTTCATTTGATCTCAAGGTATTGGGACCTTGAGAGGGTAGATATCTTTACGAGAGAAGCAGTTGAGAGAATTCCTAGCAAAACCTTCCATTCATAAGACTTATAAGATGCAAGCAGTAGAGAACGTTGCTTCTTGTAAGACTTACAGTGGTGTAAGCAGGAGAGAACGTTGTTGCTCATAAGACTTGTATACGTAAGCAAGTGGGAATGGTCATAGGTTGTTTTTCTGCACGTAAGAATTGTCGTAAGGGGGAGAGAAATTTCTTAGTGTGAGAATATTTCTGCTCATAGTCCATTCGAGGATAATTGTTGTTTTGTGGCATTCTGAGAGCCCATTGAATCTTGGAAGAATAGTGAAAATCTTAGTAGGTCTTGATCTCTGAGGACTGGATGTAGGCCTGGTTTTTAGGCCGAACTAGTATAACTCTCTGTGTTCTACTCTTCTCATCTCTACTCTGTTTACAACTATTTTCATATCACCACATCAAGCCAAAAATTTATCACTTCACTCAATTCACCCCCTTTTGGGTGAAGCTTGCCTCTTTCACAATTAATGTGTCTTAGGACTCATGTTAATGATTTGGATCTGTACTATATCCCTACCAAATTTCATAAACATTGGACAAGTTATGAATGATCAAACTAGAGCATGAAACAGGTTGACTCTCAAGAGATTATAGATTTGATAGTATGACTTAGTCACTCAAAAACTCTACCATTTTCACTCCAAATCTCTAATTGATTCTTTTATCCACTACACATCCTAACCTCTAAAAAACCCAAAACAAACTAAAGAAAATTCCACTTATGATCTCAGTTTGAGTTTCTGTAAAATCATACAGAAGAACTCTATTTTTTTCGTGAGCAGAATAGATGAAGAAGTTGACATGCAATAATGGTTTTGGACTCTAAACCTCAGACATTTTGACTTTAATACTCCTACTCACATGATTTGTGTTTGGTGACCCCTAAACAGAACCAAGAAACCCCAAAAATCCCCCAAAAACTAACATGCATGCACTGTATTTTAAGCTTATCATTGATAGCAACTCATATCCAGAAAACACAACATCCAGCCACCAAAAATCCCCCAAAAACTAACATGCATGCACTGTATTTTAAGCTTATCATTGATAGCAACTCATATCCAGAAAACACAACATCCAGCCACCAAAAATCCTCAATTAACCACCAAATTTGACCAAACAAAATGGGGAAATGGTAGAAGAGACTCACCTATACACAATTTTGGGTTTGCATGTAAGGATTGAGCTCTTCTCTGGCAAGAATCTTAGCTCTTGTCTCCCACTCTCTCTATCGATCTCTCCCTCTATCTTTCTTTCTCTCTCTGTTTGTGGTGCTATCCGAAGTGTACAAATGAAATGAGAAATAAGAGAGAAAGGAGGCGAGGTGTTTAAGTGTGTATGTGGGTATTAGATCGAGTTTTTTGGCTGGATTGTCTCTTTGTGTGTGTCCTACTTGCCTAATTGACATGAGAGATGAGAGAAGTGTGGCTATGTGTGTTTGTGTGTATGTGTTTTTTTATCCTATTAATCTCACATACTAAGCTCTAAATTTGCAATATCCCAAAATATAGTAAAAGGCCTATTTTTCCCCAAAAAAAATCAAGGAACAGTAATTAGATAATAAGCCAAATTATGGAACCTACGAAATTTAAGGAATCTTAAATTAGACAAAGTAGAAAAATTAGGGTATAGTATGTGTAATTAATAGGATAAAAATATACATATGTGTATTTAAAAACACACACTCATGTTACCGACACACACACCCGTATGACTGACACATACACACATTACTCATTCATCTTTCTTTTTCTTTGACACCTTGCATTATCACATCCACACCTTAAACAATTCAATCATCTCCTTACACACACATAAACACCTATTAAATAAAATCACATTAGCCTCCTCCAACTCCCATTTACGTCAGTAGCCACCAAATAGAATAGAGAAAGATAGAGTGGAAGAAAGAAAGAAATAGAATAAAGAAAGAGAAAGAGTAAGAGAGACGTGAGTAATAGAAAGTGAAATTGGAGGAAGAAGGAAGCTCCAAACTTTACATGCAACACAATAAACATGTATAGGTGAGTCTCCTACACATTTATCTTTGTTTTCACATTGGATTTAAGTGGTTTCTATGGTGGTTTGTGGCTGTAACAAGAGAAAAGTTGCCAGAAAAATTCTGTCAACCAAAAAGTCTTAAACTAGTGATTGTGTGACGATTTTAGGATGAATTTTGGGGTTCTTTGGTTCTGAAATTTGATCATTAACCTCAAGACATATATGTATGAGAGTATGGAGTTAAAATTAGTGAGGTTTAGAGTATAAATTCATGGTTACATGTTAGTTTTCTTCACCCTGTTTTGCTATTCAAAAAATATAATACCTACTTGAAAGTTGTAGAAGCTTAAACAGAAGCTATAGATGGAGTTTTTGAATGGGTCTTTTGATAGATAGTTTAGGATGTGTAGTTGATGATAGAATCAAAGAGAAAACAATTTGCAATGAAAATGAATGAGTTCTTGATTTTTGAAGTCAGACTGTCAAAACTGACATTTTTGGAAGACAGCCAGCTTTATGTTGAGTTTTGACAAGACAAACCTTATTCAATATTTATGAAATTTTATAGGAATATAGTATACATTCATAGCTTTAAAATGAGTCTAATAATACATCATTTGAATACATGTAGAGAGAGTTATGAATTTTGAAAATTAAGTCCAAAACAGGGGAAATTTTGGATGTTTAGGTTCTGGCAGTTTGGTTGTGTGATGTTTTATATTAATGTAATCTTATGAAATGGCCATGACACTTTACAAAACAAAAGTATACATGATAAGCTTTAATTTGATACATAATATATGTCATTTGAGTTTGTAGATTGTGAGATATGAATTTTTGAATTTAGGCATCGAATCTGGAACATTTTCTAGACTAGTTATGTTGTTTGATGATTCTAGGAAACTTATCCCAGTAAGTGGAAGTGATTAATATTTTTTCCTTAATGCAGACTTAATGAGAGTTACATAGGAGTTTGAATCACTCCAATTTAATGTTTCTGGATTTGGCTATGTTTTTTCAAAATTATGCATTGTTGCTGGAATGCAATCTGGAACAGTAGTAGTTGGGTGACTTTTTGGCCAAAATCTGTAATCAGTGATTATCTTTGGGTATTTTTCTATGAAATTAAATTTAAAGAGCTTCATGTAGGCTTTGGAATCAGTCAATATAGAATTTTCTAGAATTAGTTATGAATTCTCAAAGTTGACTGAAAATCTACCAGTTTTATGGAAACAGTGAAATTGCACTATGTAGAATTGCGCTGTGCAGAAACTGTGATAACTACATTAGATAACTAGCAGAATTTGATTTAAAGGCCATAGTAGTTCAAGTAATAACTAGTTACTTGTTAACTTTAATCTTGATAGGACTTGGAAATTTCCTGGGGCAAAATCAAAGTTAGGACCGATTGTGGAATGGAGAAAGAAATCAGGTAGTTACTTTTTCTTGCATATACTATGTGATTATTATATGTTATGTATGCCATCCTCTGTAACATGAGCATAGTGTCTTAGACATGAATTTTAACCTAGTTGTGGTTTGGAACCCAATGGAGGCGCAAAGTTAAGCCACAAAGGCACAGAGTTAAGCCTGGGTGTGAACATGTCAATCGTTTGGCATTGGACAGTGTGCACACAACATTTTATCACACAGCAGTCTATCATCTTACATGACATGGTGCATTGCATATTTATTTTTTCATTTTATATGTCAGAAAAGCATGTTACTACTGAGATTCGCTCAAATCTAATCCTATTTCAAACTATAAAACATTACAACTGAGGCTAGTCGATCGAAAAATAAGGCGGTGGCTATTGGTGAATAGAATTCTAGTGCATTATGGAGTAGCGTATGGTTATCTACATTTTTAATTTAGTTTTCTTTTGAACGATCTGTACATTGGTGTATATTTTTCAAACCCCACGGGGATTCTCCTGTATTGTAAACAAGTACTTAATGTCAATTTGTTTCCGCTATTTTTGTATGTCTTACGGAACTATGCGCTTAATACTCTACGTAAATCGAAATGTTAAGGAATTTGACAAAATTTCCCCCTTTGTCTAATTTACAATTCCTTAAATTTCTTAGGTTCCATAATAAAGGTACTAACTTTTCTCAATTTTCTAAATCGGTATTGGCTCATTTTCTAATTTCCATAAATTAATCATTAGGGCTTTTTAAGGATTTTCTTCCTTAATTAGCTTCTTCAAGCTTAAAACAATTTCCTAGAAATTTTCAAGCTAAATTATGACCTCTAACTATTTTTTCTCGAATTTTCGGGAAAATAGGCCTTTAAATCCCAAAATTAACTTTAAATTATTTGGGCCATTTTGGAGAGATAAGCCTCTTTATAATTTCTCTAACTCCCCATAATAACATTTCATACGATTTCTTCAATATACTTGTGCCCTTAAATAATTTTTATAATTATCTAAAACATTTTCTTTTTGATATGCTTAAGACATTTGTCTCAACTAGCCTTAGTAGTTTATTTAATTTAGACTAATTCTTTATTTTCTGAGCCCCGAATTTAGGATGTTACAACTTGCCCTTATTGTTGGTGCATGGGAGAAAAGGAGTGAGATTCAAGGGAATGTTAATAGCAAAATAACAACTGAATATATAATGTGCAATAGTAAGCATGTAAATAATAAAGTAAGAACAACACCGTACCTTACAAGCTAATGGCCAATGACTAAACATGATTTCTATGGTTAAATTTCTTTGTTCATAATCTCCCCCCTCTAGATTCAACCTTCAGTCATTATATTCTCACCAAAAAAATAAAATTGAAGAGGATATATGCATGGGAGGAGGTTCTAGGTACATACCTTAGTTCAAAACTAGATTTGCATGTGAGATTTCACCTTCTCTTTCTCCGTTTCTTCTTAGTTTCCTTTGCATCCTCTCTCTCTCTCTCTTCTGGTTTTGTTTCAATCATAAATAATGGATCCTAATGTAGTTGATGATTAAGTGATGGGAGGAAGTAATTAATTTAATTTTTTTTATTGTTTCATTGGATTCACTTAAAAGGCTTATCCAATAAGCCTTGACTTTTTCTATTTATTGGACCAAACCAAAGTAATGTTCACATCCTAAAATCTGATGCTAATTAAGGCCTTCTTGACTCCTTAATTTCTATAGTTATCAGATGAGCTTTATACATAATGAATTTGAACCACAATGCCAGATTTGATCCTGGGAAGAAAATGACCTTTGAAAATTATTGAAAACCCATACCAAACACAAGGCTTGAGCCTATATATGAATGAGCCTTTCTAAAAAATTTAAAACTTTTAAAAAGAGTTATTTAGTAGTTCACTAACTTCTTTATGATTCATTAATCCTTAATTCCATTTAATATTATCAGAGTGTTTCTCTGCTCTTATCCTAGTATATTGATGGTTAACTATGGGCCCTTAACATACAATTGCCCAATCTTGATTCAATTATCATGCTTGATATTATTACTACTTTGTTATGCACATACGATCTACTAAGGCTACTCTATGCTACACATGCTATACTGCCACAACTGCTACAACTGTAGGTAGTATCTTTATTATGTTTATATATATGCATATATATAAAAACCATGTAGCCATATAAGGTTACCAAAATACCTAAGTCTAATCAAAATTACTATACATATAACCAACATAAACTAATCTTATTCTCTACCTTCTTATTTCTCTTCAATAACCATCTGCTTGCCCTACAGCTACTGGCTTTGGTTGTAGGTCATTTAAGTGAAAGGATGAGATTAGCAAGAATCTTAGTAGTAATAGTAGTCAATTATAAGATATACAAGTTCACGCAACATCCAAAACAAACCATCATATAATTAAGCAATCGGCAATCAAGATACAGCACACCATCAATCATAGGACTCAACAGTCCAATACAACACAGTTGGTATAACAGGTCTTATAGCCTAAGGTTACATCCCATGCAACAAATGTACTTTCGGGTCTTACAGCCTCAGGGTATGCAGTCCTTTAAAACACAGATTGCACAGTAGGTCTTATAGCCCAAGGATACACCCCATGCAACTAATACTCACATGCTCTATGTTTAGTGTCTTCAAAACAAAACCAAGAAAACCCAAAAATCTCCCAAAAACTAATATGCAACTGTTGAACTTAAGCCTTCCGGTTTAAAAAGTGATATTATTTCCGTAATCCTCTCACTTCCAACCACCAAAACAACCAGGAAATCCACTCAAACCAATTGAAAGAATTCAAGGAAAGGTGTAAAAGACTCACCTTAACTTAAATCAAAGCTTGCATGTGGCGATCAAGTTCTTCCTGTTCTTCTTTCCGGTGAAGAATTTCGGCTCTCATTCTCTTCTCTCAACCTCCCTAACCTCATTCTCTCTTTCTTTCTTTATGGTGCTGTTTGAAGTGGGTTAATGAAATGAGAAATGAGACTGAAAGGAGGTTGAGGTGTTTTGTTGTTTAAGTGTGTGTGGGGGTCTGATCCTTACATGTGTCATCCAAATTGAAACTGGGAAAGAGCTAATGGTATTAGTGTGTCTTACTTAAAGTGTGCCATGTGTTCAGGTGTGTGTTTTTATTTGTATATATAGGTATATTTTTATCCTATTAATCTCACACACTAGGCTCTAAATTAAATTTCTCATTTTGTCTAATTTACAATTCCTTGAATTTCTTAGGTTCCATAATTTGGCTTATCTCTAGCCCAATTCTAATTTTTGGGTCTGAATGATAAAGTTACTAGCTTTTTCTTAATTTCTAAATCGGTATTGGCTCATTATCTACTTTCCACAAATTAATTCAAGGAATTGTCTAATTTGCAATTCATTGAATTTCTTAGGTTCCATAATTTGGCTTATCTCTAGCCCAATTCTAATTTTTGGGTTAGAATAATAAAGTTACTAGTTTTTTCTCAATTTCTAAATCGGTATTGGCTCATTATCTACTTTCCATAAATTAATCCTTAATAAATTTTAAGGATTTTTTTTCCTTAATTAGCTTTATAAAGCCCTAAAATAATATCTCAGAAATTTTCAAGCCAAATTATGACCTATAACTATTTTTTCTCGATTTTTCAGGAAAATGTGCCTTTAAATCCCAAAATTAATCTTTAACGCCATTTAAATTTTCTTTTTGGGAAAATTAACCCTTTTACAAAATTTCAGGATATTACCCCTTCCATCACCCAAAATGGGCTCAAATCTAGTCTTAAGGGATCATTGGGCTTATAATAAGTCATTTATAATTTTACTCTTAATTTGTTGGAATTTAAGTGCTAAATAAATTTCAAAAAGAATTCCTTATCACTTTATAAGGACCTTCACTTATCATCCCCTCTATGGTTCTCTTATAAAAATTGTAACCCCTATCCTGATAGCCATTAATATGGTTCAAAAATGAGTCATTAATTAAAACTTGAGACTAGTGGAAAATTCAAAACTTATAAAAGGTCTCAACTTTAAGACAAGATTTGATCCTGTGGTATAGTGGGTTTTTAAAACTTTCCACTTTTCGAATCCATTTGGCCTGTTCAATTTTGGTTCTATTCATAAATATCAAAGAACTACATCAAAATTTCCTAACAACTCTCAGGTCATATTCATTCATCAAAAGGATTACAATGCTCAGTAGCTTGGTTCAGATCCTGTATCATGGATTACATACAATTCCACATGTTTACGTTATATACGATATATACATTTTCCCCTAAAAGCTGATAACCAACAACAAAGAGCTAAATCTCCTAGCTGGGAGCACTATCTACCCTTGGTTACCTGCTTCTCCTTCGACCCACTTGCCCTAGCTGTAGGTTAGTCATTAGAAAGTGTAAGATTCATGTGAATCTCAGTAGCAACGTTTTAACTTATATGATATATAATAAACAAGCATGTAAGCAATTATCACAAAACAGAAAACACAACTGCATCTACAGTAGCAATCACACAATGCGTGACTTTCGTTACATAAACGATAGCTTCTACTGTATTCACATATACTTCATCTTTCATTGTTTTTACAAATACCTCAGCATTCGCTATTTTCACAAATACCTCAGCTTTCACATTCGTCACAACTCAATGATAAACACAAACATGCAAACATTATACATGATATAAGAGAAAGGGTCACTACCTTGTTCTTTTCGTTCCTGTTCTTGCACTGAGCTCTTGCGCTCAGGGCAGATGTCAAATCCTATAAATTAGAGTTTAAGGATTGTTAGATCCCATATGTTTTGATGATAACAAAGATTGGATTAATCATACAAAAGGTTTTGATAATTAAACAAAATGATTTGAATAAAGTAACTAAGTTCTTGGTGATAAGGAAAAGCATTACTCGAGTAGCCACTCAACTAATAAAGATGAAGTGAAAGATATAGCACAAGAAAAAGGAACTTTGTGAAATTTTTGAAGACATTACTCGAGTAAGTACTCAGGTAATGACCTCATTACTCAAGGGACCACTCGAGTAATATGTGAGAAATTGTTTCAGAAAGCTCTCTATCAAGAATTAAGTGGGATTACTCGAAGGGATCACTTGAGTAATCTGCAGAGTTATTTGAGACATTACTTGAGTGATCAAAGTAGAAAACATCTGGTAGCTCTTGGCCAAGAATTGAAGGACATTACTCAAAGTGATCACTCAAGTAATCTGCAAAGTTATTTGAAGCATTACTCGAGTGAAGAGATATAATCCAACGTTAATTGATTTTAATCCAACGTTTATTGATTTGTTATTTATATGATTAACCCTTCATTGTATTAGTTTTCTAAGTATATTTATAGTGAAATAATGAAGAGATCATGCATTGAGAGAGAAGTCAAACATATCATCCGTAACGTTCAAAATGCCTACCTACCGTAAACGACTAGTTTTCAAATTTGAAGAACAGTCAAACGAAGCTGCGTGACTCTAATGGACATGTTTGAAATGCTTCCAATGGACAACACAATTCATCTATATATATGGAACATTCAAAGAACAGAACACAACAACTGAGAACACACAAACTTACATCAATCATTATATTCTTAGTGCTATATTTTTCTTATATTCATTATTTGTACTTCAATTATTATACATTTGCTCTGAGAGGGTTTTTCATTACAAACTCAATATTTGTTATTGAGACAACTTAAGGTTATGGAACGTTGAGTTGGGGATTTGATTACAACGTGTAAGGGGGAGCAAGTGTCCAATAAAGGAACTTGCTGTGTACTGAGGTGCCAAGAACCCACTAAATCTTGGAAGATATAGTAAAACTCTTAGAGAAACTCTGAGGACTAGACATAGGTCAAAGTGGTTGTGGCCAAATCAGTATAACTCCCGGTATACACTTTGGTGATATTTCTCCTAGCTTTTAATTGCTTTAAATTGCTAGTCAAATTTTATATACACAACAAAATTTTTTGTATCACCCAATTCACCCCCCTTTTGGGTGAAATGCTTGCACTAACAAGGACAAAAAGTTATTACCTATTCTAATTCTTTAATAACTCATAACACTTGGGTTGGTTATCACTATGGTCATTTAATCAAGTCAACTAAGGAGCTAAAATGGTCAATTAACTCAAAAGACCAATTTTCTAACCTTAGAGTTCATAGTTATTACCATGTGCCATTACCTTTGAATTTTCGCACACTTGAACCAAATCTGCCAGAATGTTCTCTAGACTTTAAAAATTCATAACTAATTCTAAACAAATTGAAATGGAGTGACTCCAAGTCCTACTTGAAGCTTTCCAAGTCTTCTTTACAAGAAACATACGAATCACAACCATCTATAACCACAAAAATACAGAACTCAACGAATTTCAATGTAGTTCCAGAATTGATTCCAGTTTCAACATCAAACTTTGGAAATACATAACTCAGCACACACATCAAAATGACACCCATTATATATCAATTTAAAGCTTGGCATGTGAACTATTAGAATGGAAAGTTTCAGAATTTTAGCCATTATTTACTCATTCAAAACTTCAATGCAAACTGGCTGCCCTGCACAGAATTTTTATAGATGAAACTTCCAATTTTCCAACATATGTTTCCAATAGTCAGAATTCACAACCGGGGCTGCTCTCCACACATTTTTTTCTCATAGAATCCAATGGAAACATCAAAATGAACAAATTCTTACTCATTCCCCATGTCCTATTTTGGGCAGAAATACAACAAAAATTCCAACAATTACCATACTTCCAATTTAAGATGCTAACTAGCTTTATATGTCCTCTAAGCATCATAAAACACCATGAACATAATCAAATCACCATTAATCTTCAAAATCCTAGCTTGGACTAAATCAGAGCAGAATTACACATGTCAAAATACTCTTTCAACCTACATAACCCATAGCTTAAATTGAAGCTAATACTCACCTCTTGCTCCTCCTTAGGTTCTTTCTTTGATTCTGCAACTTTTGCTCTTACAAGATAGCTCAAAACACCTCTTATTGAAATTCTAAAACCATAGAAATGAAGCTCTCATCAAGAGGAACAATGTTTATAAAGGGTATTTGAGCCAAAGAAGTCATTTACAAGGTCAAAATTCAAGTAGAAATGTGCACCTTCACTTGCTCTTCTTTCTCTTTCCTTAGGCCTTGCTTGGCTGATTTTGATACAAATGAGAGGGAGTGAAATGGAGTTCTGAAATTTCTCTTCCCTTGGCCCTTAATATTTGACCGAAAGTGGGCCAAAAGAAATAGAGAAAATTTGTGGTAAATAATTATTCTTTCTTGGTAAAAGTTGATGATAAATACAAGATGGCTTCAATTTTAATTCTCTCACCTCTCTTGCCTTTTGGATTATTGGACGAAAAGTTTGAGAAAGATGAGGAAATATATTGATAACACTTTCTCTCTTTTTCTCTTATATCCCAAGCCACTTTTATTGACTTTTCATATGGAAAAGATGAAGAAGTATATCATATTAATTCTCTTTCTTTCTTTATGTGTCATATGTTTATGCTTCTTTTTGGAGGGGCAAATGACTTCTTCAATTATCATATTTCCTCCTCAAATATTACTTTTAATTGTAGTCATTTACCTATAATTTTTTACTTGGCTAAAAATGCACTATCTTTTGGCATAATTGAACCAAGTCTTATTTCCCTCTTGCCTTCTCTCATGTCCTACGTAAATATGGCTCTTTGAAGAGAAATTTTCCACCTCATTTTAGCATGGGATATTTGACTTATGCTATCAGCTTTTGACCTTGTCTTAAAGTACTTTCAAAGGTCACCATTTATGTTCAACTATGGATTTTCTCTTGCTTTATTCATGTTGGACGAAACTATAGACTTAAGGGGAGGGATTGTTTTCTTTTCTATTCTCATAATTACTTCTTACTTTTGAAGAGAAAATCCATGCCCTTCAATTTGTCTTCCAATTTTGACCTCAAGATCAAGTGACAATTGTCTCTTTTGCCCTTGATTATGGCAATATTATTTAGATTGCCATTAACTCTTTATTTGTTTCCTTTCTTTCTCTTCCATACACCATTTTTCCCTTCTTCTCATGTTCAAATTAGGCGTTTGGTCATTTTTGACTTTAGGCTAAAAGACTAAGCAGTTATTTCAAGTTAATCGGAACTCAAGTCATAACAAAATTTCTGAGGGTAATTTTTTCATAAATCCCACTATCTATTATGTACATTTAGCCATTGAGTACAATTTGGGATATTACAAAAATGGCCTTTACTTAACTTTTCTACCCCTCTCTACTTGTCTCTCCCCTACATCCATGGCCAAATCCCTCTCCCCTCTCCCTCCCCTTCCTCCACGACCATCGCCACCATTGCTCTTTTCCATCCCTCTACCTCTGATCTAACCATATTTGTAACACTAATGTATGTGCATTCCTTTGAGCCCTCAGCCCCTAACACCATGCTCCACTGCGTCTTTCAATATGCCATCACTAAACAGCTCCAATGATCACCTCTTACTGAATCAAGTCCATATTATATGATGGGAGTTATTTGAGGTTTAGATTTGGGTGACTCAAATCTTTTTTCTTCTTGATATAAAGTTGCATAATGTTGGAGGGAATTTGCTTACATTTGTGTGAGCATGGCGAGGAGGTAAGATCAATTAAAGATTAAATTTCTCGCTTAGTATCTAAAGGACAAGGAGAATGATGCAAGGACTATAAATATGTGAGGTTAATTAGTGTTGGAAAAATTGATTATTGAAAATGGGTAAAATGAATTGAAAAGTTGTCCCTGGCTTATCAAGTTATGGAATTTTGCAATTGCAATAACATGTTTAATTGGTAGTCTGAAATGGGTAAAATCAAGTGAAAAGTTGTAAATGGCTTATCACATTTAGGAACTTTACAATTGCAATAACATGTCTAACTAGTAGTTTGAAATGGGTTAAATCAATTGAAAAGCTATTAATGATTTATCAATTTTAGGAATTTTGCACTTTCAATAACATTTTATTGGTAATCTGAAATGGATAAAATCAATTGAAAAGTTGTTAATGTCTTTTTCTAGTTTAGAAACCTCACAATTGCAATAACATGTCTAATTGGTAATACAAAATGATTAAAATCAATTAAAAGTTGTTATTGCCTTATCAAGTTTAGGAATTTTAAAATTGCAATAACATGTTTTATTGGTAATCCAAAATAGATAAAATCATTCAAAAAGTTGTTAATGCCTTATCAATTTAGGAACTTTGCAATTGCAATAACATGTTTGATTGGTAATCTGAAATGGTTAAATCCAATTGAAAAGTTGTTAATGGCTTATTAGGTTTAGGAAGTTTGCACTTGCAATAACATATCTTAATAGTAATCTGAAATAGGTAAAATGACACCACTACAAAATCATCGATAGATGACGGTTATTTTTTTACTATAAATCATGGTTCTGAACCATTATATATGGGGTTGCTTTATATACCTAGGGCAGATACACTACAGTTCTAAACTATTATTTATTCTGAACCTATTATAATGATTCAATATAACACTCGTTATGTATTGAGGCTTGGTGAAGTCATGATAAGCACATTATTGTGATAATAATTAATGGGAACATGTAAACAACCGTCATAATATATTGTAATGTTTGCATAATACATAACTGTCTCATTTTGAAAACCATTATTTATTTAGAAACATATGTAACCATTTTTATGCAAGAACTATGACTTTTAACAATAATAAATAAAACTCTCACATAAACAATTGTGATTTATTTAGTAATATAAATAACGGTTGGTACATAAGAACAATGAATATTTATAATACATGACAAGCTTTATGTAATAACCATGATGTATGGATGTAAGACTCTTACATGAGAGTTTCTAAACAAGTTAGATTCATCTTTATATAATAGAATAGTACCTCCCAAAACAAGTTTCCACACAATTTGGGATAGATCAAGACATTCCATGCTTTGTGGGAATAATCAATAGCAACTATTGATGTATGTATGTGATAATGTAACTGTTCACCTATAACTATGTTTTTTCACTGGAATTAACCATAGAAAGCAAAGGCCTCTAGGAAAAAACATATATCCCTATTAGAAAAGGAGCAAGGGGTTTGCATACCCCTACGCCCTTTCTATTAGGGATATTTGTTTTTTCCCATCTACCTTTGCTTTCCAGGCTTAATTGCTAAAGAGACACAAGGTAGGTAAACACTTACATTATTAGATATATAGGTATGGAGTGCAATTGATTCTAGCCACAAAGCCTAGGATTGATCTCACATTGTCAAATTTCATAGCTTTAACTTGGTGCCGCTTGCTCAATACAAAAATAAAAGAGGAACATTCAATAAGAGCAATAATGGGTTTTCCAAAAAAATATTACTTCATAAAAGCAACTTAATGTCACTTTGAATGCTTTAATAACAATGGCATCCACTTAATCATGTATGACTGTAGATACAACTGAATTAGTTTATTCATCATATCCATATTGATCTTTTGAAAATAACTTCTATAGATATGGATACGTCCAAAAAATGGGCGAGGTATTTGCTTAGGGATCGACCTCTCCAAAAGTTACTTCAAAAAGAACAATAGAGAAGGAACCATCAATCAAAGCAATAGATTGACAACTTCCTGTAATAGGCAAGGAACCTTCAATCAGAGCAATAATAGGTTTTCCAAAAAGACATAGCTTCACAAAACCAATTTAATGTCACCATGAATACTTTATCACGTTATAACTTCACAAAGGCAGTCAAATCGGCCAGGTTGAACACTGCAAGTAATTAGAAATGAGCCTTTAAAGTGAATGCAGGAAGGATAATGTGAAATAGATGAGGGAAATCATAACTACCTAGCCAGTGGTCATGAACGAAAACATGAGTTAGGGCAAGCAAAAGCAACTCGTGTAGTAGTCACTACGACAAGGGTCAAGTGTATTTACTAGCGCGGTTGTTGTTGAGACGTTGAACGAAGGCTATTATGGTGGAGTTCAATTGAAAATGACTATTAATAGTCGAAAAAGACCACAGGAGTCATAGGGTTATGATATTGGTAGGTTTCGTTTGTACAGACTAAGTGTCAAGTGTATTCTGTTTCAAATGTTTAAATAGAAGAGGAATGGTAGGGTTTTTTGGGTTATTATGCTTAAGACTTTACATCATGGTTCGTTCGTAAGAACTATTATTCTTTGATTTACATTTGTCACGGTTCTTTATTAATAGCTGTGAGGTATGTTATATTTTTCTTTTGAAGTTTTTGGGCTAATAGTGCCCAAATAATTATATTTTTATATTTTATAAATATAAAAATAAAAAATATCACCTATGATAAATGATCTAAGGTTTACTGCGAATTTTGGAACTTTTATTTCTTTCAAATTGAATGAATTAAAAGTTTCATAAATTCTCAGCATACCTTACATCGTTACGCTACTCGTCACCGTACTCTGAATCATCTAAGAGTATGTCAGGATCATGTGGCCAATTCCATACTAATCAAGAATGAGATGGGCCTTCGTTTTCATACTTGACAAATATCTTGCCAGCCTCCTCACAATATGGTCAATGCTTTTTGCATGATGCATCATTGCCACCACTTAAGGGAGTGGAGGATATGGAGGTGAAGGCAGAGGAGGTAGAGGAGGTTGTGGAGGAAGAGCGGAAGGAGGTGGAGTTTGTGGAGGAGAAGGATGAGGAGGATGATGATGCCGGGGATTTTCTAGTAGGTCTACAACATGGTGTTTCATCTTGTTAATTGAGAGAATAGAGGAGGACGATGAAGTAGTACAAAAAACATAATGAAATATGGAGTTTAAATAGATTGGAAGTAACAAGTTCCAACCATCATTGCGAACATTGGAAGTTAAAGATGAGCAATAACACGGTGGTGGGTAGTGAATGGGTACTTAGTTCTCATGCCTGATGATCGGAGACTGATGAAGCATGTATAGAGTATTATCATCAACGTGTAGAAGGGAAAAGTTTCTGAGCCATCATGGTGTTTCTTGTTTCATGACGGCTATTTTGTAACAACCTTCATTCTTGTGAAACAAAATATGACGGTTACTAATTGTAAATGTTATTTTTTTTGCATAGTGTTCTAATAAGTGACAGCTTTACTTAACAACTGTTATGTATTTGACTTTTTTTTTAAATTTTGGTGGTTGATTATGCAACCACCATTTGTACACCATTTTACAAACAAAATAAATAAAAAAGACAATGTATATAAACAAACTAAAAATAAAAAGTTATAAAGATTTTTTAAGAATCTAAAGCATCATCAAATTCTTCCTTCCTGAATAGCTTGTCCACCTTCTTGTTTAAAGAGCAAATGAGAGTGGTAAGTTCTTTCAAGTACTTGCCTATGCATCATTGCTCTCACAAGTGAACCTAGACCATATGATGGAACCATAGGTCATGTGGATGAGCCCTTCAAGGCTTGTTAGTGGAGGGAGTTCATCTTTCAGCCTATTCTGAGATGATGAAGTAGAAGTTCTCTTGCGTTTGTCCATGATTTTGGTGAAGAAGAACAAAAGCTTGTGGTTCACTATGAGAAGTTGAAATAGAAGTGGAGAAGCAGAGTTCAATTTATATAGAGAGGGTTTTGTGGATTATCAAGCTATCATGTTCTTTAGTTTTATAGATCAATATATTTTATAAATATCGACGGTTGTTTGTTTAATAAAAATTAGGAATTTGAAGTGGTATTCTAAAAAGTGATGGCGTTTTTCTTAATAACCGTTGTTTATTTGACATTTTTTTAACTTTAATGCATACATGGTAGCATATATCAACTACCATATTACATAAAACAATTAAAATAGGTGAATTAAATTAGAAATTTTTGAAAAGTACTTTAAATAAGCGTAGTTGGGGAAAGAGTAGTTGGGTGATAGGTAAAATATTTGCATATTTATTTTCCCTTATATGATTATTTTTTGGACAATATTTTAGTTTAATATAATAAATTTTGGTGTAATTGATAAACAAATAATATTTTAGAAAAAAAGAAAAAGAAAAAAAACAAAGAAAAGAAAAATACTGTAGCTGACGAGTAATGTAGCTGACGGGTACAGTAGCTGAAGGGTACTATTCACATGGAAGCACTGTAGCAACGGGAATCACTATAGCAAAGTCAATACTGTAGCTCGTGGCAGACAACATTACTGTTCATCATGGAAAAAAATGAGTCTGGCACTGTTCACTGTTCATTCTGTGAAGAAGCAAGATGCACACCTCTACCTATAAATAGGAATCCTTGTAGAGTGAAGGAAGGGAGGAAAATACGCATGAGCAAAAATATTTCTCTGATAGTGTGTATGTGTGGTGTACTCCTTTAACAGGAGCAAGACATTGTATGGTATCTTATATTTAATTTCATGTATTGTATTACTTTTTGTAGACCTCCTACATGGATGGTATAGGTAGTCCTCCTATATGGATGGTATAGGTCACCATCTACATTGAAGGTTTTACATCCTAAACGGATGGCTATATCTCTCCATTTTTCATGCATCTTTTGGTTATATATGTATGTTTTAGAATTTAATATTCATGTTTTATGCAGTGTTTATGAGGTTGTCATTCAAGTTTTATGTAATTTTAATTTATTTTTTTATTTTTAATTTCATCATGAGCTAAATTTCTTTTTTTTTCTAGGGTGATGACGTAGCTTACTAATGACGGATTGAATCTTAACTTATTAAATCTAGTTTTAATTTTTCCTTTATGATTGATTTTTAATTATTGTTCTTAATACTTTTGATTGGTTTGCCATCTTTTGAATGATTTAAATATGTATGTTGAGACCGGAAGGAGATGCATGTGTGTAGACCCAGAATTAAAAACATAATTTACATATGAAATAGGAATATATTCATATGAGTTGTGTAGTCTTACTGAGTTCCATAAATCTTGATGCATAATTAATTTCTTAAATTCATATAGGAATATATTGGATTAGCAATTAATTATAGAATTGTTTGATCTTGGAAGAGGCTAGTAATTAAATGAGGGAAACTCGACTATCAATCATATGAAATAAATTGAGCTTGAATAGATAAGTGATTCAATCCGAAATTTGTTAAGTGAAATATGACCCCTAGAACCTTTTCTTGTAGTTGTTTTCATATTATTTGCACTCATATTTAATCATTTTTTATTTTTTGTACTCTCCATCACCAACTAATCAATCGACTAAATAGAATTAAAATTACCTATTTTGGTACTTAGTGATCAATCCTCGTGGGAACAATACTCTACTCACTTATGTATTACTTGATTACAACAGTGTACACTTGCACTATTTAATATATCATTTACACCCGTAACAAGTTTTTGACGTCGTTGTCGGGGATTGTTGTCATCAATATCAATACCAAGTAATTTTAATACTAATTTAGTCTTCAAGTAAAAATTTCAAAAGAAAATATAAAAAAATTAAAAAAATGGATTATTCACAGCATTTATTTGGTTTAATCATGATAAATTGTCATATCTTGGTTCTTTTTCTGGAATGCATGTGGATGGAATGAGACAAGAAAATATAAATGCTGGTTCGATTGAAAATTGTTCTCCTTATAATTTTTTTTCTTGTGCTTATTGTGGAGAGTGTCATTCTTATGAGCATTGTCCATATAGCAATACCAATCATTATGTGAGAGATGATTTCAATATAGACCAAACTTGTTTTGATTATTCCTTTTATCCTGATAGAATTTTAGAGCAGCAAGAGTCTTTGAATCCATATGTCAAGTATTGTCCTAATCCTTCTTTATACTCTTATTCACATATTGAAGAACAAACTCTTGAGTATAAGGAAAAATCTGATTTAGAAAGATTATGAGAGGAGTTTAGTAGAGAGCAAAAGGAACTTGTCACTAGTGTTGAGTCATGTGTCCAAAATATTGGAATATATGTGAGTCAAATTATTTCGTCACTTAAGACTATGAGGCAAAATAATTCCTTAAGCATAATGACCACTTCTTGTGTTGATGATGATTATTGTGAGGAAGTTGAGGATGTGGAATTGAATGAAACCTTAGCTCTTGTGGAATGTGATAAGGAACTTGAAATCACTTTTAAAGAGATTAGTGGTTGTAGTTTAGATGAGGTTTTGGTTGTGGAACTTGATTCCTGTCATTTTGATGTTGAAATTAATATGGTTGTTCCAACAACTATTGTTCATGTCTCTCCTGTTGAAGTGTTGACTCTTACTGATAAGAGTAGAGTGGATTTTATGGGATGCTCTAAAATTTTGGAAACTCTTAAATCTATTTGTAAGTATATTCATGTTATGCTTTATTTGAATTCAGTAAATAGTTGTACTCTAAAATTGTCTATGAATGAAGAAGTACAAGTAATTACCTTGAATGATCATTGTTGGTGTTTGAAACATTGTTGCTTGAAAAGATATGAAGACAAGGTAATCATGGTGTTTGATACTTTTGACTAGTAGTTTAATTTGTTTGGGAAGTCTAGCTGAAGACTATAAATTTAACACTGCTTGGGAGGCAACCCAATGTTTGGTTTGATGTTTTGTTGTGATTTTTCAAGACTTCTGGTAGCCCCTGATGATGTATTTCACTTTGGTAGCTAGAAATTAAAAAAAATCAAATAAAATAGAAAAAGAAATTGAATTGAAAAAATAAATAAATTTGGTTTAGTCTTTGTCTAGCTAAAGACATTAAAGAACGGCGGTTATTTGGGAGGCAACCTAAAACTTCTTTCGTAGTTTCATTTTTCTTTCTTACTCACTGAAACACCACCGCTTTGAGAATTATAGTTTTCATCAATTTCATTTTAAGTTACCATGGAGGAAGCTCTTGCAAAGTTAAAGAACCGGTTCCCTACTCTTCCTAAGGAAGTGCTCAGGAAGATCTATAATAGTCGACTTAAAATGATGAAGATATTCACGCATTTGGGCTTTCCTGAGGACGTACGCTGGATCATTGAAGCTAAGGTACGTTTAGCAGGTGAGATTCATAAATCGTTTGTTAAACATTTTCCAAGAATGGGAAGAAGTTCTTACTCCAAAAAGAGAAGAGCTAAAAGGATGAATGTCTGCTGTAAATGTACAAGGTGGACATGTGATCAGCGCTATAGGACTAAAGGTATGGTTTCTATAAATCAAGAAGATAAAATTAAATTTATAAAGGATGGATTGAGCAAGGAGTCACTGGATGATATGATTCAAACTCTTGAGACGCATCATATTGGTGATGTTCATCGTATTCTTCTCGATTTAGTAGACATATTCAATACAAAAAAACAATGCTACTGTCTTGGGAATCTAACATTAAAAGACCTTATTTTCCAGTTTATAAGAAAATTGGATGGGAAGCAAATCCTCGATTCATAGAAAGCCTTCAAGCCGTTACTGGACGTAAAACCCAAGGAAGATGTGAGCCAAAATCACAACTACTGTATATAATCATGCTTTTGTTTAATCTGTCTTATCTTTTCTGTAACTTTTGTTTAATCTGTCTTATCTTTTTAGCAGCTTTTGTCTAATATGTCTTTTTTTTTCAGTAACTTTTGACTTTCTTTCCTCTATTTCTTCACGCAATGGCCCATCAGTCATCTGTGTCAGAAAAATTTTCAAACTTTTTAAAAAAAATGCGTGATTTGTGTGATTTGGTTGTCGGTGTTTTATTAGTAATATAAATATGTACTCTTCTTCTTGTAAATATGCATTCTTATACTTGTGAACACAAATGGTCCGAGAGAAAGAAAGAGAAAAAGAGTATCACTAAAAAATGTAGATTTACATCTATTTGCATTTTTGGTGAAACTGATTTAGGCAAGGATAGAGAGTTTGTCACTGCAGCAAAAGAACTTGGAATCACATTAGCTGCCAGAAGGATCAACTTTGTATACGTAGGAGGCATCTAGGGCCTAAGGGGAAGTTTGGCCATTTCTGCATCCATGAATGGAAGCAAGGGTTTAAGTGTAAGGGTAAAGGAGTTGGAAGCTCACAACTTTTCCTTAGGACAAGAGTTACAAATTTTGAGCTTGCTTGAATGAATGGGATGAATGTTCTACCATGCTAAAGCTTTTATCGCTCTGCCTGGTGGTTTGGAGACGTTGGATTGCATTTCTTGCGTTGCATATTGGGCTAAGTGAAACTTTCACAAAAAGACATTAGGATTGTTAAATTTTAACAATTTTTATGATGATCTGTTGTATTTTTTTGATCATGTTGTGGAAACAGGATTCACATCCTAAGCGACTCGCCATTCCATAATTTCTGTATCAACTGCTAATCAGCTGCTCGATTAAATGCAAACCTATGAACCTCACTTGAATCTATTAGTCAAGCAAATAGGTGGGCAATCTTCAGATAGTAGTCAGAAGCAGAATCCAGATGCCACTCTGCTGTTGTAACTCTCCTTGATCTTTTGGTTTTACTTTTAGCATTTTGTTTTTTTTTGGTGTTTGTGTAAAAAAAAAAAGTTTCTTTAAGCTATAGAAGACATTGAGGACAATGTCTGATTTAGATTGGGGGAGGAATTGTAAAAAAAATTAGTTAGTTAGTAAAAACCAATAGATGCATGGGGTGTGAAAAAATGGCAGAGTAAGGAGTTATTCTTAACTCTTGAGATGCATTTTATTAGTTTCATTTTATTAGTTACACGTTTTTTTTTTCTTTTCTAAAAAAAGTAAAAAAAAAAAAATCATCCTATTCAAGTGCTTTATAATGATCTTAAGAAGTATATAAGTTTTAAGTATAGATCAATTGAGTTTAGAGATTTTATAGCATGAATGAACAACTGATTATTGCAATTGGTGATGAATTTTGAGATTAAATGAACTGAGTTTAATTTCCCTTAACAATGAGCTTTTGAGCATATAATGATTATTTCTCTTGTGTGTGATATTCACCTATTAAGTTGTCACTCTTGAACTTGCTTTAAATTTGGTTGAAATTACATCTCACATGCACATTCAAAAATGATAAAGGCATTCATTTTCTTTAGCTAGAGCCAAATAGCCAACCTTGCAATTATATCGTTGTTAAGGCCCTTTGAGCCTAACTGACTGTTTCTTTGCTCTAAACCCATTAACATGTGTTTTAATGATATATCAAGTGTTTTTACCTAATTCAGAAAGATTAGCAGAGCATTTGAAACTTTTGTGAAATGGGCTTTTGACAAGTGTGGGGGTGTACATAACATCAACTTTAGAGTTGCAAAGTTTTATGAAAAAAAAAGAAAATGAATATATATATATATATATATATATATATTAAGTATTTGAATTGTGGGTTATTGTGATGAGATAAATTTATTTATAAGTAGCCCATTTTTCAATTGCTCTATTTCTTTTGCCCGTCATACCATGTTTAATATTCCTTTTACTTTAATCCCATTACAACCCTTAATAAGTCCTTTTGATTTGAATTATGCATGTGAACCAAGTAGTGGAGATTGAAATTTTTAGCAAGCCTATAGTAGTGCAATTTTTTCAGTTAAATTTGAGCGAAACACTTACCCTTAAACACTTGAGAGGTTGGGAGATTGAGTTACAATTACGAACTCGGTTTATTCATTTTCAATTAAAGTTACCAGTTTATATTTTCGTTGATTCATGAATACTATGATCTCTTTATTTTTAATTGTATTATTGCTTATGACTTGACACTTTTGATTTTGTTGGAAGCACTTATTAGTCACTCCTTGTCCGAGGACGTCTAAGAGCTAAGTGTAGGGGAATTTGATAAGTAAAATATTTGCATATTTATTTTCCCTTATATGATTATTTTTTGGACAATATTAGAGTTTAATATAATAACTTTTGGTGTAATTGATAAATAAATAATATTTTAGAAAAAAAGAAAAAGGAAAATAATGTAGCTGATGGGTACTATTCACGACGGAAGCACTGGGAGCAATGGGAATCACTGTAGCACTGTCAGTACTGTAGCTCGTGGCAGACAAGGTTACTGTTCATCATGGGAAAAAAAAAAAGTGTCTGGCATTGTTCACTGTTCATTCCATGAAGAAGCAAGACGCACACCTCTGCCTATAAATAGGAATCCTTGTAGAGTGAAGGAAGGGTGGAACAACGCAGGAATGAAAATATTTCTCTTATAGTGTGTGTGTGTGTGTGGTGTCCTCCTTTGACAAGAGGAGGACATTGTATTATATATTATATTTAATTTCATGCCTTGTATTACTTTTTGTAGACCTCATATATGGTTGATATAGGTAAACCTCCTACATGGATGGTATAGGTAGTCCTCCTATATGGATGGTATAGGTCGCCACCTACATTGAAGGTTTTACCTCCTAAATGGACGGCTATCTTTCTCCATTTTTCATGCATCTTTTGGTTGTATATTTATGTTTTAGAATTTAATATTCAAGTTTTATGCAGTGTTTATGAGGTTTCCATTCAAGTTTTATGCAATTTTAATTTATTGTTTTTATTTTTAATTTCATCATGAGCTAAATTTCTTTTTTTAGGGTGATGACGTAGCTTACTAATGACGGATTAAATCTTAACTTATTAAATCTAGTTTCAATTTTCCTTCATGATTGATTTTTAATTATTGTTCTTAATGCTTTCGATTGATTAGCCATCTTTTGAATGATTTAAATATGTATGTTGAGACTAGAAGGAGATGCATGTGTATAGACCCTATAATTAAAACCATAATTTAAATATGAAATAGGAATATATTCATATGAGTTATGTAGTCTTACTGAGTTCCATAAATCTTAATGTATAATTAATCGCTTAAATTCATATAGAAATATATTGGATTAGCAATTAATTATAGAATTTCTTGATCTTGGAAGATGCTGATAATTAAATGAGGGAAACTCGACTATTAATCATATGGAGTAAATTGGGCTAGAATAAATAAGTGATTCAATCCAAAATTTGTTAAGTGAAATATGACCCCTAGAATTTTTTCTTGTAGTTGTTTTCATATTATTTGCACTCATATTTAATCATTTTTTATTTTGTACTTTTCATCACCAACTAATTGATCGACTAAATAGAATTAAAATTACTCATTTTGGTACTTAGTGATCAATCCTCGTGGGAACGATACTCTACTCACTTATGTATTGCTTGATTATGACAATGTATACTTGCACTATTTAATATATCATTTAAACCCATAACATTGGGAAAGACTAATTGTTTGAAAGTGTTACCTAATGGTCGTTTCTTATGAAACACAATACTTCACATTCATACTTTATTGTCAAATGTTATGATTGTTCTGGTTTTGCTTTCGTGATGTTAGGTTGGAGGATGAATATTTTATAAGTGTTACATGATGTTTTTACATTAAAAAACTGACATATTTGTCACTAAATAAGTTACGGTTACTAAATACAACCATTATTTTTGTACTTTCACAAATGTTACCTCATAATACATAATTGTACACATAATTAACCGTTAATTTTTAGCTTTACATATTCTTGCATGACATCCACCTTGACATACATGACTTTTATTCATTGTAACTGTTACTTATTAAGTGTTATATATGTGCGAACCTATAGTAGTTTGAATTGAAAAGTTGTTAATGGCTTATGAAGTTTAGAAACACTACTAGGAAAAATGGTTTTAACGTCCTTTTTTTTGGCCTTTCAACATCTGAAAACAGAGGGACGTCTATTTGAGGGTCGTAGAAAAAAACGTCAATAACGTCCGTAAAATAGGGGATGGCTATAGGCAGGATTAGACATCCCCAGTCCAAACTGGGGACTTCTAAAATTCCCTTTAGATGTCCCCAGTCCTAACTTGGGACGTCTAAATTGTCGAGAAAGCCTTTCCCACGTCCCTTTTTATTTTAAGGACATTAAAAGTTTTTTTAAAATGGCCTTTTTATATATATTTCACTTTTTGAAAAATTTAAACTGCATAAATAGGATGGAAACAACAGAATAAAACAACAGCAGTTCAACAGAATGGAAACAACAACTTGAAACACAGTGATCAACCCCAAGGCTCTACATGCAATAACTTTAAGGAGTAGCAAACTAATTAACTAACAAACCACACAAACTACACAACAATCTATATCCAACAACAATAACGCTAATTATATGTACAATATATAGAACCACCACAAAAGTATGTCCTACACAAACTACTAAAGACTTTACTCTAGTATACGTTGAAGAAGATGTCCAGCCAAAAAGTCTCTGATCATATTTATGTCTTCATATGAGTAGGCATATTCATTGTCAAATATCTATAAATTTCAAAATAAGCTTAGATGAAATAATGAATCAAGTGAATGAATTGCCATTGGCTGGAGCGTTCCTTCTAGCATATTCAATAAACTCTTCAACCCCATTCTCATATTGTTCACTTGTTCTCAAAGCATTCATCCAACTATGATCCATTTCATTACCACCTACGCCATTCCCATTAACACTCAAATTTAGAATAATTGTCAACACAGGGAATTGCCTTTTACTATTTTGTTTTTCAAAATTTTGGCAGCATTTCCTCTTAAAAGTGAGATATCCCAAAATCAAAATAACAAATCATCTCAGCTTAATTTAAACAAAACTAAACTAATTAAGAAGAGTAAAATAAAAATTCATAGCACTAAAACAAGAGTAAAAAGAAGGAAGCTAGCATTAATTCTTCTAACCCAAACAAAAATTCATAGCTTCATTTTCTCTACTTCAGAGCATTAGGTAAATGCAAGGAAAGAAAGTACCATAATCTCATGTACCAGAAAGCATAGAGAACAAGATTATGGTTTTCAAGATTTCCAATTCAAATTCTACCCATTTTCCTATGTTCTTGAAAGCTAAAGGAAGCACCAAGTTCGACTAAACATTAAAAAATTGGCGCCATAAAAATTGGCACCAAGTTCTTGACTAACAAGTTCTATGCCCTTTTAAAATTTTCAATATTTTTTACTTATTTTCAAATAGAAACAAATAGAAGAAAAGATCTCATACATTTTTTTATTCAAATAATAAATATTGGCAAACTAAAGTAGAAAACTCAATCTAAATAACTAAAACTAAATAAAATCAAACTATTATATTGAAACACACACACACACTGTACATTTATATCGTTCTCCCTACATTTAAACACACACACACACACTATACATTTAGACTCCTCTTTATTTCATTATTCCCTAGTAGAAAAATGACCCATAATTGCACAAGTATCTTATTATTTTTACATCATTTTTATCAAATAATTTATAAAGGATTAAAATAATTTAAAATGCAAGGAAAGAAAGTACCATAATCTCATATACCAGAAAGCATAGAGAACAAGCTTATGGTTTTCAAGAATTCCAATTCAAATTCTACCAGAAAGCATACGCACCTGATTTTCTCAGAATCCAAGTACAGCAACTATCCAGAAACACAAAGACACAGAATCCAAGCTTTTATGTAAATTCTTAATTGCATCACATAATAATCCAAGTCACGCTTGATATGTACCTGATTTTAAGAAACCCAGAAACGCACCTGAATAATTTTGAGAATGCAACTGCAGCAGCAAATAGCAAGACCCACGGCCACAGCAATGGGAGAAGAGGGAAGACAAATGCAGGGGAGGTGCGCTTTTGTTCAGTGAAGGAGTTATGACAGTGTGCTCATGGGTATGGGAGAAGAGGGAAAACGAATGCAATAGGGAAAGTAGAACACATCAGCAACTCACGGGTATGGGAAAAGAGGGAAGACAATGCAGAGAAGGTAAAGCTGCAACTCTACAGTTGTATGACGTGATGATTTTGCATCCCCAGTCAAAATGGGGACCTCTAAAGCTCACTTTAGACGTCCCCATTTATGCAGGGGACATCTAAATCCGGCTTTAGACTTCCCCAGTTACGTCTAAAGCCCACTTTAGACTTCCCCATCATTTTTGGGGACGTCTAAAGTGGTGGAAATTTTTTTTTTGGTTAAATTCATCTAGCGCCAAAGCCTCCCGCCAAATATTGAACTTTGGGCAACCCTAACTTAAAAAGTGACGTCCTTTAGGGTATTAAAATGTTTAGTTTGTAGTAGTGAAAATTCAAGTTCCAAGTTCCATAATCAAGCAACTAGGAAAAATCTCCAATGATTACAAAGTTAATATCATCAATATAGAGAATTTAAGTCCTATGGCTTAATACAAGAGTCCATAGCTCTAGAGTAGGACCGAACAAGTATACAAAGCCTACTGAACACCTGGGATCCAAATTTTGTTCTCCAGAGAAGTCCCAAAAATAATAAATTATCTCTAAAAAATTGAAGAATAAAGGAAATCAATGGAATATGTGACTTATGCAGTAAGAATATAAAGCTTTCAAAGTTTGCGGAATTCTAACAAAGGCACGAAAAGATTTGGAGTACAAAGAAGAAGAATGATAAGGGAAGATTGTCGTCATTGAAGGCCACCATCGTCATTGATAGAGGAGGTTTTCTCTGCTGTCATACATTGTGTCATCGTAAAAGAGGATAAAGAAGGAGAAAAGAGGGTGGAGAAGAAGATTTTGTTGAGGGCATTTTTGTCATTTCCTTTTAATCTTAAAAAGCAAAAATTAGGCCTTAACACTTATATGGTATTATAAATATTGGGAGGACCTTTATCTCTTTTATTATTTTTAAAGTTCTTTATAATGGATTTTCCCATTATTCAATTAGCTCTACTGTTTTTCACCTCGGTTGTATGGGATAACTAGTTAAATTTTGTTCAGCTAAGTTGAATGCAGATAATTTCTTTTTCTTGATCAAATCTTAATACAAATTCTTGTGGTATCGATTCATTCTTATCTCCTTGCTGTAATCAAGACTCGTGCACTTTTGGGGTACTAGACAACAAAGATGTAAGAATTGCAGACATACCTGAAATATGACTAACTCGGTGAAGTACCTACACAAAACCGGAGCATTGATAGGGACACTGATCACATTACACAACAAATACACCATAGGTAGAAAAAGAATGAGAATAATCTTTAGAAGAAGTGAATAGACATATAGTTTATGTGTAATATCCTACACAACACTTGAACCCTTATTCACTCAAATATATAGGGCTTCTCATGCCTCTACCTCAATTGACTACCCCTTCTTTATTAGAAGACATATTGTATCAGTTTAATGATACAAATTAGAATGATTAGGCAATACTATAATTATCCACCCAAGATTATGTAATTTTATATTTTGACCACAATGAAATTGGGTTTGGATTGTGATTCACCAAAGGTGGCCGGACTAGATATATTCGAACAAAAGATTTAATATGGAGAGAAGAAATTAGATTTCCCAAAAAATTATGTCTCCAACTTTCCCAACAGTTAGAAGTAAGTTACATAATATAGAATAATCCGTGTAATTTACAATTTCACAGTATTTAATATATTTAAAAAGCTACACTGATACAAATTTTGTTATAAAATTTAATTAAAATAGTTTTTTCTTTAACATTAAAAAATAATGTAAGTTTATTGAAAATAGTTTAGATTTATCAAGGATTAGAGAAATGAAACAATCAATCAAAACTATCCTGAGAAGTTTGCGTGCTTCCCGTTTTCATTTTAATTATGAAACATTCATTCAGATTTTTAAGATTTTTTTTCCACGTTTCCTTTACCACATGTATAATATCCCAAAATGTACTTAAGGACTAAATGTACATAATAGATGATGGGATTAATGACAAAATTACCTCTGGAAATTTTGTTATGACTTTAGTTAAATTTCACATGCAAAATTGGCAACTAAATATTATATTGCAAGATGATATTTTACAAGATCATTTTCTTCTTCAAAAGGCTATGATTCACGTATGACAAGGGGGAAAACCAAGAGAAAAATACCTATTGGCTATTAAATATGACATATGGAAGCAATTGGACCAAGTTATAAAAAGATGAGGACTTGGTCAACAATCTCATGCTAATTGGGGAATTAACTTTATTATTCAAGGAGATATTACCAAAGATCATCATCTCTTTTCCTAGGCTACAATTCGCATGACATGAGGGAAAGAGAATTAATATCATGTATACTTCATCTTTTCCATATGAAAAGTCAATAAAAGTGGCTAGGATTTCATCAATATAATTTCTTGACCATATGCTTATGTTGGACGTTCAATCATAAGGGAAAGAGAAAGAGAAGTTAATCAAAGGATATTCTCACCTTTTTGCCAAGCATAAGTCGGTCAAGCATTTCAAGAAAGAAAAAATAAGGAAAGAGAAAAGCTCACTCTTCTTGTACCAATGACACCTAGACAAGTTACTCAAAAAATATGTATGACCAAGGAATTAATATTTGCCACAATTTTCTCTCCATTTGGTCCAACTTTTCGGTTAGCTCTTAAGGGATAATGGAAGCCAAAAATCTGATTATTCAGCACTCTCTATCTCTCACTCTCCAAGTCGGTGCTGCAGCTCCAACGAAAGAGAAAGAAGAGCAAGGAAAAGGTGAGACTTTCCACCTTGATTTTCACCTCCTTAACCTCATCTATGGCTCAAGTGTCCTTCATAAACATTGTTCCTCTTGATGAGGGCTTCATTTCTATGGTTTTAGAATTTCAAGAGGAGGTGTTTTGTGCCATCATCCAAGAACAAAAGCTGAAAAACCAAAGAAAGGAGCTAAGGAGAAGCAAGAGGTGAGTATTAGCATTAATTTGAGCTATTGGTTGTGTTGGTTGGATGAGTATTTTGGCATGTGTAAATCTGCCCTGATTTTGGCTAAACAAGGGTTTGGGTAATTCATGATGTTTTGGTTATGTTATTGGTGGTTTATGATGATTGGAAACCATTTGACATAAGTTTAATGCTGAAATTAGAAGTTGGTAATTGTTGGGATTTATTTTGAATTTTCTGCCAAAACAGGACATGGAGAATGAGTGGGAATTTGTTAATTTTGATGTTACCATTGTGTTCTACACGAAAAATTATGTGGGAATAGTCCTAGGTTGTGAATTTTGGGTCATTGAAACTCAAAGTGTAAATTTGGGTTTTCAGCCTGAACAGGATTCCAGCGAGGTACTCTACTTGTGTGGTGTTTTTGGATTACCAAATGATCTCTAAAAATTATGAAACTTTCCAGTATTAAAGTTAACATTCAAAGCTTCAAAATGGACATATACTTTGTGTCATTTCCTTTTTTGAGCTGTGAGTTCTGGTTGCCCAAAGTTTGATGTCGAAACTGGACTTAATTCTGGAGCAGTGTGGCATTTTGTGTAATTCTGGAATTGGGTGGTGATTTCCAGTAATGATTCATATTTTTCCTATGAAGAGGACTTCAATAGCTTTCCATAGGACTTTGGATCACCTCATTTCAATTTTTGTAGAATTAGTTATGATTTTTCAAAGTCTGGAGAAAATTCTGGCAGATTTGGTCCCTTATGCGAAAATTGAAGAGGTAATGGCATAATATAGTATTGTTGAACTTTGAGGTTAGGAATTGGTCTTTTAGGTTAATTGACCACTTTAACTCTTTAGTTGATTTGATTAAATGTCCCTAATGATAACCAACTTGAGTATTTGAATTAAAGAATTGGATTAAGTAATAACCTGTCGCCCGTAATTCTAATTATAGGATTTGACATTTGCCCTGCACATGATAAACTAGTGCCAGTGCACGAGTGGAAAGAACAAGGTAGTGACTCTTTCTCTTATTATGTGTATGATGCCTTGCATGTATGTCATTTCATTGAATATGCCGTGATGTAACATTGCCGTTGTGAAATGTCGTTGTTGTGCTGTTGTGAAACATGCTGTTGTGAAATATGCCGTTGTGAATGCAGTGAAAGCTGTTGCAGAAATGCCATTGTGTTGTGGTTGTTGTGATTTGCTTACATGCTTTGTGATTGTACATGTTATAAGTGAATTGTTACTACTGAGATTCTTTTGAATCTCATTCTTTCCAATGACTAACCTACAGCAAGGGCAAGCGGTTCAAAGGAAAAGCAAGTAATGAAGGGCGGTTAGAGCTTCTAGCTAGGAGTTTTAATTTTGGTAGTTGGTTGTCATATTTTGTTGGGGATTAGTTGCACATGTTGTATATATTGAATAGTGTTGTGTAATCTCCTGTATGGGAAACTAAGTGTTGTAAACCCTTTATTAAGTAACGAAACCTGAGCGTTGTCGGGAATTTTTTGTTGCACTCTGATATGTATAAATGAAACCGAACTGGTTAGACCAATTATATTCGAGATGTGAACGTGAGACCGCACTAAACAAGTTTTGGAAAAATTTTAAGTTAACCATTGGTCTCTTTTTCAACTTAATGACGCATTCTCGAACTATAAATATGGTTATTAAGGTAGGGGGTTACAACATGCCCACTATTTCCTATCTCTTAGATTATGAAGAACATTAAAGCACGAATTGATGTTTTCATTGACAACTACTTTTCTTTCTTTGTCCTATATATTCTATTCCACGCCACAAATGAACTGGTGTCATCAGTGCTTGTTCTAGTATTCTAGTAAGTTAGTTACAAGAGAATATAACATCTGTAACCATCTCTTTTTATTAAGAATAATATAAAACGATAAAAGAGTTGGCAAAGTTCCTGTCACTTCTTTCCTATACATAGAATCCTCGAATTTTGACCAGTTAATAAGGAAGTGACTCATACCTCATAAAAGTGTGAATTCAAATCTGGCTGCTGATACAAAAATTTCAATGATAAATAACTTATCAATACTATTGTATGCACTACGAGAATCATGAGATATACTTTGGCTCAGATAATTAAGATCGTAATACCCAAATCAAATGAATTTCATTCTTATCAAAAACTGTTGGAGTATTTTAAAATGAAGGGATGCATTTTTTTTTTTGCAAAGTCATATTCTTATAAATTAATAGATTTATATGAAGAGTTGTGTAAGGAGTTATAACATAAAGAGGCATAAGGAGTTATAACATAAAGAGGCATTAAGGTTGTCTCTTTAGTTCCTAATGACACTAGTATGGCAACCATCACTTGGTGAAATGTTGTGTTGTGTTTATAAGAAAACACTACATAATATAAAAGTATAACTCTTTGTATATTTGTTCAAGAATCAACAAATGGGATTCATGAATCTAACTAATTGTTATGACTTTTAACTAAAGATGTATTGCTTTAAGAGACACCACTTCAAAGAGGCACCACGTCAAGGCATCATTTCATGGCCTATAAATACCTTGCACCACCAGTCTATTTTGTCATATCAGAAATCACACAACAACAAGAGATCAAACTCATTGCCTTTGTCCTTGTTGGCACACAAAGATAAAGTCAAATTATCACTCTGTAAAAGTTATTTGCTATCTTGGCTTGAGTGTGGGAGTGCAATTCACAAGGCAATATGGGAAAATTGACATTTTAACACTTGTTGATCATTGGGTCATGCTGCAATTTGGTCGGAAGGTTTAGAACATATAGTTCATTGTTTTCAATGGTGTGATCCTCACTTAGAGGCCTAGTGTGATAGAAATTGTGTTTGTGGTCAGGGACATTTTTTTTGGTATTTTTAACTTCTTTGTTCTATATTGTACGCGTGTAGCTTTGGTTGTTTGGCCGGTGATTTTACATGTGTGTGCATGTGGTTGAGACTCTCTCACTCTAGTTTGATTATAGTGGATTTGATCTCTTTTTGGTCTGGACAACCCATTGTTTTAACCCTTGAATGGAGGGGTTTTTCATATTAATAATCCTAATATCTCTATGCTAATTTAATTTTTACCATACATTTGCTTATTTGTTTCCTCATACACTCTTGCAAGCGATAGGGAGGTTTAACATCCATTGCACTCTTCCTAACAAGTTGTATCAAAACTAGATTCTCAGGTTGCTTGGTTGGCTGGTTGTCAGATTGGCAGGTTGTACAGCGGCTTGATCATTGAATTGTTGACTTTTTTGAGTGATGGAGAAAAATAGGATGATTTCCTTAAAAGGCCAAGGGGGAGAAGTTCCCAAATTATATATGATAGAAACTTTGGTTGCTAGAGGCAGTGTGGATGCTATTATTTGTAGTCATATCCAGAAAAATAAAAGGGGAAGGATGTACTTCAAAGGTTGAAGAATGTGCAATTGAAGAAGTATTCTTGTTATGTATGGTTGGTAAACAAGCTAGGGTATGTTTCAAGGAAAATCTTTCTACAAGAAGGTCACAATTACTTGAAATGGTGCATGTTGACATTTGTGAAAGGTTTGAAGCTCGTTGTCTAAATGCTGGATTGGCAGTTGTCTCCACATAGTCATGAGGGGGAGATGTTGGGTTTTGGACTCCCTTCCTATATGGAGAAAGGGCCAAATTTTAATGTTCCATATTTTATGAAAAAGAAGAAAAATGAAAGAGATGAAAATAAAAAAAGTTGCCTGATTGTTCTTTTTGAGAAAAAATATGCTCTCAGAGTTGCCAAATTTGAAGCTCATGTATGTCTCATTTATTTCAGTGGAGATTAGACTACCCGGGGGACCAAAGAAGTCCCGAATAGGTTGGAGAGGTTAGTGAACCCATTAGAGTGTCTAGTGAGGCTCAGTAGGCTTGGATAGAGTCCAGAGAGGTCTAACTATACATCCATGTGAGAGAAGAGAAGAGAAGAGAGAAAGCAAAAACCGCAGCTTCAACAAGAAATCTTGGTAAATTGGCATTTACACACTCGTTGACCATTGGATTGAGCTGCCATATGGTAAGCAAGTTAAGCTGGTTCATTGTTTTGCAATGGTAGGATGTCGTTTGGAGACCTGGTGTGAGAGAACTTACGTTTGTAGTCAATGAAGGTTTTTTGGTATTTTCAGCTTCTTTGTTCTCTATTGTAAGCTTGTGCTTTAGTTGTTTGACATGGTGACTGCACATGTTTGTGCATGCATATGAGACTCTCTTATACCCTCTTTTTATCATAGTGGATTTGGTCTTTTTTTTGGGTTCGATAACATGTGGTTTTAACCCTTGAATCGAAGGGTTTTCCACATTAATACTTATGGAGTCTTTATGCTATTTAATTTCTTCCATATATATTGTTTATTTATTTCTTCATATACTCTTGCAAGTGATAGGAAGATTAAACATCTACTACACCTTTCCTAAAAGTACCCACATGTAATGCCTGACAGTATCTCGAACAAGATTGTCTCTAATAAAAAGGATACATATGCTTATAAAAAATAGACAAATTCGCCGAATGTTTCTTAAGGCGTTACAAAATATTTCTTCATTTCCCAAAAGTCATTTGTTCTCTCATGAAAGACAGGGTTATTAACAATTTAAATTTTCACTTTACTGTCACAAAACACGGTTCTAAACCTTCTACATTCAAGTCTTTTAGAAAGCTTCTTTGATTTCTTCAGACTTTAAGCCTTCTTTGTCCCTTTTCCTTTTTGAGCATTGTGTTGTTTAAAAATTCCAAAAGGAAAAAAAAGCAAAGTAGCTTTTGTTTAGTTGCTTGAGGACAAGCAAAAGCCCCACAGGAGGGTTTGATAAGCCCAAAATATTCAATTATGGCTTTAAATATTGATATTCGTTGTTATTTTTTAGGAAAAAATTTGTAAGACCTCAACTTCTCAAATGTTTTTGTTTCAATTTTTTCCTTTTGATAAATAGATTCTACATATAACTACAAAAAAGAGTGAACTAGCAATGAATTTTTTTTGTCACTAATCAGTTTAGAAATGGAACCCCATTGCTAAATAGTGATGCTGGAAGTTTTGACGGAATTTGAAAATATTTTCTCTAATTCAATTTTTTTTAAGCAATAAAATGAATGACATTTTGATATCTTATAAATGTAAAATAGTGCAATTTTGACTTTTTCAATAATTCACAATAATGTGTTGCAAAAGAACATGTATAAATTCTGTCCTACAATTTTTTTTCTAATTTGTTATATATCCCAACAAATTAAATATTCCTTTTTGGCCAAAAGAATAAAAGAAAGGAAAACAAAAAGGAAAAGATGGGCATTCCTTTATTTGCTGGGCCTTTATAACAAGCTCGCAAGATTCCAAAATTGGCAAGGCAAGAATCTGATGACATCAGCAGCTCATGGAATAAGAAAAATATCAATTTGTTACCACTCATGAAGCTTATCCAACTTGAAACGGGTTTGGGGTAAGATCCATGACCCAAACAATGACCCGAGTTCAAAGGCTATATATAAATCTCCCATATACAGACTAGGAATAAGCAAGAAAGAAAAAAGAAAACTGACAGAAAAGCAGAGTGGGTAATCAAAATCAGGCAAAATGACGATGTTCGGATTAAAAAGTTTACCTCCCAAATTCCCCACTAAAGACCAAGTGATGAATATGATGAAGGAGGCAGACGTTAATAAGGATTGAATTCTAACAATGGAGGAGCTTAAGAAAGTACTAGAGAAGATGGGATCAAACTAGGCAAAGTACAGAGCCTGGCGTTGCATGAAAAAAGCCGACAAGGACGGGGACGGAAAAATCGACCTCTCCACTGAAATGAACTCCATTATTTCTAATGTCATGAAGTGGTACGGAGGTAAACTCGGAAAGGTTTAAGTGGCTCACCGTAGCTGAAGCTGAATACCGCATGGGGAATATTATAAATTACTACTTCTTGTCCTGAAGAAAAGATTTCGTTCGTAGTACAAACGATATCTTATAATAACGACCGAAAGTAGTGTAAAAAATATATATATATATATATGTATATGTATTATGTGTGTGTTTGTGTATAGTTAGGGATTTCATGTGTGAGCCACTATGTAACATGGTGACTAGATGTATAAGAATATCATAGTTATTTGTAGTCACTGATCAGGACTAGCTCAGATGATTATAACAATAGGGTGGGATGACATGAATGGGATGTTCAGTGTTGAGACCTCGTGATGTAACAAGGAAAGGAAAGAAAAGAAAATCATATTGTTATGGTTTTGTTGTGTGTTTCATTTTATTAACATCTTCCTCTTCGGTAATTCTTTTCAAGTTTTCATAGCTTTCCCAGTACTCTATGACTATTTTTTCTTTTAAAAAAATGTTTAGAACATTATATAAGCTTTCTCATGTATGATAAATTTAAGAAATGTATCATATTAATTAAATTTATAAGTCATGATTTTGTTTGTACATTTTCAATCATATAATGATATTGAATTTATTTTCTGGAGGGTAGAAGATGGATTTGATCTAAATTATAATCCTTAGAAGTTTTTCTTTCTTGTTAAAACTGTCTCCTTTCAAATGGTTTCAACTCATGTTGGAGGAAAAAAATATTGGTATGATGGATAAATTGTATAGAACTGTTAACTACTAGGCATATGGATTCATTAAACAAATACTAATTGATATTGATATTGTAACTGGGTGTGTTGATTTGACTCCATAATTAAAGTTTCTAATTGATGGGCCTCTAAATAGTTGTTTTATTCATTTTGAGTGTAGCTTTAGGGAACTAGTTTGATCGAAAAACTTGTGTTAAACCATGTATGAACTTAAAGCTTGCATATTGAATCGAGGGTTAGGTTGACAAGAAAGAGATCTGCTTCTTAACCTTACATAGGCACATTAGAAGTTGAGCTTAAAACTTGGATTTTGTTAATTGCAAATTGAGCAATTAACTAAACTGAATAATTGTTCTTGAATTGAAAAGCTTTTTTCATATACTTTTGAACCCTTGACTAGTGCATATCTATCACCTTTTATTCTTAAAATCTATAATACGTGGTTGAGTTAAAATAAGTTGTTGGGTGGGTTTGGGTCTTCTTTCAACAAATACTTTCAATGCCATTAATTACTTGTTATTAATGATTATTCTCTTATTTCCTTTATTTATATGCTACAATCAATAATCCCCATTACTAGTCTGTCATTTATTATGTTCATCCTACTTTTAAAAATTAATAAATTGATGCAGCCGAGGCGTTTTAGAAACTGTGTTTAATTGTAAGTAATGGGTTAATAAAAATACGCAGCAAAGACGTTTAGAAATCGTATTTTCAAAATACTTTCAATACCACTAAATGCACTTTATTAAAGATTACTTTGGTTATTTATATGATGCAATAAGTAATCCCCATTTACGTTAATAGTGCCTAGCAAGTCTCCCTTCTGTATTCATAGGTGTAATTTTGTCGAGTCTTTTTCTCCCTTTTATGTTCACAGATGTTATTTTGTGGAGTCTTTTTATTCACAATTTCTTACAATAAATAAACTTTTTTTTCCCTGGATAACAGCCTATCAATTATATCGCACTTTAGGTTTGAAGGCCCCCGCTAAACGGCATGGTTGGCCATCGGAATAATTCTAACTGTAATTCTGTAAATATGATCATGGTAATAGATTTTTTTTTTTTTTTTTTGTGCCAACGGGCTGATAGCGCACGAATTAACCTTAGCTTTTGAATATTTTCAAGTGACCTGCCAGTCATATGATAAGAGTGATAAACACAAGAACTCTTTTTTGTATATTTGTAATGAATTATTATGTCTTTATCTCTTTCTTCAATTGAATGTCCTGTTACTTGGATTACACTTACATGCCCTTTTTGGTGCTTATTATAAGGATGAACTCCAATATTTGTCCATCTACTGATATTCTTGTCAAATTTAACTGTCATACAGAATCATGACAGACTATTGTGGAAGTTAGGAACACTTCCACATGGTCTCATAACATTTTGGAAACGCACTTTCCCACTGTACCGCGGCTGGCATGTATTGGATCTTGTCTATTTTACATTACAATGGGAACATTAAACCATGGCTGGAGATAAGCATTCCAAAGTACAGAAATGACTGGTCCAAGTATGTTAATTATGATCATTTGTTGTTGAGAGATCAGTCCATAGATGAGAGTCTCATGGTACGGTTAATCTTAGCATTAGCTTTGATGATGCAATTCCATCTCCACTGGGTTGCTACTTTTCTTTTTGAAGGTTTGAAATTTTTTTGTATACACTTTCCTGTATTTTTGGTTGATTTCGGCAGAGAAGAATAAGTTCCAAAATTAGATAGTCAATCTGCGGTCTTGATACCATGCCTGCAGAGACACCAAACTTTATTAGTAAATGAAATGAAGAGGCTAGATTTTTTTATTTTTATCTGTGGTTTCCTTCATATTCTCACCCTTCTCTCCACTTGTTACCATTTTTTAATGGACAAAAATTCAATATCGGTCCTCCAAAAATGGTGTGGTTATCACTTCGACAGTAGCAAGTCTTTTGTATCGCTTCAGTACTGTGAAGAATGATTTCATTTCCATGTCACCCTCTCAAGGCTTTTCCCTTATAAGAGGCCTTGCCTTTGATCTTACATGATTTTTGTGTCATTCTTTTTTAAGGGTTAAAGGTCATTTTTATCCTGAAGCATTCACTTTGGGTCAATTTTGCTCTGGAAGTGTCACATTTGGAGCAATTTTGCCCTTATCATTAGTTGACCGAATTTGCCCCGACTAATGGTCAACTAATGACAACGGCAAAATTGTTCCAAATTTGACACTTCTGGGGTAAGATTGCCCTTTGAAAAACTTTCGGTGTAAAATTGGCACCAAGTGAATACTTTCAGGACAAAAATGGTTTTTAACTCCTTTTTTTAATGTATTAATATATATTTGCCCTGACTAATGGTCAACTAATGACAACGGCAAAATTGTTCTAAATTTGCCACTTCCGGGGCAAAATTGTCCATTGAAAAACTTTCGGAGTAAAATTGGCACCAAGTGAATATTTTTGGGACAAAAATGGTATTTAACTCCTTTTTTTAATGTATTAATATATATAGCTGCACCGACAATAGATAAGTTGCTTGTGAAGTTGGTACTCATGTCATGTAAATAAATTTGCCATAAGTAAATAAGTAGCCTAGCCTTTGGTCTTTGAAGACTTTTGTGTCATTCTTTTTGAATGTATTAATGTAGAAAATGTAATATAGCTGCATCGACAAGAACTGGTGGGTTCCACCTCTTAACTTTATCAGTACCAGATGGTTCTGGACTAGCGGCTTTTTGTGAGTGGGGTATGGGAGGGGAGTGTTTTTATTTTATTTTATTTTGGTGCCTTGTGGGGTATGAAATATATAACCCCTTTACTAATCAAGTCATGTTTGGTTGAGCCAATACGGGAAGTTGAATACTTTAAAGCAAGGATAAGAAAACAAGGCTAGATAGATAGAGAGGCAGGAGGGAAAGGTTAAAAGAAAGGGCATGCTTGTAAGTTGTGGGGATTGATTATTATGCGCAGGAGGAAAGTTGGGCGATACATCGTCTTGCATAATCATAATATGCTGCTGGAGGTGGGTCCCAGGGACCGCTATTTTTGCCTGCAAGCACTTGCATGAATATATATATATATATGAATGATGATAGTAATTAAAATAAATCCAGCACAACCACAGGGAGGCTCTTGTGATCACGTGGTGGATCCCGTTGCCCCTTTGTCATTTATTGTAGTACCTTATCTTTTCTCTTGTTTTTTTTTTTAATTTTTTAATTAGAGAAGTATATATTAACGGCATGAAATGACGACCTGATTCATGCCGACCGAGATCGACCTGATTAATTAAACTCTATTTTTTAAAGGTTGCTGGTAATGAAACATTTCCATGTACAGTTTGGTGTAAGGGACTTAAAAATAATAAATAAGTCAAAAATATCACATTTTTTCCAAATATACCGCTATTTATAAAAAGAGCTTATGATAGAGAATGAGTAATAATTATGAGAGAGTATCAATATATAATATGAGAGAATGTATAATAAATAAATAAATAAATAAATAAATGATAGAGAATTAGCAGTGAGTGTGGGATAATTAATATAAAAATGTGTATTTAATAGAGGGTGGAAAATGATAAAGTAGTTTAAATTTTGAGACAAAAAGAAAAAATTACTTATAAAACATATCAACCTTAAGAAAGCAAAAATTGCTTATAAAAAGGAATGGGAGGAGTATTATATATTTTTGGA
Organism: Inga leiocalycina; assembly: GCA_963242795.1. Lineage (NCBI taxonomy): Eukaryota > Viridiplantae > Streptophyta > Magnoliopsida > Fabales > Fabaceae > Inga > Inga leiocalycina. Next base: position 58,410,938 of record OY725321.1, on the reverse strand, counting down.
AACGTGTAGCATGCTTTTTTCCCCCTGTTATGAGTTTGTTCGCAAGATCACCGTCCAATGAATAAGTGGTATGACCGATTTCACGCTTTTTTTGGGACCACATTTAATTTATTTTTCATGTCTACCCTTATTTAATACCAGTAGTAGGAGGGAGTAATAATTAATACTCCCTCCGGTCCTAATTATAAGACAAAGTTGACTTTTTTGGAGAAATTAAAGAAGTCAATTAAATTACTTTAGAGTATTTATATTTTTATTTTTTTCTCTAAACTAATTAATTTAACTAATAAACTAATATATAATCTAAAGATACTAAAAATATAAACACTCTAAAGTAATTTAATTGGCTTCCTTAATTTTTCCAAAAAAGTCAACTTTGTCTTATAATTAGGACCGGAGGGAGTATGATATTTGAATTTAATGTATTTAGTAATGTCTACCCTTATTTAATGCCAGTAGTAGGAGGGAGTAATAATTAATATGATATTTGAATTTAATGTAGTTAGTAAAGGTGATATTGGAAATCACATAAATTTAATTTAATTTCAATGAGCATTTAATTTATTTTTCATATTTGCCCATATTTCATAAGGAAAGTAGAAGAGAGTAATAATTGATATGATATTTGAGTTTAGTGTAGTTGGTAAGGGTAATATTGGAAATCATATAAATTTAATTTAATTCCAAGGAGCATTTAATTTATTATTCATGTCTGCCCATATTTATTGCTTTCTCTAGTCCTTTTTATAAACGACTTTTATCATTATTACGCAAAATGAACTGACGGTTAAGATTAATTAAAAACAATAAATGCTTAAAAATATCATGATTCTTTCAAATATACCTCTATTTATGGAAAGGGCATAGGAGAGATAATGAATGACAAATATAATAGAGTATGAGTATAAAATATAAGTGATAATTGTAATAAATTAGTAAATGAAAGAGAATTAACAAGAAGTGGAGGATAATTAATATAAAGATGTGTATTTAATAAAGGGTAGAAAAAGAAAAAATAATTTAAATTTTGAGACAAAAAGAAAAAATTACTTATAAAATGGATCAATCTCAAGAAAGAGAAAGTTACTTGCAAAAATAACCGAGAGGATATTATATATATTTGGAAACATGTAGCATGTTTCTTTCCCCTGAGTAGTTTGTCGGCAAGATCATCGTCCAATGAATAAGAGGTATGATCAATGTCATGCTTTTTTTGGGACCACATTTAATTCATTTTTCATGTCTACCCATATTTAATAAGAGTAGTGTGAGATAATAATAATTAATATGATATTTGATTTTAGTGTAGTTGATAAGGATAATATTGAAAATCACATAAATTTAGTTTATTTCTAATGAGCATTTAATTTATTTTTCATGTCTACCTATATTTAATAAGGATAGTAGGAGAGAGTAATAATTAATATAATATTTGAGCTTAGTATAGTTGGTAAGATAATATTGGAAATCACATAAATTTAATTAAATTCCAATGAGCATTTAATTTATTTTTCATGTTTGCACATATTTAATACATTTGTATTTTTTTCCTCCTAAAGGTGGGAGGTGGATGATTAATTTACATACATTGAAAAAAATTAATCAAGTTAGTTATTGTAAAAAATGTACGTTGGTTGTCCTAAAATATACATTTTAATAATTTGTATTGAACATTATTGTTTTGAAGGAAAACCCTTCTAACACGTGCAATTAATACTCTTAAGAAAAAATTATAAAACTAGAAGATAAAGTGGATTGGCTTCTTCCAACGTATATAAACATCTCTACTAATTTTAGATTTATAATGGGAGAGAGTATTTACCATAAGGTCGAATACATCCGATTAGTTTATTAAAGTGTTTTGTTCATCAAAAGTACTGACAAGTTTCATTGAAGCATCTTGCGTCCATTATTTTTTCTTGCATTAACAATTAAAAGACGGCGTTTCGTAAGGGCAATACTAATTTGAGAAATGACCTTTTATGTATATATAAATTAAGAAATGACTTTATTTGACCATCCTTTTATTTTTATATAGATGTAAACATACAGCATCTTTTCAGAGAATTATAAAAGACTCAAATATGTTTTAACAAAGAGATTGATTTCTCATTATTAAAATCACAACAGCTTATTTAACAGTTGATTTTAGCTAGTATGGCCGAGTTTGTTACGCGGTCCTCTGTATAAAATAGGATGGACTCTTTATTCCACTATGATCTATTAGATAAGTTTTCCTTATAATTTCACCGAGTTTGTTACATAATCCCTATATTTTAATTCGTCGTGACTCAGTCTTTATAGTTTCATCAACTCTGCAATCCAACGCTTCTCAATGCCACATCATATGGAGATATTCCATGTTGTGACTTTCCCCTTTTTTCTATTAAAAATATTCATTTTTGCTCCATACACCTAAAATATTTCTATTTTATGCCACATCATTTTAATTTTATTTAGGGTTAATATAACTTTTGGTCCCTGAAGTTTGATCCAATTTTGGTTTTGGTCCCTCAAGTTTAAAATCGGTGGTTTTGGTCCCTGAAGTTTAACCTTTAGTCCCTCAAGTTTGAAATTTTTGGTTTTGATCCCTCAAATTTACTCCATTTATAATTGTTTGTCCCTCAAGCTTGAGAAGAACTTGGTGGAAAACCGAACTAAATCGGAAAAAAGCCAAGCCAAACTGAACCTGATTCTTTTTCAAACTTGAGGGACCACGAGTCAAACTTCAAGGACCAAAACCACCGATTTTAAACTTGAGGGACTAAAACCAAAATTGAATCAAACTTCAAGGAACGAAAGTTATATTAACCCTCTTTTGTATTATGTCAATCATATTTTACTATTTTTTGTTGTTTAAAATCTAAGGACATTCTATATAACATGAAAACAAATGTATACAACTTTTTGCTGAAAAAACAACACCAAATATAAATATTAAAATGATATTCCATATTTATACAATATTTCACAATATGTGACAAGCATTATTCAAAGATTATATATGGTTGTATATCAACTTCTGTCTGAAAACCTTAACTCACTTTTCTATTTCTAAAAGTGAAGAGAGTTAAAAGACTGAATTGATTGTGTTTTCATACTGATAGGTTACATATTTATACACAAGTGAGTTAGACAAAATACTATACAATCAAGGAAAATAAAACTGACAGAATATTGTATAATCAAAGAAAATTAATGCCTATAATCGTGGATTTGATATCTTCATTTTCAATGCTTCTACACTCCCCCTCAAGTTGGACTGTAGATATCAATCAAGTTCAACTTACCAATCTGGATACTCAAATTTGTCCTTGGGCAGTCCTTTAGTGAAGATGTCTGAGGTATGTTCTTTAGAGGGTATGTACCTTAGATCAACGATACCGTCATCAACTTTTTCCATTATAAAATGTCTGTCTATCTTGACATGTTTGGTTTTATCATGTTGAACCGGATTATGAGCAATATTGATCGCAGCCATGTTATCATAATAGACCTTGATTGGTAGATTTATAGACTTCCTCAAGTATTCAAAAACACGCTTCATCCATATGCCTTCACAGATTCTTAGTGTTACTGCCCTGAATTCAGCTTCAGCATTGCTTCTCGTGACTATACTTCGGTTTTTACTTCTCCTGTGACCAAATTACCCCACACATATGTACAAAATCCAAATGTGGATTTTTTGTCATCTTTATCACCTGCCCAATCAACATATGTAAATAACTCTACAATTCATTTGTCAGTTTTATTAAATAGCAAGCCACATCCTAGAGATCCCTTCAAGTAACGAAGGATCTTGTAGACTTCATTCAAATGTTTCTATTTAGGATCATGAGAATGCTAGATGACCACACTTATTGCAAAGGCAATGTCTGGTCTTATATGAGACAGATATATTTGTTTGCCTACCATCTGTTGATAGTTCCCTAAGTCTGTTGCCTTACTGAGATCTGGATGTTCATCTATTTTATCAATATGTATAGGTGTGTCACTAGGTTTGCAACCTGTCATCCCTGTTTCCTTTAAAAGGTCGAGTACATACTTCTTTTGGAAGATATAAATTCCTTTTGTTGGATTGGGCAACTTCCATCCCAAGAAAGTACTTCATTTCTCCAAGATCTTTGATATGGAATTCTCGTGCCAAGACCATCTTGATTTGATTAATTTCTAACTCGTCATCCCTTGTAAGGATTATATCACCAACATATACCGTCAGAACAGCCATCTTACCCTTATGATATTTGACAAACAAAGAATGGTCGCTCTGCCCTTAGGTATAACCATGTCTCTTCAGAACCCGGGTGAATATGTCAAACCAAGCATGCGGAGATTGTTTTAACCCATATAATGACCTCTTTAACCTGCAGACTTGGTTAGCCTTTTTTCCTAGGAACCCTGGAGGTAACTTCATAAACACCTCTTCCTTGAGTTCTCCATTGAGGAAAGCATTTTTTACATTGAGTTGGGGCACATTCCAATCTAAATTCACTGTAATAAGAGAATTCTGATTGTATTTAATTTGTCTACTAGAGCAAATGTTTCATTGTAATCTTCCCCATATACTTGCGTGAAGTCTTTGGCAACTAGTCTAGCTTTGTATTTCTCAAGAGTTCCATCTACTTTATACTTAGGAGTGAACAGCCATTTGCACCCAATAGGCTTCTTTCGTCATGGTAGATCTACTACATCCCATCTCTTATTACACTTAAGAGCTTCCATTTCCTCCAAGACAGCTTGTCTCCACTCAGGTATAGCCATAGCCTCATCAATAGTGTCTGGTATTCTGATTCTATCAAGATTAGATACAAATGCATTGTATTTAGATGAAAGGGCCTTATAGGAGACAAATTTCTCAGTGGGATATCTAGTGCATGATTTGGGTTATCTAGGTTGTTTTTGCACTACAATGGGAAGATTAAGATCAGAACCTTCTGTTTCTCCTGAACCTGCCACTGGTACCAACTCCTGGTAAGTGCTAATAGCCTGTGGCTCATTATCTCTTTTGTATTGTCATGGAGAGAATTGAAAGACTGAATTGATTGTATTTTCATACCGATAGGTTACATATTTATACATAAGTGAGTTAGATAAAAAAATGTACAATCAAGAAAAATAAAACCGACAAAATACTATATAATCAAAGAAAATTAATGCTTGTAATCGTGGATATGATATCTTCATTTTTAGTGTTTTTGGTGCTTCTACGAAACTTATTCATTTTGAATATGCATTTTGATTGTTGCATCATAATTCTAATTTTATTTATTTTAAAATTAATTTTAAATCAACACCGACACCTGAGAATAGCAGACACAAATAACCAAAAAAATGATATGTATGTGAAAGGGATGGGGTCGTTGGGATTAATAGATTTGTTATACGAGTAACTTTTCTAGCAAACGCTTCTTATGATTTAAGGTAAGAATATATCATTGTCGTTATTAGCTCATGACAAAATTAATAAGTATTTTAATTGACATAACTTTTTTAGGCATTAATTTTTTAATTAAACAATTATCCATTGCAACCTTTGGTTAGATTAGATGCTTCCCGCCACTTGTTGGTGTTGCCTTCGTTATTGTAAAGGAAAATGCCAAAAAGAGGAACCAAGTATAGTAAGTAACCAATCACAATATATACGGTCAATAAAAAAAATTTATACCACATTACACCCCAAAAAAAAAAATTCAGCTACCAGTACTATATATACATTATCTTTGGAGAAGTTACCCTTTACCTACTTACAAGATTTCATTTTACCGTGTGTTTGGGAATACTTTCAAAACTATGGTTTTGACCTAAACTATGATTCTAAATACTGACCAAACATTCTCATACGATAACATAAGTTTAATTTTTGAAATAACAATGATGTTATAAAAAAATCATAATTTGAGACTAACATTTTTACGGTTAAATGACTAAAAAGATATTTTATAAAATCAATACGTCAAACTGAAACATTGTATAAAGATATAGGACCAAACACTTTTGTCTTATTTTTAAATACAACAAGCTAATTCAAATATAGTGTTATCTCTAAACAAATCAAACTTTAATTTTTTTTTATCATAACTCACACATTTATATATTTACTATAGAGAGTTCTAACTCGCAAAATCACATTTAAAAAAGCTTTAAGAGAGGTGTTTGATTTCATTTCTATATTTATTTTTTAAATTTTTTATGTTATATTTTTAAAGTATTATCGAGAATAAATAGGGTACCTCATATATCAAGTTCAGAGAGAATACGAGATAGTGAATGCGGAGGTGCGAACGAAGGCAAGGAGGAGGCGAACAGTGGAGATGGTGATAGGGGTGGAAAAGAGAGACAAGGGCAGGCAGATGAATGAGACGAATGGGTTTGTGTTCGGGCAAAGGGATAGTATAGACAGAGGGAAATAATCGAGAGATTCCTAAAACCCTTGTTCCCAATAGCATGGTCGTGCAATGCCGTTCTTGTATAAGGAGAAACTACTGGCTCCAAGTTGTGGGGGGTTTCTGATGTAGCACTCAGCGGAAGAGGACATTGTCAAGTAGTACATTTTCTCTCACATCCTTTTTTCTACATGCATTTACACCCCTTTCTCTTCTCTCTTTTCCATGTACCCAACCAATAGTGAACAAGGGTGAAATTGACGAAACATCATTTATTACGCTACAAGTGACTTGAATTTTGGGAAAAATTTTTGGGTTACAAGTGACTAATAAAAAAGTACAAAGTGGTGGTATTGAGCCACTAAATTCAAGTTCATAATAATGTCATCACAAAGTAAAACTGGCGGCCGTTAACATTTAATGGCTGCCCTATTGTCTTTCCCTCTGTTTTGTAAACCTATTAAATTCTCACCCACTAAAATTAATTTTCATAATAATGCATGTGTTTCACCGAAAACTTGACTACCTTCTATATTACCACTTGGATATCAATGTATGGACCATGCTTAATATGTTTGTATCTCATACTTTTCTTGTTTAATGCGAAATTCTGTTTTACAGGAAAAAAATGAAACTCAATACATATGCCGATATATGTAGGTAATCTCAATATTATAGAGAATAAAAATAAAAATACCATAGAGTAGATAACACAATACTCCCTCTAATTAAAAAAAAAAAGGCTAGTTAAAAAGTTTTCTTTAACCATAAATATAAGACTGCAATCCATTTTGTTATCTAAATTTACCAAAAAATTCAATCTTAATATTACTTCAAGGGTAAATATGCACTCAGCATCTCGAACTATTTTTAAAGCTTTAAAAATGGTTAGGGGTGCAAGTTTTCTCCATTGCCACATAAGCTTTAAAAATGCCACTTGTGTACATTTTTTTTGGACAAAAGTTAAGCCAAAACTTGTCCCCGTCTTGTTCACTTACTGAGTCTTCCTTCTCACCCTCAAATACTTCATTTTAGACTCTGTTGCAGCAAAAACAAAAAAAAAAACCTGCAATAAAATGGATTAATCAATAAAATATGGAAGGAAAAAAATTGAAGGGGTCCATGGGATTTCATTTCACTATAGCATAGAAGGAAAAAGAGAAAATGATAGCAATGTTTCAATTAAGAAAAATAATATTAAAAAAGTCTCATAACTTGTCAGCCCATTCACTTGTCAATGATTGTTCCTTAATTTGTCATTTGATAATCTTTAAGACGTTTTTGATATTACTTTTTTTTTAAATTGGGACCTTAGTGTGAGTTTTCCAAAAAAAAAAAAAACCAATCGGACACAGGAACCTTGCCCCTTTTCATCACACGCATAGCACTCCATCGGTCGTCTTCTGTCGTTCTACACCGGGGCCTTAGCGTCTGGTCTTCGCACATGTCAAAAAGCGAGGGCTCCAGGTAGTTCCCAGCACACAAAAAGGCAGATCATTTGCCCATTTAATATGCATTTAATCTTGCCCTTGCTTTAGTACGAGAGAGAGAGGGATTTAGAGGCGCAATAATAGCGAGGCGCGATTGTCTTTAACTCTCTGCCTTTGTGCGAAATGGTCATTGGAGTGACCTCTCTCCTGTTATTCTTGTTTCCGTCCTCGGATTGTGCTGCTCCTGTCTATTTCAAATGGACTCTTTTCACCTTCAATCATCTTCTCTTCTTTCCTCTCATAAACGGCAACAAGTTGCAATCTGGACCAACAAAATAAAAACTGTGTACCCCCATCAACTTGGACTCATTCTAGTCTTCTTCAATTACTAGTATTACTGATTAGCTCCTTTGACACTTCAGACTTTAATTTCATCACCAAACCCTCCTGAGTGCCCCTCTTGTTACACCCTCCATCATCTACAGGATTTTACTGCATTGCGTGTAAGTAATTATTTCAATGATCTGTTTGCAGATTTGACAAAATTCTAATTGTTCTAACTACTATAATTTTAAACAAAAGACCTGAATCTGATTATTACTCCACTTGGTAGCAGAAAAGTTGCCCCCTTTGAAAAACCAATTAAGGGGAATGTCTGAGCTCTCTTGTTACCGTTATTGTTGGAGCTGTCCCCCTCTGTATTCCTATTTTGTGGGAAGCATTTTATCTCCCTGCTGGGCCCTTCATTAAAATTAAAGTCGACTTTCTCCACGCCCCTGTTAGCTTTACTTGCTGTGTCTCACTCTCTTGTCTTTTGGTCACTGTCTCATTTCTGACGTTTCATGGGCCCCTATATACATAATACTGGACCTTTAGGGAATCAATCACACAGCGCATTGATGTTGTATTATGAGAAATGGGAGAAAACCGTGATTTGAAACTCCTTTATGAGCCGCTTAATTCAGATCAGATGGGGTGGGTTTCTAAAAAAAAGACACAGGTGGCTTTTTAAAATAATTTTGTAAACGCCGCTGATAACTCTGTTCCTAAAAGAGTGAAATTGCACCTCTATATAGGTTAGGGTCAAAATTGCACTTCTGAAAATAGTTTAGGATACTGGACATACCTTTACCCTTACTTCAAAACCAAACCTAACAGTCCTTACAATCGTACTATTTTTGTGACCATCCCATTAAGGTGGCCTCCGTTTTTTTTTCGGTTAAACTTAAAAGGGAAAGGAATTTCTCCATTAAATGCTCTCTCCACTTCATCTCCACTTAATTTTTCTATCATTAGATTGTCTTGTAATGATTAAGATTTATTTTTGTAAAAATATTATTATCACTTAATATTTAATATTACAATAATATTTTTAATATAGTTTAGATATTTAAGAAGATATTGATTTTGCATTCTTGATAAACTCCATGTCTAATATGACAGAATACTGTATCTTCTCAAATGGTTCAATTTTGTTACTAACACTTTTGTGTTACAAAAAAGGGGATCATTCTTAGTATTATTTCAAAACCAAACCTAACAGTCCTTAAAGTCTTACCACTCTACTAAAAAAGTTAGTTGGCTTATTAAACATGTCTTGAATTGATGTGTTTTTCAAAATTTAAGCCCCGTTTATAAATGAGTATAAAAATTTGTTTATACATTGTGTTTTCCCCTCTTTCTTCGCTCTACATTTATAATAAGGGGGAAAATCATAACACTCTCATCAATTACTCTTTGGGTGAATTTATAATAAGGGCCAATTTTTTTTTTTTCAAACTGCATTTATAAAAAAGACCAGAGAGGTACCATATATTTAACAAGAAACTATTAGTTGAGTGGCAAATGGCCTCATCCTTATAAGGAAGATAACCAAATTTGAATATCAAGAAATATACTTATCGGGAGAGTCAAAAATCTTTTTTACTCAAAGTCTAGAAAGGGATTATACACTTGACCAAATTAAAAAACAAAAAACAAAAAACAAAAAACAAAAAAAGGTCATACTAACTTTTGTGATCGTTTCGTTAAGGCTGCCACCTTCCCTTCCTTTTCAGTTGACAAAGGAATTCGAATATTCTTTTGTTTGATTGGTAGACAGATGGATGATGTCATCAGTCATCACACTACACCTTTATAAAAAAGCAGACATTACTGTTGAAATTTAAATCTGAGAAGGCAGACCAAGAAGAAGAAAGGAAATGGAGAAAGCTGCGCAAGAGAATGGACATTCAACGATCATTCCTACCATCTCTCAGTCCAATAGAGTGGATGACGCAGACATGGCTAACGTCATTGCTCACTATTTGGACAGTATATCTCACATAAGAGATCATTTCTTAGGTATTTATTTTCTTACAATACTCTGTTTTATTGTTCCCATCGATCTACATTTTTCGTTTTTTGTATCCTCAACTACTTATTATTTCAGGCACCAAACAAATCCACTTTATTTTATAGTCTAAATTGAGTTAAACAATTCTTGTTTTCCTCTCTGCTTGGATGGAGAGAAAAGAGGAGAGGAAAGAAAACTATAGAGTAACATGGGAGGGAAAATAAGTTTTCCCCTACAAAAATGGGAAAGAAAATGTCAGAGGAGGGAAAATAAGGGGAAAACTGGAGGTGGGTCCCATGCCTCATATTTTCCCGAAGTTTACTTTCCGGAAATGGAGAGATTTTGAGGAGAAATATGGCTTCCATATCTGTTGCTTCTGACACAAAGGTATTTATAATAAAAATACTATTGGTACCAGTTGAATTTTTAGTTTCTTTTATATATTGTAAATATTGTATTTAGTAATTTATTTATTTATTTAAAAAATCTACTTTTTATATTTTTTTGATCTCGAGAAATAACTTTCCTTGGTGAATTATTTGGTTTCTTTAGTGACTTGTTTATAATAAGGGTATTGTAGTCAATCTGAAATTTACTTATTTTCTTTCCTTTCTATTTTCTCATCCATCTAAGCAAAGATGGATGATAATAGTTTCTTTCGAGTTTTCACTTCTCTTTAATTTTTTTTTTTGTTTTCATGAGGGTTACCTTATAATCAAGTGGTTTAAATATTGTGAGCTCAAAAATATATCAGCCTGCTATAAAAGTAAAAAGTCTACCAATGTTATAGTCAGTTCAAAGCTCGGACAAAGAAGGGTTCTGTTAGCTTTTTAATAGCTAGCATAAAGCCCTGTCAAATTTCTCATGGACATTGGATCTATAAATTAGAACAAAGGTTTCAACATTAAGGTCTAAGTTAAAATTATTTAAAGAAGAAAGGAAATACCAATCGTTACTAGTTTGAGGTTCTAAGTTGAGCCATACCTGAAAAGTAGTCATTATACTGTATGTATATATGCAGGTTATCCAACCAATCTAGACTTCAACTACGATGCATTGGTCCAGCTACTAGGTTTCCACTTGAACAATGCGGGTGATCCATTTATAGGCAGCAGCTATACGCTTAACTCAAATCCATTTGAGCTGTGCGTACTTGATTGGTTTGCCAAACTATGGCAAATAGAGAAGAATGAATACTGGGGATACGTTACCAGTGGTGGAACTGAAGGAAATTTCCACGGCATTTTAGTAGGGTAATGTACAATATATATTTTAAGTACAGTAACAATTTTAATCCTAAGTGTTAGAATTTTTACTTTTAAACAAGTTTATCCCTAATCTATGCTTCCCCCGATAGGAAAGGCAGATTCACACATCCAGCACATATACACCCACTTTGGGTTAGTCCCACAACCTTCCATTTAAGGGGCGTGGGTTATCACTTGAGCCGAAATGCTCTCTTAGCAAGTAGAAATATTTAATTAGTTAAACTAATGTAACAGATTAAGTCAGAGTACGAAAACCCAACCGATTCCACCTGTCAGACCATCAAACAGATTAAGGGGCGTGGGTTATCAAATGTACTTTTTTTTTTTTTGGATAACTCATCATAGTTGTACTTTAGTAACTTTGGTTTGTTGAATTATGAATTTTTTAGGGAAAATTTCAGCCAGGCCCCTTTTGTATCAAATTAATTTCAGTCAACACTCAAAATTTTTTGAAACTTTAATGTGCCCCATGGTCAAAATAAAATTAATTTTTGATGGTGAAAAGCCAATGACGCCTTTCATTTATTTTTTCAAAAAAATATTTATCAGAAAAATAAAGGCATTTATAAGACAAATAAAGATATTTATAAAACAAATAAAGGGATTCAAAAGAACCTAGAGTATTAAAAATATTTTGACAATTTACAAGATAAATATGAAAATTCGCAACATAAATATGGACATTTACAAGACAAATAAAGATATTTACAAGATAAAATAAAGTAAGGGCATTATTGTTTTTCACCCACAAAAACTAATTTCATTTTGATCATGGGTGCAGTGAAGTTTCAAAAAGTTTTGAACTTGACTAAAATTAATTGGCTACAAGGAGGGCTAAAAGAAATATTTCCTATTTTTGTTGCATGAATATTCTATTTCCTTGTAGGTTATTGCCTTCTATATTTTAATGTTACTCTTTTCAATGTTACACACACACACACACATGAATGTTTTTGTATATTTTAATTTAATATATTTTATTTTAAGGGTTAATATAACTTTTGGTCCCTGAAGTTTGACTCGATTTTGTTTTGGTCCCTCAAGTTTGAAATTGGTGGCTTAAGTTCCTAAAGTTTGACCCGATTTTGGTTTTAGTCCCTCAAGTTTGAAAAGGATTTGGTTTCTTTCCGGTCCGGTTCGGGTTTCATAACCGGGTCACCAAGTCCTTTTCAAACTTGAGAGACCAAAACCAAAATCGAGTCAAACTTCAGGGACCACAACTATCAATTTTAAACTTGAGGGACCGAAACCAAAATTGGATCAAACTTTAGGAACCAAATCCACCGATTTCAAACTTTAAGTATAAAAACCAAAATTGGATCAAACTTCAAAAACCAAAAGTTATATTAACCCTTATTTTAATTATGAACAATATCCCGTTTTAAACCGCTCATTCTTGAACAGTTGAACCATTCCCCCCACCAATTGATTGACCAATCGAATTTTTAAAAATTGTTTGAATTTAGTTAAACAATATAGTCAGCATATTATATATAGTATATACCGTACATTCAGATGATTACAACAGACAAGAATCATTTCTGACAGTATTTTTTTTTTTCCAACCGTTACTGACTCGATCTTCTCTGATCTTATCTCTCACCCTTCCCGAAATCCCTAAATTACTTTACTAAGCTTGTTGAATATATTTAGCCCCAATTCTATAAATTCATATGATAAAATGTATTAAAAAAGAAGACGCCTAGTGTAGTGAGTTTTTTTTTTTTTTTTTTTATATATATACATAGTAATAAAGATCAATTTGTTCATTTACCATACAAACAGGAGGGAACTATATCCTGATGGAATTATTTACACATCACGGGACTCCCATTATTCAGTGTTGAAAGCAGCAAGACTTCTTAGAGTCAAGTGTGTGGTTGTTGGGACTCTAATTTCAGGTGAAATTGACTATGATGAACTAAAGGAGTCACTTATTGCAAACAAGGACAAACCAGCCATAATCAGCCTAAACATAGGTTTTTTCTTTTGCCATTCTCTCTCTCTATATATATATGTATATTATATATGCGCATACACAGTCTCATCCGCTGATATATGTATAACAATTGTGTTGTCTTGCTTTAGGGACTACTGTAAAGGGAGCCATTGATGACCTTGATCTTGTACTACAATCACTTGAGGATTGTGGTTTCACTCAAGATCGATTCTACATTCATTGTGACGCCGCACTATTTGGAATGATGGTACCTTTTGACGTTGGAGTGAGTATAAACCAATAATGTTATGTATTTGATGCACCTTTGATTTGTTTGGGATAGCCTTAGGAGGTTTCAAAAGTCAGTCAGGAAAAAACACTAATGGGATTAAAAAAATGATGTTTGACATTTTTTTTGGGGCAACTAACCTTTTGCTTTAAAACTACTTTAAAATCAGCTTTTTCTGACTTCTAACGTTGGGTTTTTGAATTTTCTTCAGATTTAAATATACTAAAATTTACTTTTAAACACACACACACACACACACACCCCCTACTTCCTTTTTTCAAGATATAAATAACTGAATTACATGGATAAAAAAGATAATTAAAATTAGTTAAAAATAATAAATAGGTAAATAATACAACTTATTTTCTGAAAACACCCTTGTTTGTGGAATATGTGGGCGGGAAAGAGAATGAATGGAAAAAGTGATGATCGGAGAGACATATAATTAATTGAGGGTAAAAATTTAAAAAAAAAAAAGTATTAAAAGTTTAGACATCTCCAAAGAGTATCATATAAAAAAAGAACATAACCATTCAATGAATTGTGCCTTATAAAAATGAACAGAGGGAGTATATATATATATATATATATATATCATCCAGTTGGGATAAAAGTTACTTTTTCCAATGTTAATTAATACAAGCGTTTACATTATTTTGTTTGACACATACACCCACCGACTCGTACACTTCTCATATTCTTGCTAGGGGTGAGCATGGTGCCCAGTAGCCCGGTGGTCCCACCCTGGCCCTGTAAAAAATTGCCCAGCCCAGCCCTAAAAAAGTGGCTCGAAAAAATTTTGGGCAGCTTTGGGTGGGCTAATAACTGAGCAGGGCCGGGCATCGGGCAAGGGGTGCTGCCCTGCCCATTTGGCCCTGCCCTGAAAATTATTTTTATTTATTTAAAATATAAAATTTCATATCAATTAAATATTATTTCATATATATATTTTTATTTAAAATATATATTATCTAATGTATAATACTCTTCTGATCCTCTCTTTTTTGCCCTAACAACTAAACACTATTTACAAGTAAATTTCTTCATTTCTTCTTTACTTTGTGCTGTATTAAATTATAGTTGCTTTTTATTTTCTTTTTAGATACTTCATCATTTGATCAACTTTTGGGATATTGAATTGATGCAAAGTACTTTTACTTCACGCCTTTAATTACAATCATTTTGTTTTCTTATTTATAATGAATTATGGATGTTGTTTAATTTTTAAAGTATGGATATTTGTTAAGACATATGGTATTTTTTAAATTTCAAGACTCAAGTTGTAGACTTATTTTGAAATATCCCAAGATGTGAAATCATCGAATGTATTTGAAGTTTATATTACTTAGGGCGAAGTTAAGATATATATGGTATTAGTAACTACAGGAATGTTTATGAAATTCATAAGGAATTATTTTTTTCATAAATGGACAAGATAAGGCGTTATCACTTGGGCAAGGAAGGCCACCCTTGCCCAGCCCAAAATTGTTAGGGCTTTGAGCGGGCAGGGCCGGGCATCGGGCTACAAAATGCAGCCCGTTCATCCTTTGGGCAGGGCATCGGGCAGGGGTCTCGCCCTGCCCAGCCCTGCCCATGCCCACCCCTAATTCTTGCGATAAATTATTTTTTAAATGGATGAAAGCATTGTTATCCTAATATCATAATACATATCACATGTTGTTGAATGTACAGGCACCAGATATTTCTTTCAAGAAAGCCGTTGGAAGCGTAACTATTTCAGGCCACAAGTTCCTAGGCTGTCCAATGCCCTGTGGAATTCTTATAACTCGTTTGAAATACATTGATTTGCTCTCAAGTGAAGTAGAATACATTGCTTCAAAAGACACCACCATCACAGGAAGTCGAAGTGGCCATGCTATTTGGTACGCTCTCAACAAGAAAGGCTTCAATGGCATTCAAGAAGAAGTTCAAGAGTGTGTCAAGAAGGCGGTCTACCTTCGAGATCGCTTGAGAGATCACGGCATTGGAGCTTTTCTAAACAAGTTTAGCAACATTGTAGTGTTGGAGAGGCCTCAAGATGACGAGTTTGCTCGTAAGTGGAGCTTGGCAAAGAAAGGGAATATATCACATGTGGTGGTGATGAAACATGTGTCGTTAGAAATTTTAGACTCATTTGTGAGTGAGTTTGTGAAGAATCGGTCTGCTTGGTTCCATGATAATAGTACTAGGAAAATGCAGCCTCCTTGCGTTGCTGAGGATATTGGTGCTGAGAATTGTGCTTGTGCTTTTCACAAGATGTAGAATGCATGATATAATGCAATTTGTGTGACTCCGTGCTCGAATTTGCTTATTAATATTTCTTTTACCAAGATGTTGATAATGCACTTAATTGCTTGCCTTCATAGAGGGCCTATGCTTATGATCTCTTTAATTTTAAAAACTTAATCATTAATTCCCTCAAGCTTTTTTACATTTATACCCACAATCTTAAACCATCATATTTATATTTTTTTTCCCAAAACCTTATTTTTATAAAGACATACCAATTTGATCCCTATTATAAACTCCATTTAACTAATTTATACATACCAAGGAAGGACAATTAAGTAATTAAAAACAGCCTTAAATCATTTTGCACATCTCTCTCCTACTTCTCCCTTTCCAATGAGAATTAAATGAGAGTAAAATGAAAACAAAACAGTTATTATTAATAACTCTTTAAGTTGAATTAGGACCAACAATGTTTTTTTATCAGAGACTTATAATAAGAATAGGGAGTGACAAAATTATTAGCAGAAATCAACGAGCTCTTTCTTGTTTTTTCTTTTGGAATTTTCTTTGATATTTGGAAATCTTAAAAGGAAATTAAAGATTATTAAGGCCTATAGCAACTTGTTCTCCGCGTTATTGTCATTATCAATTGATGATGATTATTACTACAATATTGCTCTCCAGTTCTACTCGTGATTTTGAACCCCATAGGAAGAGAAGTGTGCTATATTTATTAATCCTCTTATCCTTTTTAGACGAGAGATAGCCATTTATTAATCCTCTAATCATCTTTTGACATTATAAAATATTAATGTGCAATTTTACCCTTAACTTCTTATTTGGTTGATTTTATATATTCTCATGCGGTATAATGTATATTAAGTCGGGATAAAGTTGAAAAATTGTTTAATTTTAAGTTAGAGTTAATGAAATTTAAACTTTTTTTTTTGGGGTTCAAATTACAGGTAAATTTAATGGCTTTTCTCTTGTCAAAATTTTTAATATATATTACGTAATTAATAAAATAACATTCGATATTTGACATCTAAATTTAAGTATTTCATTATTTTAATTTAAAAATAAATTACCAATTATTTAAATACATGGTAAGTATTTTATACTTTTAAATATTTAAATATTTTTCAATTATTTAAATAATTTTAAAACTACATGTCAAGTGCCAAATATTACTGTTTAAATGACGCAGCATATGGTAAAACATATAAGAATTTTGATTGGGCAAAAACTATTAACTTTAAGGTGATTTTAACGGCACGGAGGCGTTCATTGTCAAAACATGAGGTTGAGGTTATTTAATATATACTTATAAAAGTTAAGCTGGTGATAATGAGGAATTTTGGGTACATATGCAAAGAACCACGGATACAGCATTCATTAAGCGGAATCAACCATCAAGGGAAGCTAGCTATACTCAAGAGGTCACAGCTCTAAAAGAATATATAAATCTGACCCAGAAGAAGTTTGAAATGAAGGTCCTAGGACAACTCAAATACTTTCTTGGAATTGGTATCAATAACTAAATCTGCATCTTCCTCTCCCAATGTAAGTACGCACGTGCTTGATCTTCTTGCGATAACAGGTAAATGGAACAAGTTTTAGTTCTCATCACAATAATGAACATCAAAAGATATTCTCTATGGTGAAATCTATATCAAATAAAATTTCAATGTCATCGATTTAAGATTTTCAACTAATGATTTTTAAATAAAAAACTTGTTTTTTTGAAAAACTAATAGTTAAGAGATTATTTTTATTTTGAATTATTTACATTGCCGCATCTAAAATTTTGGGCCTAGAAGTTGAAGAACAATTCTGAATTAAATAGACTATTAAGCCAAATTGAGCCAAATGTCTTAAGCATATCATGAGAAAAATGCTTAATATAATTTTTAAAATCATGAGGAAAAAATATCATTTAAAAATAATGGTGTTAGGGTAAGAGTAATAAAAAGATATTTTATAAAATTGAGGTTCCAAACCAAAACTTTGTATTTAGAAAACGAAGTGAATGCAGGAAAGATAATGTGAAATGGATGAGGGAAATCATAACTACCTAACCAGTGCTCATGAACGAAACACATGAGTTAAGGAAGCAAAAGCAACTCATGTAGCAATCGCTAAGACAAGGGTCAAGTGTATTTACTAGTGCGGTTGTTGATGAGAAGTTGAACAAAGGCTTTAATGGTGGGTTTCAATTGAAAATGACTCTCGATAACCGGAAAAGACCACAGGAGTTGTAGGGTTACCATGTTGGTAGGCTTCATTTGAATAGACTAAGTATCAAGTGTATTATGTTACAAATGTTTAAATAGAGGAGGAATGGTAGGGTTTTTTGGGTTACCATGCTTAAGACTTTACATCACGGTTCATTAGTAAAAACTATTATTCATTAATTAACATTTATCACGGTTCTTTGTTAATAACCTTGAGGTATATTATATATATATATATATATATATATATATATATAAAATTGTAATTTTGTAGGCTAATAGTGCCCATATAATTACTTTTTTATATTTTATAAAATAAAAAAAATATTACCCTCTAATAAATGATCTAAGGTCTGTTGCGAATTTTGGAACTTTGGTTTCTTTCAATTTGAATGAATCAAAAGTTTCATAAATTCATAGCATACCTCACATCGTTACACTACTCATCACCATACTCTGAATCATCTGGGAGTATGTCAGGATCATGGTGGCCAGTCCCATACTAATCAACAATGAGATTGAGCCTTCCTGTTTATACTCGACAAATGTCTGGCCAACCTCCCCACAACATGGTCAATGAGTCTTGCATGATGCATCAATGCCACCACTTAAGGGAGTAGAGGATATAGAGGTGAAGACAGAGGAGGTAGTAGAGGAAGAGCACAAGGAGGTGGAGTTTGTAGAGGAGGAGAAGGAGGTTGAGAAGGATAATGACGCTGGGGATTTTCTAGCAAGTCTACAACATGGTGTTTCATCTTATCGATTGAGAGAATAGAGGAGGACAATGAAGAAATACTACAAAAAACATAACAAAATATGGAGTTTAAATAGATTGGAAGTGATGGATTCCAACCATCATTGCACACGTTGGAAATTAAAGATGAACAGTAGCATAGTGGTGGGTAATGAATGGGTACTTAGTTCTCATGCCTGACCATCAGAGACAAAAGAAGCATGTATAGAGTATTATCATCAGCATGTGGAAGGAAAAAGGTTCCGAGCCATCATTGCATTTCTTGTTTCATGATGGTTTTTTTCGTAACAACCTTTATTCTTGTGAGACCAAATATGATGGTTACTAATTAGAACTGTTATTTATTTGCATGGTGTTCTAATAAGTGATGGTTTTACTTAATAACCATTACATACTTGAACTTTTTAAAAAATTTTGGTGGTTGATTATTCAACCACCATTTGTACACCATTTTACAAACAAATAAAAAACAAAAAGACAATGTGTATAAACAAAATAAAAATAAAAAGTTATCAAGATGTTTTAAGAATGTAATGCATCATCAAATTCTTCTCAAATAACTTGTCCACTTTCTCGTTCAAAGAGCGAACGAGAGTGGTAAGTTCCTTCAAGTGCTTGCCCATGTGTCCTTGCTCTCACAGGTAAACTTGGACCATATGATGGAATCGTAAGTCATATGGATGAGCCTTTCAAGGCTTGTTGGTGGAGGGAGTTCATCTTTCGGTTTGTTTCGAGATGATGAAGTAGAAGTTCTCTTGCATTTGTCCATGATTTTGGTGAATAAGAACAAAAGCTTGCGGTTGGCTATGAGAAGTTGAAATGAAGTGGAGAAGCGGAGTTCAGTTATATAGAGAGGGTTTCATGTATTATCAATCCATCATGTTCTTTACTTTTACATATCATTATATTTTATAAATGGTGACAGTCGTTTTTTAATAACCATTAGGAATTTGAAGTGATATTCTAATAAATGACAGGATTTTCTTAATAACTGTTATTTATTTGACATTTTTTTAATTTTAATGCGAACATGGAAGCATATATCAACCACCACATTACGTAAAACAATTACAATAGGTGAATTTAATTAGAGATTTGTGAAAATTTACTTTAAATAAGAGTAGTTGGGAAAGACTGATCGTTTGAAAGTGTTACCTGATGGTTGTTTCTTAAGAAACATAATATTTCACATTCATACTTTACGGTCAATTGTTATGACCATTATGGTTTTGTTTTTGCTAATATTAGGTTCGAAGATGAATAATTTGTAAGTGTTATGTTATGGTTTTTACGTAAAAGAACCATCATATTTATCACTAAATAAGTTACGGTTATTAAATACAACCGATTTTTTGGTACTTTCATAAATGTTTCCTCACAATACATGACGATGCACATAATTAACTATTAATTTTTAGCATTATATATTTTTGCGTGACCTTCACCTTGACATACATGACATTTATTCACTGTAACTCTTATTTATTAAGTGTTATATATGCAAGAATCTATAGTAGTTTGAATTGAAACGTTCTTAATGGCTTATAAGTTTAGAAAATTCAAGCTGCAAGTTCCATAATCAAGTAACTAGGAACAATCTCTAATGATTACAAAGTTAATATCATCAATATATAGAATTTGAGTCCTATGGCTTAATACAAGAGTCCATAGCTTTGGAGTAGGACCCAACAAGTATACAAAGCCACCCTTATTATTGAACTCCTTCAAACCAAATTTTCTCTTCAGAGAAGTCCCAAAAAATAATAAATTATCTGTCAAAAATTGAAGAACAAAGGAAATCAATGGAATATGACTTGTGCCGTAAAAATATAAATCTTTTCAAAGTTTATGGAATTCTGACAAAGGCATGAAGAGATTTCGAGTATAGAGATGAAGAACGATAAGGGAAGATCGTCGTCATTGAAGGGTACCATCGTCATTGATGGAGGAGGTTGTCTCAACTGTCATGCATTATGTCACTGGAAAAGAGGATAGAGATGAGAGAAGAGGGTGGAGAAGAAGATTTTGTCGAGGGCATTTGCGTAATTTCATTTTTAACCTTAAAAAGCACAACTTAGGCCCTAACACTTATATGGTATTATAAATATTGGGAGGACTTTTATGTCTTTTAGCATTTTTAAAGTTCTTTATAAGGGATTTTCCCATTATTCAATTAGCTCTACTGTTTTTCACCTCGGTTGTATGGGATAACTACTTGCTTAATTTTGTTCAGCTAAGTTGAATATGTAATGCCCCAAATTTCAATTAAGGGCTAATGATAATTATTGGGGATAATTATTGAATCAAAGTGGAATGATTATGGGTTTTGGCGGTAATATTAATTATTATGCCATAATCAGGAAAATTGAAAAAATGAAATTGTTGGGCAATTAGTTAGTGATTAATAGAGAAATTAATTGCTAGCTAAGATAAAAATGAGAAGGGTGATTGAATGGCTAATGGAAGGATTAGAATGGCTAATTAGTTTCTTATTTTATGAGAACCAATGAGGTGGAGACATGTGGCAAAAAGAGATGAAGCATGAGAGTGAGGAAAGTCAAATGCCTTAATATTTTATTGTTTTTCTCTCTTTCTCTTCCCTCCTTTTCGCTGCAGCATCATGGTTTGGGGGGAATGTCATCACTCTCATCTCATCTCTCTCTTGTTCGGCCATGGTTGAAGGAAAGGGAGGAAGAAAACTTGCATTTAAGATGAGCTAATGGCTTCCATTTCTCAAACTCTCTTCTCTAATATTGATCCTTGAGTTGAGAGCTTCAATTTGATGGTTGTAGTTTCTCCCTTGGTGGTGATTTGAGGAATCACGAAAATCTGATAGTTGGAGAATCAAAAAGTGTCTTGGGAAAAGTTGAAGAGGTAGGTGAATCAAACCTTTCGATCTATGTTTCATGCCATTTGATGAAGTTTGGAATTTTTGGTAATTATAGCCTTAAATTCGAAAATGAGAGTTATTGGGAGTTTGGTATGTTATTGGCATGAAAATGGTATCTTGTGGTGAGTTGTGGATAGATAGAAAGGGATTTGGGATTGAATGACTAAGTTTGGTAAGTTTGGAATTTTGATGTTTATGTTGCCCAAAACCAAAGCTTGAGAATCGAATAGAAATTTGGTAATTTTGATGGTTCCATGTGATTCCTTGGGTGTTTTTATGTGAGAATAGCTTTGGTTGAGGTTTTGGGTGTATTGGAATCACTTGGGGAAAGTTGGGAAGTGCTGTCAGTTTTTTGCGTTTTCTGGTTTCTGATAGCATCACTCGAGTGATCTGGGGTTCACTCGAGTGGTGATGGATTCCACTCGAGTGTGATAGTGTATTTTCCCTTTCTACTTCTGTTTTATGTGCACTTCCTTGTGTGATGCAAGAGTGTTGTCTCACTTGCAAGTGTTGTAAGTTCTCACTCGAGTGAGCCTCCTCTCACTCGAGTACAGGTGTATTTGACACAATGAACTCTCATCTCGGGTTGTCACTCGCTGCCAAGTTTCAAGAGTGTGCCTTAACACTTACGAGTGCAAGGCCATCACTCGAGTGAAAGGGTTCTCACTCGAGTGTTCCTTTTTCCTTGAAAGTTTCTTGTGCTCTCAGGTTCTCACTTTGTGTGCTTCACTTCCTAGAACCCAAGTGAGCATTAGGCCATCACTCGGGTGAAGTCTTCTTCACCCGAGTGTCCATACATTATCACTCAAGTGAGGCCATCTTCACTCGAGCGCAACAGTGAAAAATCATGTCTGGTGCTTCCAAAAAGGAATCTTTGGGATAGTTCTTCCAACCCTTTTAGAACTTGTGTTGGAGCCATATGTGAGGGCTTAAGTAACAGTAATGATAACCAACATTAAGTGTTATGAAAGTGAGAACTTGGAGTGGAGAATAAGCCAATGTCCTTGATTTGGTTTAAAGGGTTCGATATTCTCCCTGATCGTGAGTAGCTGGTGCTAGAGCACACGTGGAAAAAACAAGGGTAGGGAACCTATCGCTCCTGCATGTATTTGATAATTGTGTTGGTGTATTAATGCATGTTATTGCTTTGCCTGATTATGTGCAACATACATGAGTGATTGAAGCTCTGTTTCAACTTATGCTATGGCTATGAGTATATTGTTTGAACATTGAGCATGCTGATATGTCATTGTGTGAACATGAATTATATATTGCAAGCATGTAATGCATTAAACACTTGTCTTGCATGCATATTGGTATTATTTTCCTACTAAAATTCCCCAGAATCTCACCCTCCCCTACCAACAGTATAGACAGGGCATGTGGATCAAGATGGAGCATGAAACCAAAGGCGGCTAGGTCTCATTATGGGCAAGTACATTGGTAGTTGGTTATCATTATATGTTGGTAACACTAGTGCAAAAAGTTAATTTGGTATCAGTTAAAATTGCATCACTACTACAAAAAAGCAAAGTTGTGGCACTAGAGAAGTGCTACATAGTTGTACGCTACTAAAAGAAGCTGTGGCGCTGGTAAGCACCACATCATTATAATTTTGTTTAAAAATACCCTCCTATGGCGCTTGGTGGGGCAAGTGCCACAGGAGGGGGGTCTCCTGTGGCGCTTAGTGACTCAAGCGCCACAGGAGACCCCCTTCTTGTGGCACTTGCCCTACCAAGCACCACAGGAGATGCTTTTTTTTTTGCTCTTCCTGTGTCCCTTATTTAAAAAAGCGCCACAAAAACTCTTTTATTTTTTTTTTATTTTTTGTTCGATCATATCTCCCATAATTGTACAATATTTCACACGGCATGGTCTAATAAACATTTTGTATCTATATCCACAGTACTGCAGAATGAAGAAAAGCAAACAACAATAAAAGATAACTTCAAAATGATACAAATGGATGGTTAATTAGTTAAAGTAGAACATAAAATAATTATACAATATATTATACGTGAATGAATTATATAACAAATTCAACTTGATTACATGCATGCATGACACAACAATTACCAAGAAACAATACAACAAAGGCCAGCAGCTAGTGATGAATTAAATAGTATAGCTACCAAGAGATTTGCCTAAAAAAAATTCACACCATTCCTCGATCACTTCACTAAGCTGATGGTCAGTCAAAGTGTCACAACATTGATCTTCATAATACTACACATATATACAATCAGCCACAAATTAAAACGAATTAAAATCAGCAAAATGTAATTATCAAGAACTAATTAAATTTAATTAAAACACAATATAGAGTGCAACTAAATGACTTACTTTTTGAGGAATAAATGGCTAATCATGCGTAATTACATCCTTCATAAATTTCATGATGTAATACCCACAATCATTGTCATTAGGTTGGAAAGGGCACTGCAAAAATATAATGCAATATTTTACTCTGTTTATGAATAAAAATTGTTTACTAAAAAAATTTGAGTAAATTCATATATCAATACCAGTATCTTCTTCCAATGATAGCTAAAGTGAGGGTTAGCAGCTTTAGAGTAGCTTAACGAGATAGAGGACTGATACGTAGTCAATGTGCTAACAAAACAAATAGAAACTGATTACTTTTGATTATTCAATCACATATGCAAATATTTACACATACGCACATACGCTTACCCATTGAACAATAGTAACATATTAGAATGGTTTTGTGGAAGACCATCTTTTAGAGGATCCACATAGTAAATGCGAGGGCCTGAAGGTTCCGTTGGATTGATAACTATCAATATCCAATGGCCCCTAAAATATTTTAAAAAGTTAGTTTCAACAATCATGGTATGATAAAAGTTAAACAACAAAAACAAAAAATTGTATCACTAATAACTTACCTTGCATTGTATGGCACTAAAAATAGCGTAGTTGGTGTTGCTCTCTTTTTAAAGTAATCTTTTAGATCATTAGACTGCGCATGTATATCTACTTTACCCCCATGGTAGCCAACGAGATAAGGGTTGACAAATACGAATTAGACCTTATTTGTATCCATTAAGCAGTCATTGTATAAATGCCTAGTATAAAACAAATAGTGTCATGAAAAAACTAAAGAAATGGAACAAGAAATATTAATAACAATGATAAACGATAATGGTCAAGTACCTTATCCAGAAGTTGATAGCTGAAGCACTAATCCAATCACGAGTACATATTTTGTGCACGACCTCAACAGTAACATAATCAACTAGACCACCAACATTGTAGATATGTCTTTCAAGACGTATTTCTCATCCTCTTGCACCGATCAATTGTGGTGCAATCAATACTAATTGATCATGATATGAGGTTGGTCTCCTTCTGCTCTGCTGGCTAGCCAAAGCTTTAGACTTGGGTTGTGATGTCGAACACTTTGACATCTTGCCATGCGAAGATAAACAAATTAAATCATAGTTTTATATGGAAGTAAGAAGGAAAAATGCAGGGAATTGTAGATGAATGACCTTTTCATATGGCTCTATAAGATCTATTGGCCAAGCAACATAGCCACCTGCAACATCTTTTACTATTATTTACTCATCCCGAGACGAGATCAGTAAGAGAGCGTCTTCATTTGTGCAGGCGTCAAACCTCACTCGGAGTGTGTTGTCTGGCAGCGGTGAATTGTGTAGTGTGTCCTTATCAATGTTGTAGGCAGCACCTACTACCTCCACGTGCTTGAAAGCTTGCTCGGCATATAACTTACATTGGAATTCACCCTATAGAAAATAGACTTAATATGTCATAGTTCGGTAAATTATAATGTAACATAAAGTTAAGTATAGAAGAAATTAATTACCAAAGGAAAAGGGACTTTAGGCATGGAAGTGCAACTATCTCTAACACTTGGACTATCATAGAAGGGAACATTTTGTGTTGGCTTACACTGCACAAACTGTTGTATTTGTGTTGTTAACAACACATTCTGTTCTTGCAACAAACGTATTTGTTCTAAGAATTGTTCTTCTTGTTGTTCCTTATGGCGCATTTGTTCTTGAAGTTCTTGAATTTGACTCTTGAAACTAGTCATCTCGTCACGCAGCTAGGAAACGTCACCTCTACTATAGTGCTTCTGACGTCCGAAGTATTCTGATAGGGTGACAGCAAAACCAGTACCCAGAACACGACCATCATGCTCAGGTACTCCAAGCGCTCTACTCAACAAATCGTCCCGACCAACATAGCTCACCAACGCAGGATCCTCCTGTGACACTTGTCGCTATCAAAAAAAGAATTACACCAATATTAATTATTATAAATCAAGTTTATTTAAGTAAAGCCAATTATTTATTGTACATATAATCTAATACTTACACAATATTTAGCTACTCTTCTTGCTTCCTCACTATGAATTTCACCTTTCTTATTTGTGACACCGGCTATCTACAAATCATGTCATGGAACCTATGTAATACTTGAACCTGATTCTTCTATTTGCATGGAAAATTTAGTTAAAGTTAAATAATATTTAAACAATTACAGATGAAATAATAGTTAGTTCGTACCATTTTTCTTTCTAACTGTGTATATGAAACAGGTCCTTGTGTGTACCGATATGGCATATTGAGCGTGTTAGCGCGATTTTTCTCGCTCAACTCTTGCTTAGACCAAAATGATTCATATCAATGTATAAATGTTAATTACAGATATGTATATTACAAGTAATAAGGAAAGTAAAAAAAATTATATTACCAGAAATTCTTGAGTTGTATGTGTTTTGATAAACTCATCCCACATTTCTTGAGTGATGATTCCTTCGTACAATGGATAAGGCGGTGTATCAATGATATTGTCATCATCATCCCTCAAGTAGTATTTGACAAGATCAGAACGAAACTTTCTCATAAGTTTTCCGGCTTTTCTTAGCATGAAGTTCTTCCGATCATCATCAATAATAAAAATGCTCTGTAATAAAAAAACATATATAATATGTAAGATTGAAATTAAGTGAAACATAGCAAACCGAACAATAATATAATTAATGTGTTATCTGAACTTCATCCTATATGTCATCCTCATAATCTTTTTTTTGTCATTTTCCAGTTTTGAACTATAATAGGGACTTTGTCTCGAACTGTAGTCCTAATCAAGTTATTTAATGACTTACCGTTCTCGCCGAACGGGTTTCCACTTTCATTCCAAGAATAGGGTGTATGTCTTTAGCACTAGATCTATGCCAAGAATCAGCAACAAGTGTTACCCTACTATTCTACATCGTGCTCTGTGTATCATGATTTTGTGTATAGAATGTGTAACCGTTGATTGCATAACCATTATAAGATAATATATTTAAGCTCGGTCCCTTCGACAACCACTTTAATTTTTTAGAAACTGAATCAGGATTCCACTCCATCTCATCATTAATGCTATTTTTCAACTAGCCTGAAAATTGTTTATTATGTTCTTTTGTTAACAAATTTTCATTCCTATCACCATGTACCAATTGAAGAGCATCCTTGTGTTCTTCTACATACGGTTCGACCTTATCAGTGTTATGTAGCACATACAAGTGGGCTTGCTCCCGTTCAGTCACCGATATCGTTATTACATCCCTCCCAGTTGTTCCTTTCCCTGATCTTTGCCCATCATGATGGGACTTGGGGATCCCTACAGGGTCAACATTTGATAGAAAATCTGCACAGAAGTCACTTGCTTCTTCAACCATATACCTTTTAGCGATACAACCCTCTGGGCGATATCTATTTTTCACGTACCCTTTTAATATTTTCATGAATCGCTCATTCGGGTACATCCATCTCAAGTACACTGGACCGCATAATTGAATCTCTTTGACCAATTGTACGGTTAGATGTACCATAATGTCAAAAAAAGGTGTAAAATACATTTCAAGTTCACACAGAGTATATACAATCAACCTTTGCAAATCTTGTAACTTAGTTGAATCTACCACTTTACTACATATCAACTTGAAAAACACGTAAAGTTTAGTGATGGTGTTTCTTAAATTTTTGGGTAAAATGGATTGTATACCAACCGATAGGAAATTCTTCATGAGCACATGACAATCATGAGACTTAATGTTCTTTAACTTCAACTCTTTCACTGATACAAAGTTCTTTATATTTGAAGAGTAGCCCTCAGGAACTTTAATTCCTTGCAAAAATTGACAAAACAATTTTTTCTCTTTCCTCGATAGAGTGTATCCCACTAGCGGTAGGTAGGTACGATGCCCTTGCTCAATCGATGCCAACTCTTCTCTAATTCCCAAGTTCACCAAATCCAACCTCGAATTGACACTATCCTTTCTTTTTCCTTGGATATTGAGCAACATGCCAATTAGACTATCACATATATTTTTTTTTCTATGTGCATCACATCAAGAAAATGTCTCACATATAAAGACTTCCAATATGGAAGTTCAAAGAAAATAGACATTTTCTTCCAACCACTTGTCTCGATTTGTTTTGCAAAAGGCTTGCCAAAATTGTTATCCAAGTCTCTTACCTTTGAATACACTTGGGCACCGGTCAACATCTTTGGTGGGCTACCTTCTTTTAAGTCACTATTAAAAGGATTTTTCCACTTCCTCCATTGATGTTGTGATAGTAAGAATCTTCGATGCCCCATGTAAACATTTTTCTTACAATGATAAAGTCGCATTGAATGAATGTCATCTTCACATATAGGGCATGCACCATATCCTTTGACGCTTTATCCCGACAAATTACCATAAGCAGGGAATTCATTAATTGTGCCAAACAACATGGCTTTCAAAGTGAAACTTTCTTCCCTGTACCCATCATACACACTAACGCTTTCTTTCCAAAGCAGCTACAAGTCATCAATTAAAGGAGCCAAGTATACATATATATCATTCCCAGGTTGCCTTGGCCCAGAAATTAACATGGACAACATCATAAACTTACGTTTCATGATCAAGTGTGGAGGAAGGTTATAAATCATCAATATCACTGGCCATGTGCTATGTGTACTACTCTGAACACCGTGCGGGTTAATTCCATCAGTTGACAGTGCAAGGCGAAGGTTCCTTGCTTCATCCGCGAAGTCAGGGTACTCATGATCAATTTTTTTTCCATTGAGGAGCATCTGCAAGGTGCCTAAGCTTCGTGTTTTTAATCCTTTTATCTGTATGCCATGTAAACTGCTTAGCAATCTCTGTATTACTGTACAGTCGCTTGAATCTTGGAATAATGGGAAAATACCATAGGACCTTCAAAGGGCTCTTTCCTTTCTTCCTATAGCGAGATGCATTGCATTTAGGGCACTTCTCCAACGTTGCATATTGATTTTGAAATAATACGCAATCGTTAAGACATGCATGTATCTTCTCATATCCCATGCCGGTTGTAGAGCAAAGAATTCGCTTTGCCTCGTATGTCTTGGTAGGAAGTACATTTTCTTCTGAAAGCATATCTTGCAACAGTTCAAGCAGTGCAGTGAAACCTGAAGCACTCAATCCGCAACGAGCTTTAAAGTTGTACAACTTCAACAATGCTAGCAATCTTGTGGATTTAGTACTACCGGCATATAATGGTTTCTCTGCATCACCTTTCAACTTCTCAAATTTGTTGGAGCAGTTATGATACACCCCTTCAACCACATTTAGCATTTCTTCAAGACCATCATCTTCATCAAACATGCTTTGATCAAATTCATCCGAAGCACCACTCGTGGTATGCACCCGATCACTACATGCATCGTTCATCTCACCATGCCTTGTCCATCGTATATATGTTTGATCAATACTGTAACACACTAAATGATCTAGTAAATCAACTAGACTAATCCGCTTTCCAAAACAACAAGATAAGCAAGGACGCAAGATTTTGTCAGGAACTTTTGGGTGCTCAATTGCAAATGTAATAAAATTTTTCACCCCATCTATATATTCCCTTGAACACCGATTAGATGACATCCATTTATTATTCATCTATGCCTTCAATCTATGTTTTAAAAAAGTACGTGGTTAGTTGTATGACTATTGCATTTACTAATTACTTTTATATTCTCTTACCAATTTTAAAATAATTAAATTTGGAACATGAAATCTTCAAAATTGAAGCTTTCTAAGTCTCAAACCCTATGTTTTAATTGACAAAAAACCCATTCATTATTCCCGGGCATTATAATAATTTTTCACAACTCATAATGAAAGAAACCATATTTGCCATAACATATCATAGGTCAATTAGAAAGCATTACAAGTCAACAAATAAAATATAAGTGTTAAGAATATATAAATAATTATTTTACTTATGCAACTAATCCATAACAATCATTAGAACACCCACAAATTATAACTAACTATTATTAAATTCAACTAAAATCACATTTGTAAGCTCAAAATTTAAAAAACATACCTTAAATAGAAGCTTCAATAGACTGATGAGCTAAAACTACAAACACAAATTACACATAAAAAAAGTCAATAAAATATGAGTGGTTGTAAATTATTATTTTTAATAATAATAATATGTATAAAACATCAATATATAATAAAATAAAATATGATTAATTAGCTTAAATCAAAAAATATGATTCAGAAAAAAAAGAAAGAAAATTAAATAAAATAAAAAGGAAAGCATATATATAATTCCAACATTAATTAAATTATTTTAAGCACAATGTTGATATATATTATAAAATTTTTGGAAAAAAAATTCAATTGAATAAAATGAACTCCTTATTTTAGTTAATCTCAACGTACCCCATCACATATATACATAATGTGAAAATAGTTTAAATTCCTAATAGCATACTTGGAGGGTGAAAGAATGATTTTCTATATTTACATAATTTTACTTAATGCAAATATAATATTCCTAGTCTCTTCTTTATTTTTTGTAGAATGAAAGTAACAAAAAAAAATTATATTCACCCCATTGAAAAAAAATATGTCATATTTTTCTGTTTTATTTTATTATGTAATACATAATCTAATAAAACAAGATTATTAAAGCGCAGATATAATGGAATGTCATTTTTTTAAACTCAAAATATGTGGTTTCATCATGTTCAAATTCAATATGGAAATAAAAAATATTAAATTCAACTATCAACCAGTTAATAAAAGGTAAAACTCTTGGCCCCACCTCTCTTGCTGTGAGTTTCTCTTCTACGAGTCCCCAAGATATTCCAATGGTTTTTTTTTTTTTTTTTAACTTAGTAGGAGATTGTACACATTTTTCTAATATTTAAACTCTGTTGACACGCATGTTAGAAAATATAAGCAAAAATCATTTTGTAGGTACCTATATTTTTTTAATTTTTAATTTGATATCTATGTTTTTTTCTCCCTTAATTAAATCCTTAACATTGCTCTATTAGCGAAATTAATTTTTATACAAGAGCTAATGATGCTAACAAAGTAAAATTACAAGGTTAATGGTTTTAACTGAGTAAAATTAGGGAAAGGATATATAAATACCTACAAAATATTTTCCCAAAAATATAAAAATTGAAACTATTAAACAAAATTCATTAAAATGCAGAACAACCTGAAGAAAAAAGAAGCACGTTGAATTTACAGCTTAATTGATCAGTGCAGTGGGGGACCACGTTGCCTGTTGGTGACGCAATCTTGAGTGAGGAGGAGGAGGAAATTTGAGCAGTTGGGACCAACTGGATGGAGTGGGGACAAAAAGTAGAAGACAGTACAAAGACAAGGGAAGGGACAGGAGTGGGGATGGCAGTTGGAACAAATTAAAATAAAGATGTAGATTCGCTGATGAAGACGTGTGAGCATGTGGGTGTGTTTTTTAGAGTGCAGATGATAGGAAATGGAGGGAGGGGGGCGACGGATGATTCACTAAGAAGATGATAAAGGAAAAGTAGTTGAATAATTAAAGTAGTCAAAAGGAAAAAGAAGGGAGGCGGACGCGGGAAGTGAAATAATTAAGAGATAAGGGTTGGGGCGGGGAGAGTTGCTATTGGTGGAGGTGGATTACATGCACTATCCACTTGAAATTTTTTTTTTATTAAATCGGCAAGTGTGGTACACTTGGCCATACCATCTGTGGCCCCTAACCTACTAGGCGCCACAGCTGGCACCCAAAATAAATATATATATATATATATTATAGAGGAAAAAAAAGGGAAGCTGTGGCACTTGTTTAAAGAAGGGCCACAAAATGTGCGCCACCTTTCACAGTTTTTGTAGTAGTACATTTTCGCCAAAGCATTTAGGATCTAGTGGAATTAGCGATAGCGAAAAATATATATTACGGCATCACTTGCTTAAGATATGTTGCCGTAAAAAAATATATTACGGCATCTTATAATATTATTTTTAATATAAAATTTTATAATTTTTAAATTTTTGCTACAGAATAAAAAAATTTTCCATAAAATGTGTGACAAAATTTAGTGGCTAATTTAGCCACTGAACTTTTATGTGGTTAATTCCATGACAAATTTAGCCACGGAAAAATTTTGTCGAAAAAATTTCTGATAGAATTTCTAACAGATTTTCGACGGAATTTGCCACGAAGAAAATTCAGTAGCAAATTCCATCGGAAATTGAGTGTTTTTTTGTAGTGCTATATCTGGAAGCCACTATGTCAACAGCAATGAAGGGAAGTTGCAAAGTTAGCAGAGCTGGAGTGAAATTCATATAGAGAAGCCGCAAAGTTAGCAGAGTAGTGAATGTTTTTGTTGAAGGCATTAGGGCGTCAGGTGGAGTGGGAACCGATATAATATTTCCTTTTCTTTAGAAAATAAAATAGTTAATATATTTCTAAGACTTCCTTAGAGCCATGTGGGTTATAATTAAGGCCTTGGTTTTCTATAGAACCCGACGCTATAAGTAAGTTCGGTAAATAAATTATAAATTATGGGTCAAGTTCCACCCATAAATTAATCATCCATTTTTTTAATGATTAACTAGGTATAGTTCAATAGTTAAAAGAAATTCACTAATCTCTATCATATGGTCTCCTGAGCTATAAATGACGTACTTAAAAAATGTAATTTATAATATAACTATAATATAATTATATTTTGGGAAAAATTAATTTTTAAAATTAATTTATAGTATTTAATTACAGTTGTGACATGTTATATTTCAATTTTATTTATTTCAAAATTAAATTCCAAAACTTTATATTAATTATGGCTTCTGGTGCTTACTAAACTGATTCCATAATTAGTATTGTTATAGCATCTTAATTATGGCATCAGTTGAATATACAACCGATGTCATATTGTATATTACTGCATCAGTTACACTTCAAACAGAAGCGAACTTATGTCACATGAATTATTACATCTATTCTTCAAGTAACTGATGTTATATTTTACATTACAGCGTCAGTTACATGTAAAATAGACGCGAAATTATGTCATATGAATTATCACTTCTATTCTTTAAGAACTGATGCAAAATCAAGTAGTTAAATTAGTATGTTGCACTAGTGTAATTGTAAATGTTTGGTCATATACATTCAGATGATAGAACGAAATGTGTAAATCCCATATGAGGGTTTGTATGGGCGATCATGCCCTGTAAGGCTTTGATCAATGTATGGAACCCAAGGTTGGCTGGGAATTATTCTGTGTACTTTGATATATTAAAATGTGATTTATCTTCGTGTTGTAATTGTATTCGGAAAGTGAATGTGAGACCAGGTTATAAATGATTTTGAAAATGTTATGTTGTTTGTTATTGGTCTCTATTTCACTTTAATTACGTATTTCGGATATAATTATGGCAGGGGGTTACAGACTACACATAATTTCTTTTTCTTGATCAAATTTTAATACAAATGTTTGTGGTATTGATGCATTCTTATCTCTTTGTTGTAGTCAAGACTCCTTCACTTTTGGGGTACTAGACAACAAAGATGTAAGAAGTTCATATGTACCTGAAATCTGACTGACTTGGTGAAGTAACTACACATAACCAGAGCACCGATAGAGACACTGATCATATTACATAGCAACTACACCGTAGGCAAAAGAAGAATGAGAGAATAATCTTTAGAAGAAGTCAATAGACAAATAGTTTGTGTATTATCCTATACAACACTTGAACCCTTATTCACTCAAATATATAGGGTTTCTCGTACCACTACCTCAATTGACTATCCCTTCTTTATTAGAAGACATATTGTATCGGTTTAATGATATAAATTATAACGAATTGGGAATATCGCAATCATCCACCCAAGCTTTTCTATTTTTATATTTTGACCCCAATGCAATTTGGTTTGGGCCGTGATTCACCAAGGGTGGACTAAGTATATTCAAATAAAAGATTTAATATGGAGAGAAGAAATCAAATTTCCCAAAAAATTATGTCTCCAACTTTCCTAACAGCTAGAAGTAATTTACACAGTATAGAATAGTCCATGTAACTTATGATTTAACAGTATTTAATAAATTTAAAAAGCTACACTTATAAATATTTTGTTATAAAATTTAATTAAAATAATTTTTTATTTAACATTAAAAAATAATATAAGTTTATTAGAAGGTAGTTTCGATTTATCAAGGATTGGAGAAATGAAATAATCAATCAAAACTATCCTGAGAAGTTTGCTTTATCTTGTGCTTCCCTTTATCATTTTAATTATGAAACATTCTTTCAGATTTTTAAGATTTTTTTTTTTTCACTTTTCGTTTACCACATGCCAACTATTTCCTATCTCTTAGACTATGAAGACTGTTTAAAGCACAAATTGATGTTTTCATTGACAACTACTGTTCTTTCATTGTCCTATATATTCTATTCCACGCCACAAATGAACTCGTGTCATCAGTGCTTGTTCTAGTATTCTAGTAAGTTAGTTACAAGAGAATATAATATCTGTAACCATCTCTTTTTATTAAGAATAATATAAAACAATAAAAGAGTTGCCAAAGTTCGCGTCACTTCTTTCCTACACAGAATCCTCGAATTTTGACCAGTTAATAAGGAAGTGACTCATACCTCATCAAAGTGTGAATTCAAATCTGGCTGCTGATACAATAATCAAAATGATAAATAACGTATCAATACTTTTGTGTGCACTATGAGAAACATGAGATATGCTTTGGCTCAGATAATTAAGATCATAATACCCAAATCAAATGAATTTCGTTCTTATAAAAAACTGTTGGAATATTTTAAAATGAAGGGATGTACTTTTTTTTTTTAAAGTCATATTCTTATAAAGAGACTTATATAAAGAGTTGTGTAAGGAGTTATAACATAAAGAGACAAAGGTTATGTCTCTTTAGTTCATAATCACGCATGTGTGGCAGGCACCACTTGATGAAATGTTGTGTTGTTTTTATGAGAAAACTCTATATAATATAAAGATATAACTCTTCATCTATAAGTCATGAATCAACATATGGGATTCATGAATCTAACAAATTATCATGACTTTTAATTGAAGAAGTACTGCTTTTAAGAGACACCACTTCAAAGAGGCACCACATCAAGGCATCATTTTATGGCTTAAAAATACCTAGCACCACTAGTCCATTCTGTCATATCAGAAATCACATCGTTGTGCAGACTTTCTGGCAGGAACAGCGCATAGGAATACGCAAGATTACAAGGAATTAGGATTTCCCCCTTTTGAATGTATTCATCTCTTTACTTTGGATTGTGGCTTGTTACCACAAGAACATTCTGTAGGAACTTGCCTATAGATTTGTAACATTCAAGCTCTGCTTGCCCTTGTAACCAAAAAAAAAACAAAAGAAATCACACAACAACAAGAGGCCAAACCCATTGCCTTTGTCTTTGATGCTTGATTGAACCATATTTGTATATAATATTTCAAAATTAAATTGGGATTTTTAATGGATTTTATAAGACATTATTGCATAACTAAGCACTAATTTTAGTTAGAATCGTTTGTATCGAATTAATTGTAATTAGGGGCAAAATGGTAAAAAATTTGTCAACTATTCATACAAATTATCTCTTAAACTTTTAATGCTACCTTGTGCTTAATTTTACATTTTAGGTATTTTGGAAGAACATTGCAGATTTTGGAGGTCATAATTAATATTTAGATGATTGAGGAAAATCACATAAACAGCCCCAGAATTTGTTGAAATTGCAAATTAGTGAAGGAAAAGGGCCAGAGAAAATTACAGAAACAACCCAAAATTTAATTAAATTTTGATTGACTCCTAAAATATATAAAAAATATTCATTTAAGGCCTCCTCAAAACTTTTACAGTTTTCAAATAGGTCTTTGGTCAAAACTTGCATTTTGACCAAGGACCTAGGTTACTTTTCCCGACTCTTCTTCAGCAAAACACAGAGATGCGAGCTGGGAGTAGAGCTGGTGCGCTGCAAGAGATCAAGAGCTAGAGAGGAGAGGGAGGGCCACACCATCAACCACCATCGTCTTCTTCTTGCTCAGCAGCCCTCCCTCAACCACCATCATCTCTGTCGGTAGCGAGAGAGAGGGTGGAGATCACAATGAGTTTAGCACCGTCGACCAGTTTTGGGGACGCTGAGAGTTGGAGAAAGCTTGAGAAATGGAGGGAGATCGGGGAAGGAGAGGAGAGACCATCGATCCTTCCTCACAACGCCATTGCCACCACTGTCGACGGTATCTTCCTCTGTTCAACGTCAGCTCAGAACCTACGTCTTCCTTTGTTCACCGTTAGCTCTGTTGTATCTCTACCACAAAAAATCATCGTCGGCCCTCCTTCATTTGATTTCGTTGAATTTTTCTTGAGTTTTGGCATGTTCTGCAACTTCCGGCGAGAAGCTCCAGTTTCCGGCAAGCTAAACCTAGTTTTCCGACTGCTCTTATTCCATTAATTCCATTGATCTTCTTCTTCTTCTCTAACCATTTTCAATACCACCATTGACTTCTATTTACTTCCACCTTCGACCACAACATCCTCCATCCTCTGTTTTTCTATTTCCTCCTCACCTTCCAATCCAAAAGCATTGTTCTTTCTGCCCTCAATCACCATCGACCTCCTCCACTTCCAAATTCACCAGCAACTTTATTCTCTTTCTCTTTCAGAATCTAAATTTTCACTGAAGTTAGAGATGAGTGGCTGACCTCTCTGCCTCTTGGGATGGTAACAATGACTTGAGTTCTGAGTGTATTGCTACAGGGGAGTTATTTAGTTCAATTTAATTTCTCAATTGTGTATTTAATATTTCCTAGGTCTAGGATGTTATTTATATTGATTGAGATTGGGATTCCGTTAGATTATCTCTATGGATTGAAACTCTGTGATTGGATTGGATTTTGTCACTTGAATGCCGGTTATAAATATTTCCTTTATTAAGTTAAATGAGATTGTATTTGCTAGCGTGTTATTGTTTAGTTAATATAATCGATTTGTACTTTGGAATATCTCGTTTGAGCATTTTTTTAGAAAAGCAAGTTACATTATTCCTATTTTAATTGCACTTTAAGTGGTTCCTCATAGTGCCTTAAGGGGTAGTTACTAGTTGTGTTCACAGGAGTAACTATTAATTAAGAACACTAGACCTAGGCTTTTGTTTGGGGTTTTGCTTTCAAGATATAGAGAAAATTAACTCTCATTGTCTTAATTGAACTAGGATAGCCATTCTCCCATTCCCAAGAGCATTCATTATACATTTCATACCCATTTTCATAAACCATTCCATTTACTCATTCACCAATTTTATGAAAATATCAAAAATATTAGTCTAGCATTTAATTAAATTGTTGTAGTCTTTAGTTTATAAATTTGAAAAACCAAAAACTGATTTCCCCTTGTTTTATTGCATTTTCATGGCATATAGATTACTTAGGATTCAATAAAAAGCTCCTCGAGAAGAGAGAACGATCCTTGGTTTGCCTATACGCAATCCTTGGTTAATTTTTGATTGTGGACCCCCAATGCTAGCAAGACAAGATGTCCGTCAATCAAATGGCATCATTGCTGGGGAGCTAAGTAATTGGCTCCCTAGGTAATCTAATTGTCAAATTCAATTTTGACAAGGGCTCACTCGGGTGAAGCTTGTTAGTTTTGCATTTTTTGTTTTTCTTTGCAAATAGTTTAGGTATTTTGCATTTAGGTAACTTGCATAGCATTCATTGCATTGTTTTGACTTGGTAGCTTCTGTGTAGTGTTGTTGCATTGAATTTGATATGAATTTGAACTCACTTGTTTGAATTCAACATGTCTCCAAGTTAAGTCATAACATACTTGCAATTTTTTGTATTTTTGAAACTTCTCTTTCTTTTTCATTTGCATTGGCATTTGCTTCTATTCTTTTTCTTAGTTTCATAGTTTATAGTTACATAGTCATCTTGTGGTTCATTGGGAATTTTTTGTGTTAACTTTTCATGGCTTGGTTTAATGGTAATTAAGGTTTACCCTTTCAATCTCACTCTTCTATAGGAGATTCGACATAAAGGAAAGAATCTATCTCTGAAAGCATCCATTCCATTCAACAATCATTGCAGCTTCTTCAAGCCAAGTTAGGATGTCAAGATAATCCAATTGGTGAAGAATGTCGTGTCCATTCCACTTTCCATATCATGAACCCCACCAACAACCATCATTCCAACCTCATTGCCCACTCCACCCACCCTATAGATCATACTACGAGCCATCTCCGCCACCATATAACCCATATTACGAACTGCATTCTAATCTTCCATCATACAACCGCCTGCTATATCATGAACCTTCTCCATCATTCCATCCTACTTTCCAACTATACCATCCACCTCAAGAGTCTCTCTACCCACCATTTCAACCATCTTATGGGCCTCATTACTAACCAGGTGTGCCACACCAAGAACCTATTATTGGTGAAGCCATTGGAGAATTCCAAAGTCCAATGACAAGGATTATAAATGAGGAACGGTCACGCAAGGACACCTTTGCTAATCGTATAGCCTCTATAATGAGATCAATGGACCAATAAGATGAAGTGCATGTAAGGTTGGCTAAGGACTTTGAGCATCTCACTCAGCCATCACAAGAAGTGGAGCGATGGAAGAAAGACAATGAGCAGTTTAAGAAAAATATGGAGTGGCTTTCACAAAATACTTCTAAGTGCAACACTCCATAAGAGACCCTTTCTCCATTGCCTCTACATAATCCACCTACTCAAACCAAGACAGTCAAGAAGGTGCGATTCCAACATCCAGGGGAGTCTTCCTCTCCTATGGAGGAGGAACAAGGAGTCCAAGCTCAAGAGTCACATGCCACTTCACAAGTAGAAGATTTCAATCCTTCGATGCCTATTCCCACACAAGCACAAGAAGTAGAGCAAGTTCAAAAGAGCATTGAAGAGTCTTCTTTACCATTTGGTAATGATCCTATCCTTATAGAAGTAGACTCTCCTACTACTTTAACTAGTGAACCAATTCATGATTTGAGTGATGATGAGTTGAATGAGAAAATCATTGTTGAATCTCCTCAAATATTTGAAAATGTAATTGCTCATTCAATTGGTTCTAGTAGTAGTGATTTGATTGTACTTGTTGATGAGTGTGCTCCTACTTCTTTGTGTGATGCTTTAACTATTGACAATGCTTCTCGTTATAGTACTAGGGATTATTATGATCAATTGAATGATATATTTTCATGTTCTTGTGCGAAAGATCAAATATGTGTAGATTGTTATCATGACAAATGCCACTTGCTTGTTGAGTTTTGAAAGAAAACATTTAGTGAAGTGGTTGATTCTATTATTGATCTTGATGCGCCTCCTTGTACTATTGATGATTGTAAGCATGACAATTGTGAAAATGTTGAAACTTATATGGATGCCACTATAGTTGTTATGAATGAGAATGACAATAGCATAAGCAATGATATTTCTCTTGATTCCAATGAATTGCTTGATAGTGTCATAAGGAAAATTCAACTGTTTTGATTGATGATATTGAAAATGAATCTTTCCATATGATTCTTTCTTGTGATTTGCCACCCGATATAGAAAAGGAAAATGATTCTTTTAAAAGTTTAAAAGCTTTAGGTGGTAATCATTTGAAAAATTCTCTTCTTTCATCCACTTTCTTGCCTTCCATCTCTTGTGATTGTAATGATGATGTGGTGTACCCCAACACTAAGTTGGATTCTGCACCTTCCACTTTGCAAACACAAGAGAATTTTCAAGATGCAACTATTTGTTTGACTCCCGCTGATGGGAGTACTATTGATTTCCTTGGATGTGATAATTACTTGGAGAGTTTGGAATTTAATATGCCTTTACTTCACTTGAAATCTCTCCATGTTTCTATTCTTGGATGGGATACTGTTGTTGGCTTCTCTTCTTTGCAGACGCATTCTTTGAAAGGACATCAGATGAGCCAACATCCATTGTACATCCTTGTACCTCTTCCAATTGATCCTAAGCCACCTCCAACAAGGAAATTCAATGCGGGAGAGGGTGTTATAAAAGACAAATTCATGATTCTCATCAAGGATGAGAACTTCTCCTTCAAGCGACTTAAGCCACTTTGACACAGGTTGTCTCTTTCCTCACTTGTTTTCTTCCTAATTTCTATGATTCTTTGAACTTACTTGTTGTGTGAGGAAGATAAGTGTGGGGAGGGACACAATCCAATAGAAAAAGATAGAAGTAATGTAGTTTAGCAAGTACAATAAGAACTCCATTTGTGTGCTTTGCATTTTTTGCCACTACCACTCTTAATTACCATTGTGCCTTTTTATCCTGATTTCCTCTGTTATTATGACTTGTTTCTCCTTCTCTTTCTTTATGTGATGTTGATGTGTTGTGCTCCAATTGTAATTGGACTTCACAACTTTCCACTTCACTAAGGAACAAGTTAGAATAATAGAGTTGTTTACCACATTGAGGACAATGTGTTGATTAAGTGTGGGGGAGGGAAATACATTTTTAAATCCCATTATTTGGTTGTTTTTCAATGAGAAAATGCCTTCATTTTTTCAAGAATGACTTACTTTGATGCATTTCCTAAGTGGTAAAGGGCCATATTTGTCACTTTGGAAATGTGATTTTTGATAAATTCTTTGAACTTTCATGAGATC
This sequence comes from Inga leiocalycina, assembly GCA_963242795.1. Taxonomy (NCBI): domain Eukaryota; kingdom Viridiplantae; phylum Streptophyta; class Magnoliopsida; order Fabales; family Fabaceae; genus Inga; species Inga leiocalycina. Next base: position 58,370,188 of record OY725321.1, on the reverse strand, counting down.
TAGTGTTTTGGCAACCTTTTAAAACCATGTTTTTCTTTTCAAGTGAATGGGAAGAGAAATGAACCCACAATTAGATTTTCGCTTACTTCTTGTTTTGAGAAAAGAAAGTTTCTATAGCATTAACGCTTTTAAGAGTTGAGCATTCTTATAATTGATTACAATATTTTGATTAATTTTGTTTGTAAGGTTAGCATTAGGAATAGTGAAGTAGATGTTTTGTTGTTAGCTTCCTATGCAATTGATTGTGTTAGAGTGAGCATTAGAGAAAAACCTTGTATGAAGGTTAATTGAGCCTTGAATTCTTTTCATGTGTTCATGTTCACTTATTCTTTCACCTTCTAGAACTTGTTTCCACTCTTTTTCAAAATGACATTTGCATTGGCATTCAATTTTAAACCTTTCACTCAAACACAAACCTACATTCATCACCATTTTCTTACCCTTTTTGAGCCATTCCTATGTGTATGCATGTCATTTACTCATAGTGTTCATAGTATTCTAAAATCAAAGTGATTTGGGAATTGAAAATTGAACAATGTATATATTGAAATGCTAGGTGTGTTTGTGTATATATATAAAGTAAGTATATAGTTTGAAGAGAGAGAGAGAGAGAGAGAGTATAGTTTGAAAAAAGAAGAAAAAAATGAAAAGAAAAAAAACAAGAGAAAGGTATTAAAAAAAAAGAAAGAAAGAAAGAATTGAATAGAAAAAAAAAAGAGTATTAGAAAGAAAAGAAAAAAAATATGTAAAGAAAAAAAAATTTTTGCATAAAAAAAAGAAAAAAGCAAAAGAAATACAAAGAAGGCAAGAGTTTTTAAGTTATTTAGGTGCTATAAACTTGCTCTTTAACTTGACTTGCATATCATTAATTTCTAAATGTTTTTAAATTAATCCATTTCATCTAGCCTTCATCCATCATTACAAGCTTTTTAAGTCCTCTTGATTCAATGCTTTTATTGCTATTAGTAGTGGAGATATTATAGTTGTTACAAGTCTATGGCAATGTATTGATTAAGTGAATTAGAGTGAAATTATCCCAATGAGGTGACAAGAGTTAAACACTAATACCTTGAGAGTCTCTTGTGCTTCATTGTAATATTTTGGATTGAGTGGTTAGCTAACTCCTTTGCATCGCTTGACTATGACTAGTGTTAGCTTGAAGAATTTAATTAATTGATCTATTGCTTTTTAATTATGAAATTTCTCATCTTTCAATTGCATTGATGATTTGAATTTAGAAAATTGTGCTTAATTGCCTTTGTTCAGGAGTACAAAAGTCTAAGTGTGGGGGAATTAATCAAACCATATTTGTAAATAATATTTCACAATTAAATTGGGATTTTTAATGGATTTTATGAGACATTATTGCATAATTAAGCATTAATTTTAGTTAGGGACATTTGTATCGAATTAATTGTAATTAGGGGCAAAATGGTAAAAAATTTGTTAATTATTCATACAAATTATCTCTTGAACTTTTGATGCTACCATGTGCTTAATTTTACATTTCATGTGTTTTGGAAGAAAATTGCAAATTTTGGAGGTCAGAATTAATATTTTGATGATTTGGGAAAATCACATAAATGGACCCAGAATGTTTAGAAATTGAAAATTTGTATAGGAAAAGGGCCAGTGCAAATTACAGAAATGACCCAAAATTTCATGAAATTCGGATTGAGTCCTAAATATTTCAAAAATATTCATTTAAGTCCTCCTCAAAACTTTTAAAGTTTTCAAATAGGTCCCTGGTCAAAACTTGCGTTTTGACCACGGACCTAGGTTATTATTCCCGAGTCTTCTTCAGCAAAACAGAGACGCGAGCTATGAGTAGAGCTGGTGCGCCGCAAGAGATCCAGAGCTGGAGAGGAGAGGGAGCGCCATACCATCAACCACCATCATCTTCTTGCTTGGCAGCCCTCCCTTAACCACCATCATCTCTGTCGACAGTGAGAGAGAGGGCATAGATCACAATAAGTTCAATGTAGTAGACCAGTTTTGGGGAAGCTGAGAGTTGGAAAAAGCTTGAGAGACGGAGGGAGATTGGGAAAGGAGAGGAGAGACCATCGATCCTTCCTCACAATGCCATTGCCACCACTGTCGACGGCATCTTCCTCTGTTCACCGTCATCTTAGAACTAATGTCTTCCTTCGTTCACCGTCAATTCTACTGTATCTCTACCACTGAAAACCGTCGTCGGCCCTCCTCCCTTTGATTCCGTTGAATTTTTCTGGAGTTCTGACATTTTCTGCAACTCCCGATGAGAAGCTCCAGTTTCTGGCGGCTCTTATTCATTGAATTCCATTGATCTTCTTCTTCTCTAACTACAATATCCTTCGTCCTCTATTTTTCTATTTCCTCCTCACCTTCCAATCCAGAATCATCGTTCTTTCTGACCTCAATCACCATCAACCTCCTCCACTTCCAAATTCACCAGCAACTTCATTTTACTTAGGATTCAATAAAAAACTCCTCGAGAAGAGAGAACGATCTTTGGTTTGCCTATATGTAATCCTTGGTTAATTTTTGATTGTGGACCCCAAGGCTAATGAGACAAAAAGTGAGTCAATCAATGGCACATAAAGATAAAGTCAAATTATCACTTTGTAAAAGCCATTTGTTATCTTGGCTTGAGTATTGGGAGTGCAATTCACAAGGTAGTCTGCGCAAATTGGCATTTTCACACTTGTTGATTGTTGCGTAGTGCTACAATTTAGTTAGAAGGTTCAGAATATGTACTTCATTGTTTTCAATGGTGTGATCATCACTTGGAGGCCTAGTGTGATAGAAATTGTATTTCTGGTCAAGGGCATTTTTCTTGTATTTTCAACTTCTTTGTTCTATATTGTAAGCTTGTAGGTTTGGTTATTTGATTGGTGGTTGCACATATTTGTGCATGTGGTTGAGACTCTCTTATACTCTATTTTCATCACAGTGGATTTGATCTCCTTTTGGTATGGACGACCCATGGTTTTAACCCTTGAATGGAGTTGTTTTCCATGTTAATAATCCTGGTGTGTCTATGCTTATTTAATTCCTACCAGATATTTTCTTATTTGTTTCCTCATACACTCTTGCAAGTGATAGGGAGGTTTAACATCCGTTGCACTCTTCCTAACAAGTTTTATCAAAACCACATTCTCAGGTTGCTTGGTTGGCTGGTTGTCACATCGGGAGGTTGTATAGTTGCTTGATCGTTGAATTGTTGGCTTGTTTGAGTGATGGAGACAAATAGGATGTTTTCCTTAAATGGCCAACGGGGAGAAGTTCCCAAATTGTATATGAAAGAAACTTGGTTGCTAGAGGCAGTGTGGTTGCTATTAATATGGAGCCATCAAATTAGTAGCAGTCATATAAAGAAAAATAAAAGGGGAAGGATGTACTTCAAGGGTTGCAGAATGTGCAATTGAAGAAGTATTCTTGTCATGCATGGTTGGTAAACAAGCTAGGGTATCTTTCATGGAAAATATTTCTTCAAGAAGGCCACAGTTACTTGAATTGGTGCATGTTGACATTTGTGGAAGGTTTGAAGATTGTTGTCTGAATGCCAGATTGGTGGTTGTTGTCTCCACATAGTCATGAGGGGGAGATGTTGGCTTTTGGGCTCCCTTCCTATGTGGAGGAAGGGCCAAATTTTATATATTCCATATTTTATGAAAAGGAAGAAAAAGGAAAGAATGGGAGAATGAAAAAATTGAAAGTTTCCGATTGTTCTTTGTGTGAAAAAATATGCTCTTAGAGTGGCCAAATTTCAAGCCCATATATGTCCAATTGAAGAAGTATTCTTGTCATGTATGGTTGGTAAACAAGCTAGGATATCTTTCATAGAAAATCTTTCTACAAGAAGGTCACAGTTACTTGGAGTGGTGCACGTTGACATTTGTAGTGCAAACGAGAGATGTTATATTAACGACCGGAAGTAGTATAAATTATATATATATGTATGTATGTATGTATTACGTATGTGTGTGTGTGTAGTTAGGGGTTTCGTGTGTGAACCACTATGTAACATGGTGACCAGTTGTATAAGAATATCTTAGTTATTATTAGTCACTGATCAGGACTAGCTCAGATGATAATAACAATAGGGTGGGATGACATTAATGGGATGTTAAGTGTTGAGACCCTGTGACGTAACAAGAAAAAAGAAAGAAAGAAAAGGAAATCATTTTGTTATTGTTTTGTGGTATGTTTCCTTTTATTAACATCTTCCTCTTCGGTAATTCTTTTCAAGTTTTCATAGCTTTCCCAGTACTCTGACGATTTTTGTCTTTTAAAAAAATGTTTAGAACATTATATACGCTTTCTCATGTGTGATAAATTTAATTTTGAAAATCACATATATTTAGTTTATTTCAAATAAGCATTTAATTTATTTTTCATGTCTGCGTATATTTAATAAGGATATTAGGAGAGAGTAATAATTAATATAATATTTGACTTTAGTGTAGTTGGTAAGATAATGTTGGAAATCACATAAATTTAATTTAATTCCAATGAGTATTTAATTTATTTTTCATGTCTGCGCATATTTAATACATTTGTACTTTTATACTCCTAAAGGTGGAAGGTGGATGATTGATTAATTACATACACTGAGAAAATTAATCAAGTTACTTATTGTAAAAAATGTACATTGGTTGTCCTAAAATATATATTTTAATAATTTGTATTGAACATTAATCTTTTGAAGGAACACCCTTCTAACACGTGCAATTAATATTCTTAAGAAAAAATTATAAAACTAGAAGATAAAGTGGATTGGCTTCTTTCAACGTATATAAACATCTCTATTAATTTTAGATTTATAATGGGAGAGAGTATTTACCATAAGGTCGAATACATCCGATTAGTTTATTAAAGTGTTTTGTTCATCAAAAGTGCTGAGAAGTTTCATTGAAGCATCTTGCGTCCATTATTTTTTCTTGCATTAACAATTAAAAAACGGCCTTTCGTAAGGGCATTACTAATTTGAGAAATGACCTTTTATGTACATATAAATTATGAGATGACTTTATTTGACCATCCTTTTATTTTTATATAGATGTAAACATACAGCATCTTTTCAGAGAATTATAAAAGACTCAAATATGTTTTAACAAAGACATTGATTTCTCATTATTAAAATCACAGCTTATTTAGCAATGGATTTGAGCTAGTATGGCCGAGTTTGTTACGCAGTCCTCTGTATCAAATAGCCTGAACTCTTTATTCCACTATGATCTGTTAGATAAGATTTTCTTATAGTTTCACCGAGTTTGTTACTCAGTCCCTATATTTTAATCCGTTGTGACTTAGTCTTTATAGTTTCATCAAGTTTGCAATTCAATGCTTCTCAATGCCACATCATATGGAGATATTCCATGTTGTTACTTTCCCCTTTTCCTGTTAAAAAAATTCATTTTTACTCCATACACCTAAAATATCTCTTTTTTATGCCACATCAGTTTAATTTTTTTTTATGATGTCATTCATATTTTAGTATTTTTTGTTGTTTAAAATCTAAGGACATTCTATATAACATGAAAACAAATGTATACAACTTTTTGCTGAAAAAACAACACCAAATATAAATATTAAAATGATATTCCGTATTTATACAATATTGTTTGTGTTTCACAATATGTGATAAGCATTATTCAAAGATTATATATGGTTGTATATCAACTTCTTTCTGAACACCTTAGCTCACTTTTCTATTTCTAAAAGTGAAGAGAATTGAAAGACTGAATTGATTGTATTTTCATACTAATAGGTTACATATTTATACAGAAGTGAGTTAGACAAAATATTGTACAATCAAGGAAAATACAACTGACAAAATATTGTATAATCAAAGAAAATTAACGCTTATAATTGTGGATGTGATATCTTCATTTTCAGTGCTTTCGGTGCATCTACACTCTCCCTCAAGTTGGATTGTAGATATCAATCAAATTCAACTTGCCAATTAGCTACTCAAATTTGTCCTTGGGTAGTCCTTTAGTGAAGATGTCTGAGGTTTGTTCTTTAGAGGGTATGTGCATTAGATCAACGATACCGTCATCAACTTTTTTCCTTATAAAATGTCTGTTTATCTTGACATGTTTGGTTTTATTATGTTGAATCGGATTATGAGCAACATTGATCGTAGCCATGTTATTGCAATAGACCTTGATTGGTAGATTTATGGACTTCCTCAAGTCTTCAAGAACACGCTTTATTCATATGCCTTCATAGATTCTTAGTGCGACTGCCCTGAATTCAGCTTCAGAACTGCTATGTGGTTTTTACTTCTCCATGTGACCAAATGACCCCACACGTATGCACAAAATCCAAATGTGGATTTTCTATCATCTTTATCACCTGCCCAATCAGCATATGTAAAAACTCTACAATCCGTTTGTCAGTTTTCTTAAATAACAAGTCGCATCCTGGAGATCCCTTGAAGTAACGAAGGATCCTGTAAATTTCATTCAAATGTTTCTGTTTAGGATCATGAGAATGCTTGCTGACCACACGTACTGCAAAGAAAATGTTTGGTATGGTATGAGACTGATATATTAGTTTGCCTACCATTCATTGATAGTTCCCTACGTCTATTGCCTTACCTAGATCTGTATCTTCATCAATTTTATCAATCTGTATAGGTGTGTCACATGGCCTGCAACCTGTCATCCATGTTTCCTCTAGAAGGTTGAGTACATACTTCATTTGGAAGATATAAATTCCTTTTGTTGGATCGGGCAACTTCCATCCCAAAAAAGTACTTCATTTTTCTAAGATCTTTGATATGGAATTCTCGTGCCAAGACCGTCTTGATTTGATTGATTTCTAACTCTTCATCTCTTGTAAGGATTATATCATCAAGATGTACAGTCAAAACAGACATCTTACCCTTATGATATTTGACAAACAAAGTATGGTCGCTCTGCCCTTAAGTATAACCATGTCTCTTTAGAACCCAAGTGAATATGTCAAACCAAGCACGCGTATATTGTTTTAACCCATATAACAACCTCTTTAACTTGCAGACTTGGTCAGCCTTTTTTATAGGGAAGGGAGGTAACTTCATATACACCTCTTCCTTGATTTCTTCATTTAGGAAAGCATTTTTTACATTGATTTGGTGCAGATTCCAATCAAAATTCACTACAATAAGATAAGAGAATTCTAATGGTTTTTAATTTGGTTACTGGAGCAAATGTTTCAGTGTAATCTTTCCCACATACTTGCATGAAGCCTTTTGCAACTAGTCTAGCTTTGTATTTCTCAAGAGTTTCATGTGCTTTATACTTAGTAGTGAACACCTATTTGCACCCAAGAGGCTTCTTTCGTCATGGTAGATCTACTACATCTAATGTCTTATTACGCTTAAGAGCTTCCATTTCCTCCAAGACAGCTTGTCTCCGCTCACGTATAGCCATAGCCTCATCAATAGTGTCTTTTATACTGATTCTATCAAGATGATGTACAAATGCATTGTATTTAGATGAAAGGGCCTTATAGGAGACAAATTTCTCATGGGATATCTAGTGGATGATTTGCGTTGTCTAAGTTGTTTTCGCAATGCAATGGAAGATTAAGATCAGAACCTTCTGTTTCTCCTGGACCTACCATTGGTACCGACTCCTGGTGTGTGTTAATAGCCTGTGGCTCATTATCTCTATTGTATCGTCATGAAGAGAATTGAAAGACTAAATTGATTGTATTTTCATACTGATAGGTTACATATTTATACAGAAGTGAGTTAGATAAAATACTGGACAATCAAGAAAAATAAAACTAACAAAATACTGTATAATCAAAGAAAATTAACACCTATAATCGTGGATATGATATCTTCATTTTCAGTGTTTTCGGTGCTTCTACAAAAAGAATTCATTTTGAATATGCATTTTGATTGTTGCATCATAATTCTAATTTCATTTATTTTAAACTTAATTTTAATTCAACACCGACACCTGAGAATAGCTGACACAAATAACCAAAAGAATGATATGTATGTGAAAGGAATGGGGTCATCAAGATTAAGAGATTTGTTATACGATTAAATTTTCCAGCAAACGCTTCTTATGATTTAAGGTAAGAATATATCATTGTCGTTATTAGCTCATGAAAAGATTAATAAGTATTGTAATTTAATTATGACCTAACTGTTTTAGGCATTAATTGTTTAATTAAACAATTATCCATTACAACCTTTGGTTAGATTAGATGCTTCCCGCCACTGGTTGGTGGTGCCTTCGTTATTGTAAAGGAAAATGCCAAAAAGAGGAACCAAGTATACTAAGTAACCAATCACAATATATACGGTCAATTAAAAAAATTTATGCCACATTACGCCCAAAAAAAAAAAAATCAGCTACCAGTACTATATATACATTATCTTTGGAGAAGTTACCCTTTACCTACTTACAAGATTTCATTTTAGCGTGTGTTTGGGAATACTTTCAAAACTATGGTTTTGACCCAAACTATGATTCTAAATACTGACCAAACATTCTCAAATGATAACATAAGTTTAATTTTTGAAATAACAATGATGTTATAAGAAAATGATAATTCGAGACTAACATTTTTATAGTTAAATGACTAAAAAGATATTTTATAAAATCAATACGCCAAACTGAAACATTGCATAAAGATATAGGATCAAACACTTTTTGTCGTATTTTTAAATACAACAAGCTAATTCAAATATAGTGTTATCTCTAAACTAATCAAACTTTAATTTTTTTTTTATCATAACTCACAAATTTATATATTTACTATAGAGAGTTCTAACTCACAAAATCACATTTGAAAAAGCTTTAAGAGAGGTGTCTGATTTCATTTCTATATTTATTTTTTAAATTTTTTATGTTATATTTTTAAAGTATTGTCGAGAATAAATAGGGTAGCTCATATATCAAGTTCAGAGAGAATATGAGATAGTGAATGCGGAGGTGTGAACGAAGGCAAGGAAGAGGCGAATAGTGGCGATGGTGATAGGAGTGGAAAAGAGAAAGACAAGGGCAGGCAGATGAATGAGACGAATGGATTTGTGTTTAGGCAAAGGGATAGTATAGACAGAGGGAAATAATCAAGAGAATCCTAGAACCCTTGTTCCCAATAGCATGGATGTGCAATGCCGTTCATGTATAAGGATAAACTACTAGCTCCAAGTTCTGGGGGTTTCTGATGTAGCACTTAGAGGAAGAGGACATCGTCAAGTAGTAAATTTTCTCTCACATCCTTTTTTCTACATGCAATTACACCCCTCTCTCTTCTCTCTTTTCCATGTGCCCAACCAATACTGAACAGGGGTAAAATTGACAAAACATCATTTATTACCTACAAGTGACTTATATTTTGAGAAAAACTTTTGGGGTGCAAGTTGTTGCCGTCAGCACCTCACAATATACTAAATTAGCCGTAGCACCTAGCGAAGCACAATAAACAAATAGTTCGAATCACGTCCAAGGACGCTATCCTTAGGAGATATTCCGCAAGCCCCTAGTAGATTAGAAAGAGGCGCTCTCTAGGATAAAACGAATCCTTCCTGCAATAAGCAGGGTGGCAGAACTGCAGAAAGATATCGGTATAACTCACAAGAAGGGAGAGAGAAGAGGAGATCGAGGACCTCGGTATATCCTAACCGTGCACCGAACATTGCCTTTTATAGGCAGAAACATGTGCGTTAGGAGGTTATAATGACCATTAATAACAGTTTAATGACAATTAAAATGACGGTTGCAAAACAAGTGTTAATGACAATTTATTGTAATAATATCTTTCAAATGTCATTAAAACCGATCAATTAAAATTCTAATGGTCATCTCCAACGGTCAGTTCAAAGACTCCTCTTATCATCCTTTTTATTAACACAAGCTCATATTTAATTGTATACTAGGGCGTTCCCAATCTTGAGTTATATGAAACTTCTTCCTTTGACATACTCACACACAATATTTACAACAATTCCCCACATGTGTCAAAGGGAGCTCGTAGCCTCATTAGCTGAGTTACACATATGGATATAACCATTGTATCTGGTGGTTCTTTGGACTATGAACCAAACCTAGACTAATAACACGTAGTACATAGAGATGCTAGTGGTCCTATGGACTAGGAACCAGCACCTCTTAGGCATATACTAGAGGCATTAAGAGTCAGATTATACCCTTACATTTCCCACTGTTAACGCGGTTTTGCACATTAAAATGGCCATGCGCGTGTCCTAGTATTTAACGAACTAGAACATTCTCTCGTGCGTTGCACGGGATGGTAATCCTATTATGAGTCATTAATTAACTCGATAAAAATTACACGTATATTTTACTTCTGCATTCCTAACCAAATTGCAAGTATGTATAAAATTATATGAAAAAAAAGGTATACTGTAATAAAATGGCTTTTACACAAAATTGCATACGTCAATATACGAACAACTATTTACCGACCTATCATAATCATGATACAAAGTGAATTGAGATGACAGAATAACCAACATCCTTACCAAATGAGATTAACAACTTCATAATCAATGCCAATGCAATAGACTAAAAGATATGCTAAAATAAATCATTATCCTACATCGCTAACAAACGTTCTTTGTGTGAACGTACATCTGGGATGTCAAGATCTATAAGAATTCTCGTGGCATCTCCAAATGAAAAAATAGTAGGAATACCTGTAGCAAATGAAAAAAAGGGAAAGATGAGAAATGTAAAACATCTTCAGCTATGTATCATAATACAACAATGATATATGTTTGAAAAATAGTCTTATCTAAGGCAAAATCCAACCAAGGTGTTAAATTAATCATAAACTGAGACAAAATGATCTATTATTTTTATCACGGTGTTAAAACTTTGTATGCTGAATTAACTTATACAATATAAAAGGTGCAAATTAGATGTGATTAAATATTGGTAGGTATATATACGTCATTTTTTTCATGTGGTTGATTGAATTGTTATAAGTGAAAGGAAAATAATGTGAATTACATTTAATAGCACTAACATATAGTAGTTAGTGGATGTTCGGCATTGTTGTTGGAGTCATTGATTTAATAAGCTTATTTTGTGCTGTTGTTCGACTCATTAATCATTGATTTAATGGGCTTATTTTAAGGTATCATACATTGCACATGAAAATTTTCCCTCACCATTTCTTGGTAAAATAAGAGATCAATCTAAACCCATAAAACTCCCATGTGGTGCTTGAGGTGATTAATATAATGTTATCATAAGTTAACATGTATTGATAATATAAGAATTTGAGAGAACTTTCATCTACTATCCAATCCATGTTCTATATGGAAATTTGATGTTGTCATAATGTAGTTGATGATACCTTAGCTTGGTTGAAGTTACAAAGAAAAGCTTGATTAACATATTACAAGAAGAAGCCCAAAATTATTTTAGTAATGAAACTCATTTATTTTATATTCATTTGCTAAATTATACTATCATTTTTATTCAATTTACATTAAGTTGAATAAATACATCACCCACAAGAAAACACACATGGTCCATGCACTTGTCTAGCCCATGAGTAGTACTTTAAGCGTAACCCAAGCAGATGACAATGATGGTAATTTGTAAGCTTTTGTTTTGCTTTTCCCCTACTTTGGTATTTTTTTAAATCACCCTTTGGTTTTTTCCCTGACTTTCCATAGTTTTTGACAATGAAGTATCATCCTTTATTCTTAAATAGTACAATGAATGAGCTAAAATAGTTGTCAATGCAACATTTGTAGGAACACTTGGTTTAATGAGAATTGAAAGATATTGGATCTGCACAACTTTTTCCATACAAATAGAAGATAATAGAAGAGATAAAGTAGGTTAAGACAAAAGGTCAAATGTTAGTCATACCAGATGACATCACCCAATTTTTTTTAGGAAAAAAATCTAACAATAGCCAATACAAGTAAAGAATGCTTCAAAGTTACTACCAAGCAAGCAAGATTGGTCCCCAAAACTCCCACATCCAACACAAGAACTTATACTATATAGACTAAAATAACATCTTTTAAGAATGTTAAATTGAATTTTAAGAATGTTTTTGATATTTCAAGAATTTTTTCTTCAATCAAGAATATTTCACTTCAGTCTATATTGCATTAGTACGACACTTGAATTTCTATCTCTTAATTATCTCTCACTTAAAAATAAAAGAAAATGAAGAAAAAACACAGTTTGTCATCCGCTGTTGTCAGAAAGTGGCAACACAACAAATAATGGAGCCATGTACTCTGCAACAAATTTAAGAAATATCTAAAACTCAACTTAATCCAAACCTTAAATGGACACCCTCAATTTTAAAATAAATGTAAAGTTACTTGGCCCCAAAACTATGATGAAAAAATATGGTTGCAAAACTAAAGCTGAAATAGAAACATCGTGTAATGATCGTGTACAAGCTTGTGACTGAGATAATCAAAATTTTGTGTTTAATCAACACTCCATAAAACAAAAAAGCAACAATCCAACAGTAATATACTTCATTTGATTTCCACTTCATTGCTCAGTGTAGCGATTCAAAGGCATAATATAATTAATAATACAAACAAAGCTTCTACTTGGCTTTGCTTTATAAGACAATGTAATAAAAAGGAAATTTAAAATTAGTTTTACCATTGAGGAGATGCCATCATCCCGTTTTTAGTTAATGCTTTACACTTCCTTGGCACTAACTTGATTTTCATTCTAAGGAAAAATGTAGCCATAACACTACAAAGATCCACCTATTATATCTAGTAAAAGTTGAATTTATAATTTTTTATTAAAAAATTAAAGCAAGTCCACATGTTGCAAGTCCATTAGATAAAAACATACAACAGTAAGGCATTCAGCTGTTGCCAAGCAAAGAAATTGCATTTTATGAAATAAGCACTTGATTGCTAGAACTTGACAACCAAAATGAAGCCTTAACCCCTCATCTGTTGATTTCAAGCAACTTCTCCATCAAATATGGATTCCTCTAGTTACATTAATAGTTAATAAAACTTTATAGACAGAACATGAGGGAGTGTATAAGTCATTATGTATATATCATTGCTATAATAGTAATATTATATAAGATTTTTCTGACTATTGATAAAAAAAATACTACTACTTAATTTGTGTTTAAATTATTTCATATCTAGCAAAAACTTTGACTACAACAAAGCACTAACACCCTATTTCTTTTACTCCTCTATCTAAGATTGATGCTTCCTCATCTCTCCTCCCTGTGACTCTCTATTTTGTCTGAATCGCAGTGTCTAAATTTCCCCATAAAATTAGTGCAAAGTATGCTTTCGTCAAATTTGCTCTTCTATCTGCTATCTCTATACAAAATCATAGTATTAATCTCAATGCTCCACCTCAAACCACTTGACTTCACAACCTCCAACTCTTTCTATTCTGCCAACATTTAATCTCTGTACAGAGGAACTTTCAAATTGAAGATGCTAGAAATGACAAATCACTAGCTAGACATAAAGGACCAAAACCATGCACTCATTTATTATCATTAGTGTGTAAAGAATTGTATTTTGCAATGTCGTACATGCTTTCTTATTTGACAATCAACCGAACTGTATTTTGCAGTATCGTACAAATAAAGCATAAATTTACCATTCTTGAAGCCTCAACTACATCAAAATAGTCTCCAACGTTTGTCACATTTATAAACACTATAAAAAACACTATATAAAAAACCAGCTAGTCCAAAGTAGGTCACGTAGGAACTTTCAAAATGAAGATGCCAAAAATGACAAATCACTAGCTGGACATAAAGGACCAAAACCATGCTCTCCTTTATTGTCATCACTATGTAAAGAATTGTATTTTGCAGTGTCATACATGCTTTCCTCTTTGAAAATCAACCAAGATGCATTTTGCAATGTCATATAAATAAAGCATAAATTTTCCATTCTTGAAGCCTCAACTGCATCCTATGATGAAATTGTCTTTCTTACCATATTAGCATCAAAATAGGCTCCAACGTTTGTCACATTTATTAACACTGGATCAAAAACATAATAAAATGAATGACAGATTTTAAATTATATATTGAAACAAAAAACCTCTCTTACTTGAAGAAAGATATGTCAAGTATAATAAGACAATAACAATATGACTTTATAAGAGATGACATGCTATAGAAGTTTGCTCCCTGTGTAGGCTCTTTAATTCTTGTCCTAATCTGTTTCGCTTGTCCTCTTCAATTTGTATGTGAAAAGTTATACATCTCCCATTGAGCCCACTTTTCCAATTGTTGCTGCAAAATTACTATTACTTTCACTTCTGCATTGCAAAACTAGCTAGTCCAAAGTAGGTCACAGAGGAACTTTTCAAATTGAAGATGCCAAAAATGACAAATCACTAGCTAGACATAAAGGACCAAAACCATGCTCTCGTTTATTATCATCACTATGTAAAAAACTGTATTTTGCTATGTCATACATGCTTTTCTCTTTGACAATCAACCAAACTGTATTTTACAATGTCGTACAAATAAAGCATAAATTTTCCATCCTTGAAGCCTCAACTGCATCCTATGATGAAATTGTCTTTCTTACCATATTAGCATCAAAATAGTCTCCAACGTTTGTCACATTTATTAACAATGGATCAAAAACATAATAAAATGGATGACAGATTTTAAATTATATATTGAAACAAAAAAACCTCTCTTACATGGAGAAAGATATGGCAAGTATAATGAGACAATAACAATCTGACTTTATAAGAGATGACATGCTATAGTGAATTTCTCTTGTCCTCTTCAATTTGTATGTGAAAGTTATACATCTCCCATTGAGCTCACGTTTCCAGCTATTGCTGCAGCGGTAGCTACTTTAGCTCAGTTTCACATCCATTTTAACAACCCCAAAAAATAATTAAAAAACTACCAAACGTGGATTCAAAAGGGAATGGATCAAAATGATCATACATAGTTTTAAATGTTAACTAGTAAGTCACTTTTGATAAAGGACATTGTGGCATTTTAGAAAAAACCTCCAATAAAATCACAACCTTCAATAACCCCAAAAAGTGTTGTCGGCAAGGAGGCAAAGCTAGGAACACAGAAAGAAAAGAGATGCTTGTCACTTTCCATTTGCAAGGGAAACAAACTCTACAAAAGATATGCGCATAATGCCAAATAGCAAGTACAGGTCTTTTGGTCTGGGAAAAAAAATAGCAAGTACAAGTCTGATATAACATCATGAATATTTAAAATCGATAAAGGCTCACATTTCCCAAAAATTGATAAAGGCTACAAATATTGATAGGAAACCATTCTTGTAATTGGATTTCTAGGGAAGCGAACTTAGTGGCCGATTGGGTTGCTAAAGTTACACTAGGAGGGTCTTGCCCACTGAATTGGACTGTGCGACCTCCAGAGCTGTTGAGGAACTTACTGGACAAATATGCAGGTGCTAGACCAAAAGCACCTGATTAGGAGGCAGCTTTTGTTGTAATATATTACTACTTGCAGTTTATTTATGCTTTCTAGTAACTGTATTGGTATTGATGTAGCTTTTATTCGTATTAATGAAATTCCTCATTTAGTTGGCAAAAAAAAGATTGGTTTACAAGTTCATAATGCCAAATTACCTTAGTGTGAGGAGACATGGGCAAATCATTGTTAGTCCCAAAGTTCTTGCAAACTAAAGCCATAGCGTAAGTTGAATTTATCTCTCTAAGCTCAAATGCCATAAGTCCACCAACAAAGTAAGTACTCCTCGAACATTGAAGTTCTAATTCAATTTTGTCATAGAAGCCATCTTTCATATCTGCATCCAAACATCACAAGTGTGTACTGTAACAGGCTTATTTGGATTCATATGGTAATCAATTATGAGAGCCAATATCATAGTTTTCTTAAAAAATATCTAAACACCCCTGGACATGCCAAAATCAATTATGAACTGGAAATCAAACATCTATTTGCCAAAGTCTATTATGAATTTTAAACCAAACACATCTATACATGTGCCAAAATCGATTATAAAACCTAAAATTATAGCGGTCTCAAAAGTTACTGTTCACTTGCACACTAAAATCAATTATGAAATTGAAAAGTTGATAATAGCAGCTTATAAGACAATCATGATTTCAGGTTTCTAATTGATTTTGACAAGTATAGTAGAAGTGTTTGGTAACTTCTGACTATGGTTTTGAGTTTATAATTGATTTTGACATGTATATTAGTGGTTTTTTGGTTTCATAATTGATTCTGGCGTGTGTAATGGCATTGAATAATCTTTTTAAAAAAAACATAGTTTTGACTCTTATAATGTTTGAATTGACTTTATAATCAATTATATATGACAAAAACTTTGTTTTGTTAAAAATGATCCAAATATCCTTCGCAATGCCAAAATCTAATTTTCAAGCTAAAACTTTGGCTTAGCCATAAGCTATTCAAAGAAGTTTATGATAATTAATTGTCATGAGTAAGTTTTAAAATCAATTTTGTAAATTAGCTTTATCCAAAATATATTATTTCTGGTGCTAATTAATCTAAATAGCACATGTAATCTAGGATATCCCATGATATAAATGAATAGAAGGGGCCTTTTGTGATAATAAACGTAGCTAAATAATCATTGCCAAGCTATGCCCTTGATCCTATAGCATCTTCTCAAAATATGGAACTGCAATCAGTGTTACAACTCAATGATTTATTCACATTAATGTTTCATAACAAAGAACACAATAGCAAATTGCAATAAATAATGAAAAACTTAAACAAAAAACCATATATCCATGCCTGTTCAGAGTAACTGAGAACTGCAGTGAATAAAAATGTCATACATATCAAACATTATTCACTGAAATGATTGGTGCCATGATAAACTTACCATTCTAACACTCATCGATACTATGTCAGTGCTATAGCTCAATGATTTATTCATATTAACATTTCATAACAGAGAACACAATAGCAAATTGCAATAAATAATAAAAAACTTAAAACAAAAAACCATATATCTATGGCTGTTCATAGTAACTGAGAACTACAGTGAAAAAAAATGTCATACATATCAAATTATTCACATAAATGATTGGTGCCATGATAAACTTACCATTGTAACACTCATCGACACTATATCTGTGAAAACCCCCTCCAATATGATCATGAACACCCTATCTTGCCACTATATCTGGAGTAACAACTACGCCAGAAGTAAAAATAAATAAATAAATCAGGAATAGATGTATTGAAGAAACAAAATCCATAAAGAACTTGACAAGCACATTTCTAGGAAGAGAGCGAACTAGAGTCAGTGGAAGAGGAGGCATGAGCTGAGAAGTTTTTGGAGTGTTTGACATTGATACAATGAGCGCAATTTCTCAAAGAGACTTTATCACGGATAACCAAGAAAGAAGAAGAGCTATAGGAAAAGCATGAAAAAGAAGACAATGCACGAGAGATGGGGCATGAACCAAAGGCGAATGCCGCCGCCGCTGCAGGATCCAGACTGATCTTCTTAAAAAAAAGCAATAATCATTCTTATAGGAACCCATTTTCCTGCAAAACCCAATGAACAAAAATCGATTGAGATCAAATGAAATCAAAAAGCCAAGAATCATAAAATGAAAATATAAGCAAAGTGTTCTGTTTGGAATGGGGAATAAACTCAAAACCATTCTCTTCAACTAAATCATGATTAAAAACATGAAATAACACAATCAGACCTTGAATTTAGTTTCCTTAAAGTACCTCTTTTATCCGAAATAGGGAGAGAAACTCATATCTAGAGGAAGGCGCGTGAACGATGAAGAGAAGAAACATGTACAACTTCAGCCACACATGGGCTCTCTCATCTCCATCGTTCCCATCTCTTATAAGTTTCTTGATCTCATCGAAGATCGCAGACCCACTAGTCGTGTAGTACCTATCTTCCATCTCCGGCGATGCCGATTTTCTATCATCTCCGCTGGCCAAACGAAGAAACTCCTACGCCAAACCATTATTTCCCTTCATAAAACTTGATCAAATCGAAGATGAGAAGAATCCATTCTTCGCTTGTGTTCGGTCTGGAATGGGGAGCAGACTCAAAACCATTCTCTCCAAATCATGAACAGCAACCGGCTACTAGTGGAGAAAGAAAAAATTGAGGGAAATTCAAATTCAAACAAACTTTTAATGAAAGAAAGAAGAAGAAAGAAGCAGGAGCACGTGATTGATACTGACAAAATAGCAGGCGCCTTTGTAGATGATGAGTACGGATTAAAAAAATAGGTATGAAATTCGCACTTATCCGTATAAGCCAAACAGAATACACTAGCCATCACTATTCCTGGTAATAATGAAACGTGAGACAAAAAAACCCTAGAAACTACTGTTGCTTTGGCTAAATGCGGCTCGGTGTATCCTTAATTAAAAGATATATTGATGCTCTTGAGATTTTGCCATGATCTCATAGGAACGGCCCCACTCTTCATTCGTATAGGTGATTCATGAAATGTACCTACAATGAGTACATCATCCCGTAGGATTATGAAATCATTAAGAGCTTTCACTTAGCCTTACCAAAATGCATTATAGCACTTTCAATTGCCATAGGAAGGGACTGGTCATTTATTTTAGTGCTAACAGAATTAACAAACGACTTGTTCTTACCCATTGAACCTCCTTCATGGGATCACTAATCACAGAGGTTGGATTGCCATTACTGTTAGTTTGTTATTGGCTTTAGTCCCATTCCCCTTGACTAATTTAATTCTTCCTGAGGTATGTTAACGGATCCGTAGGTGAACTTTTGACCTCACAAAATCGATTGAGATAACTCCAAAATTTTTAATCTAACTTATTCACAGTATATCTCAAACAACTTTTACCTACATCATTGCTTTCCACAATGGCTATTACCATTTGGCAATCTCAAATCATCAACATTAAATGTTACTTTTCCACCAAAATATTTGCCAAGAGTTTTTCAAGAACTTAGCTTCCAAATTTAGCCAATTCCAGAGTACCAAAGTCTCTAACTCACATAATAATTTATTTTGGCTACTAGTGGATTTTCTCACCTAAAATTGAAATTCAATTAACATCCGTATATCTCAATATAACAGGAATCCACTGTACATGATACCAACATTTATGGATCCCTCAAAAATTTTATTTCCACATATCTATATATATGCCCAATCTCCATATAGCATAAGCTATATCACAAGGATTAATGTCTATCAATTAATGCAACAAATTCTCAAAAAATTGTGCATATCTAGATTGAGCTGCAAAGCCACTTCAAACCATGTTAGAATCATAATTTACACACATTCTTAAACCAAGATAATTTTATAGCCTCAAATTATGAAAATCATATCTCACATTCATCTACTATAGATGAATGTTTAAATTTTCATACAACATCAAGAAAAATATTTGATAATCCACAAAATTTGCTCACATTAGCAAATATAGCAAAGCCTCCACTCAATCAATTATTCGTAGCACACATCTTGTATTTATAAAATGAGGCAGCAATATATAATTTTGTAAGACACATATGCCATCTACATTAAAAAATTCAATATTCACAATAGTCATGTATATTTATACCACTATAAATATATACTTGCAAATCATGAAATTTAAGCACATTTATCTCTATACTAGATAAATGATTAAATTTTCACCCCATACGAATAATTTACAAATTTGCTCTCTACAGCAAATAACAAAACCTCCATATAATTAATTTTAAAACACAACTTGGCTTTATAAAAAGAGGCTAAAAACAATCTGCAACTTTAAAATTTTATAAGGTATCCCCACATGTTAGGCACCCCCACACTTTCGAATATCTCAAAATATTTTCACACCTTGAAAGTGATTGATAAATGTAATTTTCATAATGAGGCTAGAAACAATTTGTAACTTTAAAAATTTTTAAGGTACCCCACATGTTAGGCACCCCACACTTTCAAATATCTCAAAATATTTTCACACCTTAAAAGTGTTTTCAAGTCTCATCAATAATGATTCTACTTAAATTAGAATCTCATCATATAATCCCCTTCCATTCTAATTAGATTAGAATTCGCCCCATGATATTTGGCGATAACCCAGTAAACTATAATAAGCAAAAAGGTATTTCTCATCCCAACTATGGAAATTGAGCATCACGACAGTCACAAAATTCAACAATATGAAACCATAATAATTTTCGTCTTTACCGATTCACTGCTCATCAAGTCCTCATTATAATTTTATGATAAATCAAAACCCCCGCATGTAACCGATTGAATATTCATCAACTCCTATGATAGAAACAAACCAAAAAAAATTCCCACATGTCTATAACTTTAAGGAAATTGTTCTACCGTAAAAATATCTCATATTATGGCACAAATTTATTGAATATAATGGTAGAGACATAACTCCATAGCATTCAAAACACTATTCAAGACAGCATAACCGTCATACCAAAGGCTTTGAAAACTCACTAACAGGAGCCCAATGTCTTGGAAACTGAAACTCATAAAATGATGCAGGTTTTCAATTGGAGGTTTATATTGACAGAGTCACACCTTCCCCTTAAACTCTAATTCGTCTGAAGGTCATTGCTTTGAAATGCATAATTCTTGACCTGGAAAACTATATGCTAAATAATGTTTATTTTCCAAATTGAACCCATTACAAAAAAAAGAGTAAATCAAAAAATTTTCAACTGCAATAGTAGAACCACTGACACCAAGAATATATTAGCAGTTTTTATGAGTATTTCAAAAGTTTAAACTGGAAACTCTATTATACATATGTCTGATTTCATCTTCAAGACTTTTTATAAAGTTCAATTTCTGCCTTGACATGAAATAAGAACACACATAAAAGAAATAGAGAATGCCTATCAAAACTTTAATCATCAGAATAGGTATTCAATGAGATGAGAAAACTATCACTATACACTATAGTAATCATAACGTATAAAAGTAAATATTTATAGACTTATCTCAATCAAACGAATAGAGGAAACCCGTCTTGGACCCATAAGATGAGCAAGAAATATCTCCTAAGATTGTTGGTGTCAGTACCTCACATTATACTAAATTAGCCGCAGCACCTAGTGAAGCATAATAAACAAATAGTTCGAGTCATGTCTAAGGACGCTATCCTTAGAAGATATTCCACAACCCCCTGGTAGATTAGGGAGCGGCACTCCCCAAGATAAAATGAACCCTTTCTACATAAACCAAGTGACAGAACTGCAAAAATATATCAGTGTAACTCAGAAGAAGGGAGAAAGGAGAACAGATCGAGGACCTCGGTGTATCCTAACCATGTACCGAACATTTCCTTTTATAGGCAGAAATATGTGACCATTGGGGAGTTATAATGACCATTAATAACGGTTTAATGACAATTAAAATGACAGTTACAAAACAAGTGTTAATGACAATTTAATGTAATAAAATATTTTAAATGTCATTAAAACTGGTCAATTAAAATTCCAATTGTCATCTCCAACAATCAGTTCAAAGACTCCTCTTATCAGCCTTTTTATTAACTTAAGCTCATATTTAATTGTATACTAGGGCGTTTCCAATCTTGAGTTATATGAGATTAATTCCTTTGACACACTCACACACAATATTTACAACACAAGTGACTAATAAAAAGGTACAAAGTGGTGGTAGTGAGCCACTAAATTCATGTTCATAATAATGTCATCACAAAGTAAAAATGGCGGCTGTTAACATTTAATGGCTGCCCTATTGTCTTTCCCTCTGTTTTGTAGACCAATTAAATTCTCAGCCACTAAAATTAATTTTCATAATAATGCATGTGGTTCACCGAAAACTTGACTACCTCCTATATTACCACGGAAGCATATTTCCTCAAAATCCTTTCTCATTTTCTTCTTAGAATCTCATCTTCACCCTTAGATCAGAAAATAGACGATTTAGATTTAATATTTTGTAAAACTATTATTATAGCGCTTTATAAATTAATTTTATTATTAATTTTGTTTGTATTTCAACTACAAATGGTGTGGATCAGATTTTCGTAATTTAAATTTGTTTATTTATGTTTAAAATGATATTTTTATAAAATATTAAATCTGAACTATCTATTTTTTTTAAATCTGATGGTGGAGATAAGATTCTGAGAAGAAAAGGAGAAAGAAGATTCTGAGAGAATCCACACCCTCGGATATCAATGTATGGACCATGCTTAATATGTTTGTATGTCATACTTTTCTTGTTTGATGCGAAATTCTGTTTTACCGGGAAAAAATGAAACTCAATACATGTGCGGATGTATGTAGGTAATCTCAATATTATAGAGAATAAAAATAAAAATACCATAGAGTAGATAACATAATACTCCTTCTAATTAAAAAAAAAAGGCTAGTTAAGAGGTTTTCCTTAACTATAAATATAAGACTGCAATCCATTTTGTTCTCTAAATTTACCAAAAAATTCAATTTTAATATTACTTCAAGGGTAAATATACACCGAGCATCCCACTATTTTTAAAGGTGCAATTGTGACCCTAAAATAGTTAGGGATGAAAGATTTCTCCATTGCCACATAAGCTTTAAAAATGCCACCTGTGTATATGTTTTTTTTTTGGACAAAACTTAGGCTAAAACACCTCCCCGTCTTCTTCATTTACCGAGTCTTCCTTCTCACCCTCAAATTCTTCATTTTAATGACTCTGCTGCAGCAAAAAAAAAAAAAGAAAAAAAAAAGAAACCTGTAATAAAATGGATAAATCAATAAAATATGGAAGGAAAAAAATTGAAGAGGTCCATGAGATTTCATTTCACTATAGCATAAAAGGAAAAAGGGAAAATGACAACAATGTTTCAATTAAGAAAAATAATATTAAAAAAGTCTCATAACTTGTCAATGGTAGCTCATTCACCTAATGTCAGTATGTTTCTACTATTTCTGTATGCCTTACGGAACTGTGCACTTAATACACTACATATATCGAAGTGTTAAGGGGTTGACATTCTATACATATTTTATTGGTAAAAGTTTATATTTGGTCCTCTAACTTTATATAATTAAGACTTTAGTTCAATTCGTTAATTTTAGAAATTATATTTTCAACTCCATAACACTAACAACAACGTTAGTCTCAACATCAGTATTTCTTGTTAATTAAAATAACAGCATTAAATTTAGAACACTGAAATTATTCTTTATAAAATTAAAAAAAAAATCTTATGTGAAATCAATAATGGACAAAATTTTCCTATTTTATTTTAATTTTTATCATGCTATTATATTTACATCCAACAAATGCGAATAATACGTAGAGTTTGTGTTGGAACTAGAGTGTGCACTATTTTGGACTCACCTATAAAGCATTGGCGTTGGATAGAATTCAAGCAGTTGATGACCACATTGGGGGGGGGGGGTTGATGATATGTTGGTCTAGGATAACTTGAAGGAAGACCAAGAAATGGAGCTTCAAACATAAGCACTTGAATTGCTTGCCTTATTGAAGAAGGCATATGCACATGATCAGGATGAGCACACCACAAACGGTCAAGATCTCCTTGTAGTCTCGAATCAACGGCTTCAAGAATTCTCCCACTCCCATGAGGTTCCCACACCCAACTCACTTTGCTTGCCTTGTTTTGTGGGCCCTCAAGTTTGATGGGTCGTCTTCCACAAGCTACCTCCAAAACAACAACTCTAAAGCTGTATACATCATATTTCATACTAGCCTTGCCAGCAACAACGTAGTCAGGAGCCATATATCCCAAAGTTCATGCTAAAGTTGTAGTTTTTGCACTTTTTGCATGATCTACAAGCCTCGCAAGCCCGTAATCTCCAATTTTTACATTGAAATTTGAATGCAAACATTATATTGCTTGATTTTATGTCTCTATGAATGATATATTGTTCACAATCTACATGCAAGTATGATAATGCAGAGGCCAAGCCTTGAGCTATTTGAAATCTTTCTCACCAGGTTAGCAACCTTTGATTCTTGAAGAGATGAAAATCTAAGCTTCTATTTGGCATGTGTTCATAAACTAGGAATAGTTCTTCCTTTTCATGACACCAACGAATTTACTACACCAAATTTCGATCCCTTAGTTGACTGATAACTCTTACTTCTAAAGAAAATTCCTTTATTCCTTGTTTGGAACTCTTACTTTCTTTATGGCAACATGAGAATTTAAATCTTTGAAAAAACCCTTATAAATGCTTCCAAATCCTCCTTGTCCTAACTTCTGCTCATCGTTGAAATAATTTGCCGCTATTGCTAATTCAGCATAAGAGAATTGTTTTGGCCGTGCCACTATCAAAATCTTTACTCATTTGATCATATTCATGATCACCCTCTTCCATTTTCTTTCTCTTCTTCCATATTCCAAATAAAAACCAAACCCAACCCAAAAATTAAAACAAACCCTCCAACCCCTATTCCCACTTCAAGCTTTGTCATGGGATTTCTCCTCTTTGGGTTCTGGATCTGGACTGGGCTCAGACCTCGATCTTCAAGGAGATCCTTTGAGGTTAAAATCGATGATTTGATCTTATTGTTTGCACCGTAAGTGCATGGGTCGTGCTAAATAATAAAGTGATAAGTGGAGTATTGTTCCTACGAGGATTTGATTCCAAAACCCAATCAAGTATTGATTACCATACTTTCGCCTAATTTGGCTAATACAAATTTCAAGAGTGGAAGAAAAGCATGAAATAAACCTGTACTAAAACTAAAAATTAATAAAAACCCAAGTTCTACATTCAACCTTGCCCTCTCAAGCATCAATCAAGTGAACAAAACATCTAAATGGTGATCAAGTACTTAGAAGCATTAGGCAAAGAGAAAAATAAGCACAAATATATCATTAATACAAAAGAGAGAGGAGAAATCAAGAGCTAATCCATACAAGAGTTTAAAATAATCCAAGAATCAAAGCTTTAGCTATGCATGTTTAGAAAATCCATGAGAAAATACAGCTAACCTAGTACAATCATAGAACATAAGCAAGGGAAGAAGAATGGAGAAGAAGAACTAGATATGAAGCCAAAATCTCTTCCAAACTTCACATCTCAACTCAATTTCCACCAAAATCCATGCCGTAGCACATAAAAGAGCTCCCAAGAACACACAAGAGGTCAAGAATGTTGGCCAAATTAAAGTGGAATAGAATTTATAGTTAAAATCCTAAAATATTTGGGTTTAATAAACTGTAGTATTGTGTTGTCACTGTTGGAGAGCCCAGGCCCTCATTCTAGGGCCTCAACACTCTCGGTCTCTATGTCTAATGACCCAGGCTCTGATTATAGCACTTAGGTGCTTTGGATCTCTGCTTTTGATTTCAAATGATCACGCCTAGGCGGCACTGCTCTCTGCCTCTTCTTCTCCACTGATCATCCTAGACACTTAACTTTAGCCTAGGCTCTCTTTGGTTCTATCTCAAATCTATTTTCTCATTGTTGAATTGATTTTCCCATGCTTCTTTAATCACTAACAAGTCTTTCCACGATTAGCAAAGTGGTTGCAATAGCTTGATGAATGTATACACATTGAAAGCATAGAAAATTAACTACAAATATGATCAAAATATGCACAATTGAAAAAAGATGTGCAAGCAAATGTCAAATTCACATTTTCCTATCTTGATCATTCAAAATATGAACAAATTAGCAAATATTGTATAAAACCTAAGGAAAATGTGCTAAAAAAGGACATGAAATCCTAGAGTTTAAGACTTATGTATTGCTAAAGCTCTTCTAGTGTCAACTGAGAAGCCAAAAGTAACCCATTCAGGTAGATACTTTCTCAAATCAATCATTTCTTTAAGTTGATGTGACGAAATGGTGCCATCAAGAGTCAGACCCATATAGAACCACCCACTCATGTGGCTGGCGGGGGCTAAGAAAAAGGCCAATTCATCTCCATAAACATCATTTTGTGAACTAATCACAAATATGAAATGGGAAGTGAAGTCTATGAGATTCCTGGTGGCTTTGTCCCATAGCTTCATCGATTGGTGATATGTGGCTCGACCGACATTAGACGTGGAATTTTCATCTTGTTGGTTTTTTGTTAGCTGGATGGATTATGATGCTAGGTAATCCTCACCATTTCTTGAAATAGACGATATTTGCCTTATCTCCTGTAATAGACAAGTCACATCCAAACCAAACACCCCTGACCCATGGACAAAAGAACAACACATGTTCCAAAGTCTCCTCATTTCCACAAATCCGACACAGAAAAGAATTGCCACATTTCCTCTTCCACAGAGCAACCTTTGTTGGAACCACATCATTTATACACCTCCACACAAAGGGAGAACTTTAGGCTGTTTTCTGTAATTTTTCCAAGTTCTCATTAACATTGACTTTACAGTTTTCAAAAGTTTTAGGTCCTTTGTTGTAATTTCCCCAGTCCTAAAAAATATTGACTCTTACCCCAATTGACATTCTCTAAATTCCCCAATTTTTTTAAAACTCCTATAATGCAAGATTATACACAAGGTAGCATAAAAAGTCTAAGAAATCATTCCCATGAATAATTAACAAATTATGACCATTTTTCCATTAATTATACTTAATTTAATACAAATGTCCCTAACTCAAATTAGTGTTTAATCATACAATAATGGCCTATGGAATACATCAAATTCCCCAATTAATCTTAAAAAAGCATATAAAAAATATGGTTTAATCAATCACAACACAGCACCACCATCAACTCCTCCTTCCCCGTCTACTTGTCTCTCTCACCACAATGTCGATTCCATCCTAACCACCACCGGAATTGCACCTCTGCACCACAGTCGAGTCCATTGACTCTCACCACCATCTTCATCATCAATCCTCATCCTCACCGACATCAGATTTGCTATAATCTTTCACTCTCTTTCCATCGCAACAACACAGCTTCACCTTCTCCTTCAATCCATCTCATTCTTTCTCATCTATGGCTGGCAATGGGTTCAATTTTGTTTTAGTTGAAGTTAGCTTTGTTAGATCTCATGTTTTGATGAAACAAAGAATGGCATGAAAAAGATTTAATAAACAAATAAGTTTAAACAAAGTAATAACAGGAAAAATCATCTCTTGAAGTATGCATTAGAGTAATGAAGAAAGGCCAAAAGAAGCTGAGAAACTTGATCAGTGGCAAGTTTTCTAAAGGGTTACTCGAGTAATGGACTGAAACTTGAAGTAACCTGAGTCTGCAAGAATGACTTACCACCGTCAACTCCTCCTTCCCCGTCTACTTGTCTCCCTCACCACAACGTCCATTCCATCCTAACCACCACTGGAATTACACCTCTGCACCACAGTCGAGTCCATTGACTCTCACCACCATCTTCATCATCAATCCTCATCCTCACCGACATCAGATTTGCTATAATCTTTCACTCTCTTTCCATCGCAACAACACAGCTTCACCTTCTCCTTCAATCCATCTCATTCTTTCTCATCTATGGCTGGCAATGGGTTCAATTTTGTTTTAGCTGAAGTTAGCTTTGTTAGATCTCATGTTTTGATGATAACAAAACATGGCATGAAAAAGATTTAATAAACAAATAAGTTTGAACAAAGTAATAACAGGAAAAATCATCTCTTGAAGTAAGCATTGGAGTAATGTAGAAAGGCCAAAAGAAAAAGCTAAGAAACTTGATCAGTGGCAAGTTTTCTAAAGGGTTACTCGAGTAGGTACTTGAGTAATGGACTGAAACTTGAAGTAACTAGTTATCAATAAGAATGACTTACCTCTTGATTAGAAGAATATCAAGGCTAAGCTCAGAGCAAAAAGGGAAGGTAACTGCTATACTCTAGATATTAGTAGAAATGAATCTGAAAACTGTTTTCTGAGTAATGCTAATGAAAGTTGGCTATGGCATAAGAGATTGGCTCATGTCAATATGCATCAATTAGGCAAACTACTCAAAAAGGATTTAGTTCTTTGATTACCCAATGTAACTTTAAAAAATGACTTGATTTGTGACGCATGTCAAAAGGGTAAACAAACTAAATCATCTTTCAAATTGAAAAATGAGATTTCAACAAATAGACCATTACAATTATTGCATATGGATTTAGTTGGCCCAGCAAGAGTAAAAATTCTTGGTGGCAACTTATATTCATTGGTCATTGTTGATGATTTCTCCATATTTACATGGGTTATTTTTCTATCGTCAAAAGATAAAACCTTTGAAGAATTTATTGTTTTTGCCAAGAAAGTGCAAAATGAGAAAGGTATGTCCATTGCAGGTATTAGGACTGATCATGGTGGAGAATTTGAAAATCAAGCCTTTGAAGAATATTGTGATACTAATGGCATTTATCACAATTTCTCTGCTCCAAGGATGCCTCAACAAAATGGAGTTGTGGAACGCAAGAATAGAGTGCTTACTGAAATGGCTAGAGCAATGTTGAATGAAAAGAACATGTCTCAAGTTTTCTGGGCTGACGCTATGAGTACAGCATGCTATATTTCAAATAGAGCCTATATTAGAACAAAACTTGGAAAGACACCATACGAGCTGTATAAAGGAAGGAAGCTAAACATTGCTCATCTACACATCTTCGGTTGTAAGTATTTCATTCATAACAATGGTAAGGATAACTTAGGAAAATTTGATTCTAAAACTGATGAAGGAATTTTCCTAGGATACTCTAACTGAAGTAAAGCATATAGAGTTTTCAATAAAAGAACAAGTGTTGTTGAAGAATCAATTCATATTGTATTTGATGAATTTGAACCCTCTGACAAAACCTTTGATGAAGAACAGGAAGTTGTTTTAAATCAAGAAAATGGTCAATCTATAAAAGTCATCCCTTAGATCAAGTCATAGGAAATGTGAATGAAGGGATCAAAACTAGAAATAGAATTTTCAATGAAATAAGTTTTTCTGCATTCATTTCTGAGATTGAACCTTCTAACATTGATGAAGCCCTATCATACAATGATTGGGTTATAGCAATGCAAGAAAAACTTAATCAATTTGAAAGAAATCAAGTTTGGGATTTGGTACCCCGACCTAAGGATCATCCGATCATTGGTACTAAATGGGTATTCAAGAACAAACTCGATGAATCCGCAATTATTGTCAGAAACAAGGCATGATTGGTGGCCAAAGGCTATAATCAGGAAAAAGGGATTGATTATGAGGAAACGTTTGCTCCAGTGGCTAGATTGGAAGCTATACGCGTACTCTTAGCCTTTACATGCATCAAAGGATTCAAACTCTATCAAATGGATATAAAGAGTGCATTTCTAAATGGTTACATCATGGAAGAAGTATACGTAGGACAACCTCCAGGTTTTGAAGATGTAACTAAACCTGACCATGTTTTCAAACTCAAAAAGACTTTATATGGTTTAAAACAAGCTCCTAGAGCATGGTATGAAAGGCTTAGTAAATTTCTTATTGATCAAGGTTTTGTACGGGGAAAAGTTGATACAACACTTTTTATAAAATGAAAACGTGATGATATTTTAATTATTCAAATATATGTTGATGACATTGTTTTCGGTGCTACTAATGAATCTCTGTGTAAGGAATTTTCTGACATAATGCAGGGAGAGTTTGATATGTCAATGATAGGAGAATAAAATTTCTTTCTTGGATTTCAAATCAAACAAAGAAAGAATAGAATCTTCATCTCTCAAACAAAGTACTTAAAAGAGTTGTTGAAGAAGTATGGAATGGATGAAGCAAATAGCACGGACACGCCTATAAGCTCAACTACGTTGCTTGATGCTGATGTCAAAGGGAAAGACTACAACATCACAAAATACAAAGTAATGATTGGATCATTACTCTATCTCACGGCAAGTAGACCAGACATCCAATTTAGTGTTGGCATATGTGCAAGATATCAATCAGCACCAAAGGAATCACATGCTGAAACTGTCAAACGAATCTTTAGATACCTTGCTGACACACCCAAATTGGGTCTGTGGTATCCCAAAGGAAGAAGTGAATATCTAGTTGCATATTCGGATTCTGATCATGGAGGATACAAGACAGACAGAAAGAGGACCAGCGGATAAGGACAATTTCTTGGAGGATCTCTTGTATCAATGTTTAGCAAGAAACAAAATACAGTGTCTCTTTCGTCAACAGAATCCGAATATGTTGCAGTCTCAAGTTGTTGTGCACAAGTGATATGGTTAAAACAACAACTACAAGATCTTGGTATTTATCTCAAAGAAATACCAACCTATTGTGACAATACCAATACGATAAGCTTGGCAAAGAATCTAGTTCAACACTCTAGAACCAAGCATATCAATGTCAAACATCACTTCATCAAAGATCATGTCCAAAAGAAAGATGTGAAAGTGATATTCATTCCTACTCATCTTCAATTAGCTAATATCTTCACAAAACCCCTTGCAAAAGATCAATTTCTATACATTAGAAGAGAATTAGGAATGGTAAATCCCAATGAATTGTAAGATATTTCAGCTTCTCATAATATTAGATGAAGTCATTTGATAATGTTTTGATGATTACTAATTTAAGCATCGGAGTATATAGAAACTTGTTTTGTTGGAAGATTAAAACTCTGTTTTGAGAAATAAAAACAGAGGTTATTAGAGGACACCATTACTGGAGTACCAACTTGAAGTAATGACTGACAGTGAAGCATTACCCGAGGAACAACTTGAAGTAAAGAAACACTTTACTCGAGTAACTACTCGAGTAATAGTCTTCCAAAACTGGAAGTAATGTATCAAGTTTCTTGAAATTTGAATCAAACGGTTCATTGGGGAGAACTGAACAGTCCAAACTGAAAATGAAAGCTTACCCAAGGCGAGCCTCAAGTAAACTTGAAGCTTACTCGAGTAACTGCAAGTCCAGATTATCATTTTGATGAGAAACGACTCAAATACGCTCTAAATTGGCTACAAAATGATCGAGGGAACATACATGGATAATTACAATATCATTCATGCCAGGTACGTAATTTAAATAAATTATTTTAGAAATTTTATGTATGATCACTCGAGTAAGGACTCGGGTAAACATGAACTTTACTCGAGTAAGGCTTCGAGTAATGTCGGGTTTTCGGTCTTTATCTGTCGTAAACTCGGTCAGTTCCACAAAATCTCCTTGAGTAAATCACTCTGTTCTCTCACAAAAACTTTTTACAATCTCTTCCCTACACCATTTCCGTCAAAACCCAATAAATTTCAACCCCAGAAACCTCCTATTCTGCTCAGATTCAGTCTGCCCTATATCGCGTTTTTCCTCTGTTTTTCATAGTTTTCAAAACCTTCACTGATTCAAAATGGTTAGTGTAACCCCCTCCGTAATTATATCCGAAATACACGATTAAAATGAAATAGAGACCAATAATAATCAAATAACATTTACTAACCCATCATATGACGGGGTTTTCATGAATACTTTTTGAAATCATTTATAAACTTGGTCTCATATTCACATTTCGAATACAATTACTACGCGAAGATAAATCACATTCATATAAATATCAGAGTGCATACCTTAATCATCCCGGCAATCCTGGGTACATACCTTCGCTAAAGATACACAGGGTACAATTGCCCATTACAGTTCTTCAATTGGGGATTACACAATCTCGTCTCGGAGGAGTCCTAGCCGCTCCCTCCACGAGCCACTTGCCCTGTCTAAATTGTTGGTAGGGGAGAGTGAGATTCGAGAGAATCTCAGTAGGAAACAGATACCATAATGCATGCATGATAGATGTTATGTGTATGACATGTTAGCTTTATCTAGATGCATGCCCCATAATGATATTTCCGCATGCTCAATGTTTCATGTAACAAAACTATGGCCACAGCAAAACAGAAACAGAGCTTCATTTATTCAAATATACTCTACACAATCAAGTAAAGCAATCACATACATCACTACACAAGCAAAATTATCAAATACATGCAAGTAAGGTAAGTCCCCTACCTCCAGTCTTTTCTCCTCGATTTTCGTGCCAGCAACTCGGGGCTTCACATTCGATCCTACAATGTCAAATGTACCATTTAGACACTTCCATAGTGTTTCTGGGGGTTATATGAGGCTATATTGAAAATTTACTAAAATACCACTAGGAACCCGGCCGGCCCCGCCATACCCGGTCCGGCTGTACTTTTCTTGAAATTTTGACATGGGCTATTCTAACATATTTTCGCCCAAGGAATCCATTTCACCACTCAGAATTATCAAATTCAATGTCAATTACAAAATTACCCTTGACAACCCCACTTTAAGGGTTTCAGGAGCGTTTTCGTAATTATGCTTTTTCAGCCTTTTCTGAAAAAGTGTCCAACTGTAACCCCACCTAATTTTCCCTCCTGAACTCAATGGAATCATCAAATCATTGAAAATCCAACTCTAAGACCCATTTATAGCCCAGACCGAAATATATGGGTTTTCTAGGGAAAATCAGGGTTTTTCGGTTTCGGCTCCGTAAACACGTTCCTTTCTACTCCTAACCACTTTATTAACCATTACATTAGGTTACAACTAACATTAAGACCCAATTTGGGCAGCATAACCCCTAGGCCATGTCATTTCCAAACTTTAAAACCAATGGCAATCCGGCGAAATTTCACCGATTAAATTGCCCACAATAGCCAGAATAAGCAATATACAAAAGTTTGGAAGTTACCTCAAGCTCCCACTAGCTTTTCCCAAATTTGGATGAACCCTAGCCTCTTTGAACCATGAAATTCTTTGCTTCAAACCCTTAATCCATGTAGAGTAGAAGCTTAGGAGAAGGATCATACGCGTTAGGTACGAATTCACCGAAGAAATCGATCTACCTCGTGAGTTTTCTCCTTCCTTCTCCCTATTTTCTCCAAGCTCTCTCTCACGTTTTTCTTTCTCAAATGGCGTCAGGAAATGGCTGATGAAGATGAAGGAATTGCTTTTAATTCCATGCTGATGTCATCTTTTATTTTGATGATGTCATAATTCCCATTTTCGGATTTTCTGACAGATTTTCTGCCCAAACTTTGAAAAATCATAACTAATTCTAGAAAACTTAAAATGAGGTGATTCCAAAGCCAAATGAAAGATATTTAAGTCCTCTTCATAGGAAAAATATTGGCCATTACTAAAAATCACCACAAAATTCCAGAATTACACAAATTTCATCACTGCCCCAAAACAGAGTCCATTTTTTACCTCAAACTTTGGACAGTCATATCTCCCAGTTCACAAAATGAAATGGCACAAATTATATGTCCATTTTGAATCTTGAGATGTGAACTATAAGACTGGAAAGTTTCATAATTTTCTGACATCATTTGCCTAGTCAAAATATCCACACAATAAGACTGGCCATACAGAATTCACACTGGACAGCATTTCCAGTTTTGCAACCAATGTGTCCAATTCAATTTAAATCAATTCCAATGATTAAATACCACAACATGACACCATTTCCATCACAATACCCCATTCAATTCTTCCCTCTATTCTAAGTCAATTTGGATGTTGATCCACAATTGAACTCAAATACAAGGTTTTAGCGTTGCTCATAAAACAAGTGACTGCAATCCACTTTATATTCTCTAAAAGGGTTCATTAATCACTAACCACGTCCACTTTTGTAGTCATTAACCCCCAATCACAATTTGGGATCTTGCTAAACCGGGGCTTAGCAATCCACTAATCTCAGGCTTATTCTCTAGCCTCGAGTCTCAAAATTCGGGGTACTACAGTTAGAACCAAAAACCTCACTGCCACAGAATCTTCTAGATCCCCCCAACACTCTGACCCTCTTTCTTCTCCTCCCAGAAAGAAAAGAAAACTTACTCCTAGATCAAAAGCCAAAGTCCAACCCAAACCTCAACAGCAACCGAAACTGAAAGGGGTTGTTATCAAAGAGCCAGTAGTTACATGGGCTCAATCCAAGAAGAGCACCTCTACTGGGAGAGGCAAACGTGCAAAGTCTCCCTCTCCTTCACCTTTTGATTCCTCAACTCCCTCTTTCACATCAAAGCCTTACAAAAAGCCCAAATATGATGTGAATGTGGCTAAGGCAATGGCTGGGATTCTAGATCAACTTGAGAAGGGGCAGTCTTTAAAGAAATCAGAACTGCCAGAAGAGGAGATCACCAAACCTCCAAAGAGGTTTAATGTCAACAAACTGGAGGAGTCCCCTAAGTACCTTACTCAATTATCAAGGAGGAAAGTATGCAAGACACACTATGTGGACCTCAAATTACTTCAAGAGGTATTGAAGCATGATCTTAGTTCCTTTTTAGAACCATTTATGCCTTGGCTTTCTATTAGACTTCCTTTTTGTACAAAAGTAGTCACACATTTTTACTGCAACCTTGAGATTCTAGATGAACCAAATAGAACCTCAGCTGAGGAAGAAATGACTACCACTGTGAGAGGCCAAAAGATTCTCATCTCACCCTCTAGGATAAATTTATGGTTAGGAATAGAGAACCCCCCAGATGATATTTACTCTAAACTTGACTCAAACCAAATATTCTTTGTCCTTAAACCTAGTGAGCTTGTTGGCCCTTTAAATTTCAAACCTAGTGATATGTGTGATCATCACAGGGTTCTATGGTATATATACTCTAGATCCCTTGTGAATAAATCCAACAACTATACCCACTTCTCTGATAGGGACTTTAGATGGTTTGCTTCCTTACTCCTAAAGCAACAAAAAGATTTGGGAGAGTATATCCTTTCTGAAATGAAGAGGTACAGAGTAGATGGAAAAGCTACCACACCTATGCCATATCCTCAGATTGTTTCACTCATTCTGAAGGAGAATAAGATATAGTATATGGAGAGCAAAGAATATATTGAGAGGATTACTCTGGTAGGGAGAAATCAAATTGGCAAGCTCAACATTTACATTCCTCTTAAGGGTCCTCTGGAGTCTAGGTCGAGGAAGAAGAAGAAGACTGAGACTGAGACTAGCAAGATGGATGACACTCAGTCGTTGGCTCCAGCTGCCACTACATCATCACCCTCTTTCCTCAATGACACACTTCAGCACTTCATGGAAAATATGATCAGAGGATTCCATATGGACATTGCAAATATAAATGCTGAACTGATAACCAACATGAATCACAAGATGTCTGAATTGGTTGGGAGAATGGATAAGAGGCACGAGGAGTTGCTAGCTGAGCAACGTGCCCAGGGTGAGACCCTGAAGTTGATTATGGCCAGACTAGATTCTTTGGGTCCCGGACCTTCTACCGGTCCATCATCTTCTGTACATGAGACTTCTTCATCTCCAGAGCATACACCACCACCTCCTGAGAACATCCCATCTGACCTTCATCACACTGAGGTTGAACCTCCTATCCCTCCAGTCTCTAGTCCACCTGAGCCACAACCCAAAGATTTCCTATACTCAGTGATAACCCCGACACCAATGAGACCATTCATATCATCATTGATGATTCACCACCTCAACCTCAACCTGAACCCTCTCCTAAACCTATTCCATCTCCTACCCATACAGAGGAAATCTCTCCCTCCTCATCTTCTAATCATTATACTCCAGAGGTTGAGACCACCACTATGATCGTCTACCAGCCTTCTCCTATTCCTCCCAGAGATGACATCCATATCCCTTCACTTAGTCTTCCTGAACCAGATTCTTCTAGTTCATTTGACTCTTATAGTTTAGATGCTTTTTTTGTTCTTCAAGTGAAGCCTACCTCTATGGTCAAGCCTTCTAGTCCTCCACTTGATTGATAAAGACAAAAAGGGGGAGAAGAGCTTGAGTGTGATTTTATGGAGTGTATGTGTTTCTTTTTGGGTATATGGGTGTATATGGGATTTAGGGAGCTTTTGAACTTTTCAAATTTTCATCTTGTAATTCTTTAAGTTTAATGCAAGTTTATTTAAGTTATGATTTCATTTCAAGTCCATTTAAGTCTTAATTTATGATACATTGTTGGACTAATGAGTTTATTATGTATGCAAGGTGAATATGTTATAATTTCAATCTTTTTCAAAACATTTTGAATATAAACTTAATATAAACTTAACAAGGTTTTCAAATTTATCATTGAATTCAAGAAGTGTTTATTTGAGAACTTAGTTTCAAAAATCTTGTTCAAAATCACCAAGTTTTGTCATCATCAAAAAGGGGGAGAATGTTAGATCTGATGTTTTGATGATAACAAAGAATGGCATGAAAAAGATTTAATAAACAAATAAGTTTGAACAAAGTAATAACAAGAAAAATCATCTCTTAAAGTAAGCCTTGGAGTTATGAAGAAAGGCCAAAAGAAAAAGCTGAGAAACTTGATCAGTGGCAAGTTTTCTAAAGGGTTACTCGAGTAGGTACTCGAGTAATGGACTGAAACTTGAAGTAACTTGAGTCAACCTTCAAGTAACCTACCAACAATACTCGAGTAATAAGGTAAAAGTTTTCAAATTGCTCTCGGCCTACCAACGTTACTCGAGTAGCTACTCGAGTAACCAGGTAATTCACTTGGAGTTGCTCCCGGCCTGCCAACGATACTCGAGTATGTACTCGAGCCCCCTGTTTCAAGAAATGTGTTGCTCTCGGCATTTTAAACCCTGCCAATATTACTCAAGGAGCTACTCGAGTAACTCACTGTGGTAAGCAAAAATCTAAGGGTAGTACTCGAATAACTTGATCTAGTTTTATCACATTTCACTCGAGGTTCTACTCAAGTATACAGGTATTCAATGACTTATTTAAAGTGGATTACTCGAGTATGCAAAGTTATTTAGAAGAAAACTTCAAGTCATTACCCGAGTAAGCTATGCAGAAAAATTATATTTACTCGAGTATGTACTCGAGTAACAAGGTAATCAAACTTGAAGTGCTCTTGGCCTTGAAATCCTGCCAACATTACTAGAGTAAAGCATCGAGTAACCTAAAGTTTATTTGAAGGTTTACTCGAGTTGGTACCCAGTAACCTTTGAAGAAAAGAGTGCAATACCCGAGTAGGTACCCGAGTAAACAAGCATTTCCAAAGGTTTGAGATTTTGTTTATTCCATGCACTACCCGAGTAATATTATGTTTGCTTATTGACTTGCAGTTTATCAATGTTTTCCCAATGATACTCGAGTATGTACTCGACTAAACTTAAATGAATACTTGAGTAACTACTTGAGTATGCAAGTCCAGAAATTTAGAAATCATTCCAACGTTCATTGATTTGATTCCTATATGATTAACCTTTCATTGTATTAGTATTTTTTGCATGTTTACAGATAAACAATGAAGAGATCTTACCAAATAAGGAAAGTCAAAAGCAACGTTCAAATGTCACCTACCGCCACCTACCGCAAACAGATATTTTTCAAATACTGGAAAAGTCAACAGTGGCTGCGCACTCTCCAACGGATGAGAAGAAAATGTTCCAACGGTCACTACCAACACTCATATATATATGGGAACATCCAAATAGAGAAATAGAACAAGAACTCACACACGAACGTATCATCAAGTTCATTACTCTGATTTACTCATTTTTGTAATTCTGTACTTCAGTATTCTTATTCACTCTGTGATAGAGATAATTCGTTAAAACTCAATATTTGTTATTGAGATAACTTAAGGTTGTGGAACCTTGAGTTGGGATTGGATTACAACTTGTAAGGCGGAGTGAGTGTCCAGGCGAAGGAACTTGCTTGTACTGAGGTGCCAAGAACCCACTGAATCTTGGAAGTTATAGTAAAACTCTCAGCGGAGCTCTGAGGACTAGACGTAGGTCAAAGTGGTTGTGGCCGAACCAGTATAACTCCCGGTATACACTTTGGTGATATTTCTCCTTACTCTTTGCTGTTTTTAATTTCACTGTTAAGTTTTATATTTGCAACAAAATTTTAGTATCACCCAATTCACCCCCCTCTTGGGTGAAACGCTTGCTTTAACAAGCTTCATAAGTGGCTTAATATATTTCAAAAATGTCTCTCAAGTGGCCAGAGTACAAATGGACAATACTATAACATACATAATTTTGGTTTATTATAACATAAGAAAACACAACATATCAATAGGCATTAATTGCACAATATATTTAAGCCTTAACATCTCATATCAAGATAATTTTAGTTTTGTTTCTAAAACATATTGAACATCTAAGTAATGCGAACAGAACATCAAGTATTGTGCATATGAAGGTATTTAAGATTACTATGATTACATCCAAGAGATACGAACAAAAACATCAGAAATTGTGTGAAGGAACAACCAATTTAAAATAGCGACCCAAAATTAAATTCTGCAATGATACAGAAGTGAAAATGTTGATGAAACATCATAAGAAATTGAAGTGAAACCAGAAGAGATTGTATAAAAACTAAAGCTCATGTTATATGGTTTTGACTGCCTATGAAGAATTTGTGCTGGGTGGATTTAAAAATGACCACACCTCAAATTCATTATATGTTAGTATAGGATAACTTAGAGGAAGACTAGGAGATGGAGCTTCAAAGTTTAGCACATGAATTGCTTGCCTCATTGAGGGTCTACGATTATGATCAGGATGAGCACACCACAGCCCAACTATCAACAGGCATTTAATTTGGTTATGGCCAAAATCTTCTTAAAGTCTTGAATCCACTACTTCAAGAAGTTTTCCAATCCCATAGAGTTGCCACACCTAATTACCTATGCTTATTCATTCTCTGGAGCTTTGAAGTTGACAGATTTTCTTCCACAAGCTCTCTCCAAAGTGACAACTCCAAAAATATAGACATCAAATTCTTTACTAGTCCTTCCAGTAGTGAGGCATTCAGGAGCCATATAACCCATAGTTTATGCTGAAGTCGTATCTTGTGCTCCTATTGTATGGTCTACAAACCTTGCCAAGCCTTGCATTGAAGTTTAAGCCTAGCGTGAAGTTGCTTGATTTTATGTCTCTATGAACCACGCATTGTTCCCATGCTTCATGCGGGTACAATATTGCATGGACTATACCTTGAGCAATTTTAAATCTAACTGCCGATGTCAACAACCTTTCATCCTTGAAGAGATGAGAATCTAAACTTTCATTTGGCATGTACTTATAAACTAGTAATAGTTCTTTCCTTTCATGACACCAGCCAATTAGTTGCACCAAGTTTCGAGCCCTTAGTTGACTGATTATTCTTACTTCTGAAGCAAACTCCTTCTTTCCTTGTTTAGAACTCTTTGATATTCTCTTTATGGCGACATAGGAGTTTGAATCTTTGAGAAATCCCTTGTAGACACAACCAAACCCTCCACACCCAAGCTTGTGCTCATCTTTAAAATAATTTGCAGCACTAGCTAGCTCAGCATATGAGTATTTTTTGGGACCTATTCCTCTTTCATAATCTTTACTTGTGTCTTCATTACACTCATCATCTTCCATTTTCTTTCTTTTCTTCCACATAACAAACGATACCACCCCACAAACTAAAAAAGACCATCCAACCCCTAATCCAATCATAAGTTCTTTGACATTTATATTTCATCTCTAGCCTAAAGTAGGAGCACTATCAGTACTCTTGAGTAAAAACTCCATGTATTAACTCTGTGTATTGCAAATGATGATCCCATAGAGCCTCCTAAAGCCTCTTTTGGGATATTAGAAGGTTTTGAACCAAAAAGGGCTAAGAAGAAGGCCATCCCATCTCCAAAAGATCTCATGTGCTATGAGTCAATCATAAAGGTAAATCTGGTAGAGACATCTGTGAGTTTTCCAGTAGCTTTGTCCCATAGATGCATTAGTTTGTGATATGTGGCTCGACCAACATTATCACCGAAGCTTACAAGTTTTAAGTATCCGGATTTTGTGTCAAGGCGAGCTGATTTTCATATGATATCATGTCATCACTAGACAAAAAACTTGAGAAATTAAAGGATATCAAGGAAAATGCATGGAGTATCAAGGGGAAGAAAATTGTTACTAGCAACATCTTCCTCATCATATAATTATTCTACTCAAGATTGCAGAGAGATATTTATGGAGTTGAAGAAACCATTTAACTTGCGAATGAGATGTTTGTTCAATATGTACGTACCAAAAGCTGTTCGCACACAAGGAAATGATAAAAAACTTTGGAAACTATTACAAAAGTGTTTGAATACTAAATGAATTGTGTATTTTCTATTCACATAAAGGTACTATATATACAAAAGTAAGGAGCCTAAATATTAATTGCTCCTAAATGAGGGGATCATAACGGTCAATCAATCCTGTTAATTATGCTAATTGTTCTAATAATAATGATAGAATATTTCCTTAACAGAGACTAATGAATCCACTAATGAATATGCTTTGAATCTGCTACAGTTCTTGGCCCCCTTTTCTTTGAGTCTTACACGAACAGCATCCGTCAATTGTCCTTGCATCCACATACAGTTGTATTCTTAATATTAAAAACAAAATGATAATTTTTTATATTCTGTCATTCCAAAGTCATTTTCATGCGTTAGCCATTGCGGGCGTAGATTTTTATTTGACTAGGTAGTATTCTGAATCTTGAATATGTTGGAGATATAAGCTATATATGGGTGTGTTAAATAGAACAAGTCCCACATTGCTTGGGAAAGAGAGAATGCTATTGTATATATTACACCTTGTGAAGTTGGGCTAGTAAATGGGCCAAGAGGAGGAGTGGGCTCACGCGCACAACAAAGGGCCACCAAAAGGCAAATGTAGTGGAAATCCAGCGATTTGCCCCCCTGCGCGTGAATTAAATGCGGACTAGGAACTTTTTATCAAATATTTTGGAAAAATCTACAATTTATTTTTGTGAAAATGGTGTACCGGAAAAACCTAGTTTTGAGGCATATGAATTTTAAAGCATCAGTATTTTCGTTACAGAGGTCATGGGTCAGAATTTTAAAATTGCTAAATGTATATTTTAAAATTGCCAAACATATATGGTCCTTCAATGTTCAGAAATGGCCTCATCATGTGGTTTTATCAGCAGGTTAATGGTATTTATGCGGATTAAAATATTGCCCAACATTCAGATGCATGGAGGCCTATAAAAGGTGCTGCC
Source organism: Inga leiocalycina (assembly GCA_963242795.1). Classification (NCBI taxonomy): domain Eukaryota; kingdom Viridiplantae; phylum Streptophyta; class Magnoliopsida; order Fabales; family Fabaceae; genus Inga; species Inga leiocalycina. Next base: position 58,329,287 of record OY725321.1, on the reverse strand, counting down.
TGTAAGAGGTTCAGGCACCCAGCTTAGACATTCGAGTCCTCTCTTCCTCTCAAACATCCCTCTGTTCTCTTGCCTTACAGTTGTTTTCGTTTTTGCTGTTCTATTTGACCTGTGTCTGTAGGAAGAATCCGTTTTATCCTGGGGAGTGCTGCTTCTAGTCAGCCGGTCGTCACGAAATAGCTCTTAAGGACAGTGTCCTTCAGACATGACTTGGATTACGGTGCATTTATAGGGGTTCACCAACAATCATAAGAGCTATTATGACTTCTGTTCCTTCTGTTGGTTCTGGAACCATTGCTCAATCTAACAATGTTGCTGTTTTCGAAGCTAACAACATTGGTTCTAGTCCTATTCCAATGGCAGTGCCTATACTCAGGCAGTTTCCAGACATTTCCAAGATCAAACAGTTTGAAGGGAAGAACTTCAGTCGCTGGTAGGAACGTGTCTACACTATTCTTGACATGCATGGAGTTGTTGATACACTTACACAAACTGCACCATCCCTAGATGCTGACCAAGCCCAGAAGGATGCTTGGGCCTATGCTAACAAGGTTTGTAGACATACTCTTATCACTACTTTATCTAATAATCTGTTCGATGTGTACCATGTTTACAAAGAAGCAAATGAGATATGGGGATAACTTATCCTCAAGTATACTGCTGAGGATGCTGGAAAGCAGAAGTTCGTGATAGGAACTTTTACAAGTAGGAGATGATAGATGACAAAGACATCAAACTCAAGATCAATGAGTACCACAAGTTGAATGAGGAGTTTCAGGCTGAGAAGATCAATTTACCAGATAAGTTTGTGGTTGGAATACTGATCGAAAAGCTGCCAATATCATAGAATGACTAGAAGCAACAACTGAAACACAAACAGAAACAGTTATCCTTGAATGATCTGATCACTCATATTATCATTGAAGATACTAACAGAAAGGCGATACAAGCTGCAAAGGGCAAAGAGATGGCTGCTAAAGCAAATTTAGTTGAGGAAAAGCCGCACAACAAGAGGTACAACTCTAAAAATAAAAAGAATAAGAATAAGAAACCTTACTACAAGCCCAAGGATACTAACCCCAAGAAGAAGAAATGAAGTTGCTTTGTCTGTGGAAAACCAGGTCATTATGCAGCGCAATGTAGGAAAAGGGCTAAGGGAGATAACTCCCAAAAGGGTGGAAATTCTCTTAAGTCAAATGTGAATTTGGTTGAAGGAGATGATAGCAGTGATGAAGAAATCATTGTTTCTGTGGTGTCACAAGCCCTTTTTGTCTCTGATGTGAAGAATTGGGTGGTAGACTCAAGAGCTACCAAGCACATCTGTGCAAATAAAGAGAAGTTTACCTCATTTGAAGAAGGGGAAGACCACGTTTATCTGGCTGACTCTTGAACCGCTAGGGTTCATGGAAAAGGGAGGGTGGTATTAAAGCTCACATCTGGAAAGACATTGGCACTAAATGACGTGCCATATGTACCTGAAGTCAGAGCTAACTTAGTCTCTGTGGCATTGCTTGGGAAAGATAGGGTTAGGGTATGTTTTGTGTCTGACAAGATTGTCATAACTAAGAACAATGTTCTTTTTGGGAAGGGCTATTATAATAAGGGATTGTTTGTTCTGAGTGTTTATGAAATGAATAAGAATGCATCTTCTTCTGCTTACTTGATTGATTCCTATGATATGTGGCATGCTAGATTAGGACATGTTCATAAATCTTATATTAAGAGGCTACAAAATCTAGGGCTGATTTCTAAAACTAAAAATGACTCTCAAAGTAAATGCGAGGTTTGTATAGAAACTAAGTTAACCAAGAGAACACATTTTCCTACACAAAGAGAAATTGAGTTCTTGTCCTTGATTCATACCAATTTAGATGATTTAAAACAAATTGAAACCAAAGGATGTGAAAGGTATTATACACCTTCATCGATGATTTTTCAAGATATACTAAAGTATATTTATTGAGAAATAAAGATGAATCGTTTGACAAATTTCTTTTATACAAAGCAGAAGTAGAAAACCAATTAAATAGAAGGATTAAATGAGTTAGATCAGATAGAGGAGGGGAATATTTATTACTAAATGATTTTTGTAAAAAAGAAGGTATAATACATGAAGTAACTCCTCCTTATTCATCTAAGTCTAACGGTATTGCAGAAAGGAAAAATAGAATTTTAAAAGAAATGATGAATGCTTTACTAGTAAGTTCTGCAGCACTTAATAACTTGTGGGGCCAAGCTTTGTTGTCTGCTTGTTTTCTACAAAATAGAATACCTCACAAGAAAACTAAGAAGACGCCTTATGAATTATGGAAAGGTTTTCTTGCCTAATCTTCAATATTTGAAAGTGTGGGGGTGTCTTGCGATAGTTTTGCTACCAGATGTTAAAAAGAGAAAAATTGGTTCTAAAACTTCTAATTTATGTTTATTGGATATGCTCAACAAAGTGCTGCTTATCGTTTTCTGGTTTTAAAAAATAATGTTTTATAGATCACAATACAATTGTTGAAACAAAAGATGCAGAGTTTTTTGAAAATATATTTCCTTTGAAGGTTGAGCATGTTCCTAATAGAATTGAAAATTCCTCTGCTTCTTTTGAACAAAATTCAAATAAAGTTTTGGTTGAAGATTTAAGGAGAAGTAAAAAACAAAGAAAACAAACATCTTTTGGAGATGATTTTTACACTTACTTGGTACAAGAAGAACCAAAAAATTTTTATGAAGCTATTTCTTCACCAGGAGAATCTTTTTGGAAAGAAGCAATAAAAGCTAAAATTGATTCTTTAAATCAAAATAAAACATGGGTTTTGGTAGACTCGCCTCCAGGAGCAAAGCCTATTGGTTGTAAATGGGTTTTTAGGAAAAACTATTTTCCTGACGGAACTATTGATAAATACAAGGCCAGATTGGTAGCAAAAGGGTATACTCAAAAAGAGAATGTTGATTATTTTGAGACCTTTTCTCCTGTAACTAGGATTTCTTTTGTTAGAATCCTAATTGCCTTAGCTTCTATCCATAAGCTTTTCATTCATCAAATGGATGTTAAAACAACTTTTTTAAATGGCGATTTAGAAGAGGAGATTTATATGGAGCAACCTGAAGGGTGTATTATTCCTGGGCAAGAAAATAAAGTTTATAAACTTGTTAAATCCTTGTATGGTTTGAAACAAGCACATAAACAATGGCATGAAAAACTAGATCAAGTTTTGTTAGGTGGTGGTTTCTCTACTGCTGAGGTAGAAAGATGTGTTTATACAAAACTTGTAAACAATAATTGTGTGATTATTTTTTGTTTGTGGATGACATGCTTATTTTTGGTACTACCATGAGTGTTGTGCTTGAGACAAAACATTTTTTGTCTTATAATTTTGATATGAAAGATTTGGGTGAAGCCAAAGTGATTTTGGGTGTAAAGATCATAAGGAATGATAATGGTATCATACTTTCTCAGGAACATTATATTGAGAAAATTTTGAGAAAGTTTGAACTATTTGATGAGTCTCCTTTAAATACTCCTTATGATCCTAATATGCATTTAAAGAAAAATAGAGGAGAACCAATTGCTCAATCCAAATATGCAAAGATTATTGGGAGTCTGTTGCATTTAATGAACTATACCAAGCCAGACATATCATATACTGTGTGTAGATTGAGCAGATATACTCATTGTCCAAGCAATGAACATTGGAAGGCTCTGGTAAGAGTATTGAGATACTTGAGAGGTACCATGAATTATGGTATTCATTATAGTGGATTTCCCGCTATATTGGAAGGGTACAATGACACTAACTAGATCTCAGATTCAAAGGAGAGCAAATCCACTAGTGGCTATGTGTTCACTCTTGGTGGTGGTGCCATAATATGGAAGTCAGTCAAACAAACTATCTTAACTAGTTCCTCAAGGGATTCTGAGTTTATTGCTATGGAGTTGACTGGTACTAAGGCTGAGTGGTTGAAAAACTTCTTAGTGAATATCCTACTAGGTGAAAAACCAACACCATCAATGTCTTTATATTGTGATAGCCAATCTGCGATAGCTACGGCTAAAAATAAAACCTTTAATGGTAAAAGTAGACATATTCGATTGAGACATAATATAATAAGGCAGCTGCTCAAAGATGGTGTAATCTCAATCGATTATGTAAGGTCAGCTGTGAACCTTACGGATCCGTTTACAAAACCCCTGGGAAGGAAACATATCCTTGATTCATCGAGGGGAATGGGACTTAAGCCGATAAGAAATTAAAAGCGATGGCAACCCAACCTCTGTGATTGGTGATCCCATGAAGGAGGTTCAACGGGTAAGAACAAGTCGTGAGTTAGTTCTACTAGCACTAAAGTAAATTGTTAGTCCCTTCCTATGATGCCGAGAATGTGCTGGAATGTATTTTGGTGAGGATGAGCAAAGCTCTTAATGATTTCATCATTCTACGGAATGGTGTGCTCATTGCAGGTACATTTATTGAAATCACCTCTACGAATGTGGAGGGGGCCGCTCCTATGAGAATGTGGCAAAATCTCTAGAGCATTCGTTATGAACCTAGCACGCGCATAGCCGTCTTAACGTGCAAAACTGCGTTAATAGCGAAATGCAGGGGTATAATCTGACTTCTAATACCTCTAGTATACGCCTAAGTGATGTCAGTTCATAGTTCATAGGACCACTGACATCTCTATGTACTAAGTGTTATTAGTCTAGGTCTAGTTTATAGTCCTAAGGACCACTAGATACAATGGTTATACCCATGTGTGCAACTAAGCTAAAGGCGTTCCTTTTGACACATGTGGGGGATTGTTGGAGATATAAGCTACATGTGGGTGGGTCAAATAGAACAAGTCCCACATTGCTTGGGAAAGAAAGAATGCTAGTGTATATATTACACCTTGTGAAGTTGGGCTAGTAAATGGGCCAAGAGGAAGAGTGGGCTTGCGCGCACAACAAAGGGCCACCAAGAGGCAAACGTAGTGGAAATCCGGTGATTTACACCCCCCCACGTGAACTAAATGCTGATTGGGCACTTTTTATCAAATATTTTGGAAAAATCTACAATTTATTTTTGTGAAAATGGAGTACCGGAAAAACCCAATTTTGAGGTATCTGAATTTTGAAGCATCAGTATTTCCGTTATAGAGGTCATGGGTCAGATTTTAAAATTGCTAAATGTATATTTTAAAATTTCCAAAAGCCTATATTAAATTGCCAAACGTATATGGTCCTTCAATGTTCAGAAACGGCCTCATCATGTGATTTTATTATTGTGTAACCTGTGGGTTAATGGTATTTATACAGATTAAAATACTGCCCAACGTTCAGATGCATGGAGACCTATAAGAGGCGCTACCTGTAAGAGGTTCAGGCACCCATAGTAATGCTTTCCTATTTCCACTCAGGAATCTTAGGGCTTTATAGAAATCCTGGTTGGCGTTGATCCTTAACCTTCACCTTTTGACAAGTGAGGCAGCATGCAACATATTTGGTTATGACTCTTTTCATTCCTAGCCACCAGTATATGGATTTCAAATCATGGTACATTTTGATTGTTCTTGTGTGAAGAGTGTATTCACTCTTATACGCCTTATCTAGGATTTTTTGCCTCAAATAATCCTTTAGTGGAATATATATTCTCTTTTTACATCTAACTAGTCTACTTGGTGAAAGATCATATTCCTAAGTTTCTTCTCATTTAATCATGTTCCTAATGGACCTTACTCATCCATCTTGTATTTGAGGTTCTTTAATTTCATCTCTCATATTGCTTTCTTCTTGGATAACACTATAGCCACTAAGCATTATTTGACCTGACAAGTTTAGATCTCGGAAGCCTTCTATCAGTTTCTGTTCCTGTATCATCAAAATTGCCACTTGTATCGGCAATGACTTTCAACTTACCTAGATGGTATTTGCTTTCTAGGTTGTAATCTTTTAGCAACTCAATCCATCTCTGTTGTCTCATATTCAATTATTTCTAATCATATAGATATTTGAAACTCTTGTGGTCACAATACAATTCTATGGTTGCACCATATAAATAATATTGCCATAGTTTCAATGCAAATAAAGTCGCTGCCATCTCCAAATCATAGGTGGGATAATTCATCTCGTGAGGCTTCAGCTATTGAGAGACATACACTACTATATTCTATTCTACTGCATAAGGACACATCCCAATCCTTGCTTACTAGCATCACTGTAGACTATATAGGTCAAACAAGGATATGGGAGAATCAACACTGGTGTAAATGTCAACCTCTCTTTCAGCTCTATGAAGCTCCTCTCACATTTATCATCCTACAAAAATGATTGATTCTTTCGTGTCAGCTTTATTAACGGCAAGGCGATCGAGGAGAAATTTGTAATAAATTTATGTAGTAGTCGGTAAGACCCAGAAAACTGTATATCTCTGCAATAGTTTATGGGATCTTCTAGTTCAGTACTGCTTCCACTTTACTGGGATCCACCGAGACCCTTTCTTGTGAGATAACATGGCCCAAAAATTTAACTTCTAAAAGTCAAAACTCACATTTGCTCTGTTTGTCATAAAGTTACTTTTCCTTTAAGATCCCTAGCACTATTCTCAAGTGCTCTTCATGTTCTTCTCCTCATTTGGAGTAAACCAAAATGTTGTTGATAAAGACTACCACAAACTGATCTAAATATTGTTGAATTATTTAGTTCAAGAAGTCTATAAATACAGCAGGTGTATTGGTTAGTCTAAAAGGTATTACCAAAAATTCATAATGCCTATATCTGTTCTGAAAGCAGTCTTTGACACATCTTCTGCTTTCACTCGTAACTGACGATACGTTGATCTCAGATCAATCTTTGAGAATACACAGGAACCAAATAACTGATCTAGAAGATCATTAATTCTAGGAAGTAGGTATTTGTTTTTGACGGTCACCTTATTCAGCTCTCTATAGTCAATACACAATCTCAGGCTCCCATCTTTCTTTTTAACAAATAGTATTGGAGCTCCCCATAGTGAGACACTGGGTCATATAAACCCTTTCTCTAGAAATTCTTCAATCTGCTTCTTCAATTCTACCATTTCATTTGGGGCCATTCTGTAGGGGCTTTTGATATAAGCCCAGGTCCAGGCACAATTTCAATGGCAAACTACATGTTCCCTTTCATGGGTAATATGATGATATCCTCCTGAAATACTTCTAGAAATTTATTCACCACGGGTATAATTTCAAGTGTTGTTTATACTGCTACTTGTATGGAGAAAAATATGAAATACCCTTGGCATCCCTTCTGCAAACATTTCTTAGCTCAAGCTACTAAGAGAAAGTTCATATTAGTATTGGCATTGACATCTTTCTACAGGTTAGGATATACAATTCTCTTATTTTCGTAGTCCAACATACATTATTTGCCATCAACTAGTCAAAGCCTAGTATAACTTAGAGGCAAATAAATCATATCTATCATAAAATCATGTCTCCCTACATTCACCACACAACTCAAACAAGCATCTGTTGTAACAGTTCTGACATCCATAGGGGTCGACACAACCAGATGATATGGCAATTTATGAACACTTAGCTCTAAGCGCTTAGTACAATCATATGCAATAAAGGAATGACTAGCACCAAAATCAAATAATGCTTGCAACAGGTTACCATTGAGGAGGATTGTACCTTGAGTTATCTCAGGAGATTTCTACGCCTCCTTATGTGTCATTACAAAGACTCTGTCATGATTTTTGGGTCTAGGCTCTACCGGCTATTGCTTATAGTCTCTAGCAATATGGATTGACTTTTGACAAGCATATCAAATTATTTGATTGCTAGTACAGGGTCTACCAGGATGTAGCTTGCCATAACTATGACATCGACGGGACATTAAAGGTCCTTAGGGTCTGTGATCCTCTGGCTAAGAATATTTCTTATTGCCTCTTCTAGGCAAAAACCCTTGGCCCTTCCTATTCTAGGATAAACTCCCATTGCTTTGAACACTATTGTTGTTAATATTCTTAATCAAATATAAATTCATCATATTACTTTCTGTAATTCAACAGACCTCTACAGCCTAGTTGGATTCTGTGAACTGTTGAGAGACTAGCTTCTCTTTCATCTCAAGCTTTAATCCCCTGATTAGCATATCAAAGCTCTAGCTCTCATTATCTATGTATCTTAGGTAAGAGGAATAGCAGAATAGATGAATAAATTGGGACAGATACTTGTTGAAGGTCTCATGGTTGTCTTACTACAGCAACAAGAACATTGCCTCCTTTTCAATCCTAACAAACTTGGGGAAGTACTTTTCATTGAATCTCTCTTAGAATAATTTCCAAGTAATGGGAATATTCCTGACCTGTAAGATCAATTTAGTGTTTTTCCGCCATCTATCTACGTTACCATCTAACTTATAGATAGCCATATGTGCTATTATCAAGGTAGGGTACTCCATTATCCAAAAGATCTTCTTCAATATGATTAACCAATCCTCAACCACCTGGGGGTCAAACCTCCCCTCAAACGCCGAAGGCTAGTATGTATAGAACCTCATGATCCAGTACCAAAGGCTTTCCCTTTCTCGGGCTAGTCCATCATGAGGTCCCTGATTCTGTTCCTATTATTGTTGTTGTCCATCAAGTCATGGCTGCCTTTCCTCTTCGTTATTCCTTCTTTCCCTATCCTTGTTTTGTCTATCCTATACTTCTCAAAGCTCTTCTTGAAGTCCATGTATCATGGCCTGCTGCTCAGTCAGCATGCTTAAAATTTGTTGTATCAGATCAAGTCTCTCATCATTACCTGGTCTTGCCCTTCTCCCATCTCGTAACTCAACCATATGTCTTTTTACTTATTAAAAGAAGGATTGAGGGTAAATTTTCACATTTCAATATCAACATAAAACAACAATATATATGTTTATATAGTCATGTTACACAGGAAGTAGTAGTTATTTACAATAACAGTATAGGGAAAGCTTATAACATTGTACAACCTCACTGCATATGATCTAGTACATATTCACTTACATGATTAATAAAAGCATGTATCTCAAAAGGACCATGTTCTAAGACTTCATTCTTTTTTCTAGACTGGAAAGAAATATTAGGAGAGAACCATAGTATGGTATAAATACACACATCACAAGGCATCCATAGTTTATATATGTCTCGATCTGAGCAAAACGCATCCACCTTGTCCAGGAATGCTGGGTATTAGGCCCGCATAGAACCTTGGTCATCATCACAAGCCTTTTGGTATAGCCCTTCTATGTATCCCCAGTGTAGGGATCCCGGTCATATTCTAATTTAGCATCGAAAACTCTGGAACCAGCAGCACAATTTGAGCCTTGTACTACTTCATCTATTTCCATGTTCTTGTTGTCACACGTGGAAGATTCACTACTAGGACTAGGCCCCAAAATTATTGTCACTGGAGCTCAAACTCTTGTTGTCGGGGTAAACATCATCCTTGCCCTACTTCTTCGTCGAAATTTGACTATATGCCTTCCCTGTGGAGGCTAATTAACTGACGGGGGTGATCTACTCCTTTGATCTCTTCTACCCCTCATAATTCCTAACTAAAAGTATCTGTGTACCTACTCACTTAAGTAGAGAGTATTAGCCATTGCTAGAACCTCAGCTTTAATGCTATTAAGTGTTACCCCTTACTCTTAACATGTTCTAATAAGTATTTACATAAAATGTATACATACTACTAAGGCAAGTTTTAATTACACCTTTGGTTGATTAGGCTTTTCTCAAAAATTTTAAACTTTCTAAAGTGACTACTTAGTGGTTCCCAACTTCATAATGACTCATCAATTCTTAACATTATTTATAATTAGTATCAGAGTAGCTTCTCTGCTTATAAAGCAATATGTGCTTCATGCCTTAGGGAATTGTCGAGTGTGTGCTGGTGTGTCTTAGAAAACACCGGATGTTCGTGTTGGTAGCATTAGATGGTGCCATGTATGCTTATGGACCATAAAGATGGTACCATAAATGGGTCTCTTAAGGAGACAACAAATGTCCTTATACACTATGGTACATTTTTATCCGACTAATTACATATACAAAGCAATACTGATTATAAAATTTTAGTATATTACACGAACAACAAGTTAATCATGTGATAGTGCATGCATGGAAGGGGCAAGGATGTTGGTTCATCAAAAACTGTGGAGAATTCTTAAAGAACCTGAAATACATCGAGTGCCTCTTTCTTTGCTATTATTATTTGCTGGAATTCTAGACTTCGCAAACATACTTGTGGTTCGGTCCTTGAAGTCACACCCAATATTTTATACCTTTCTCTACTAACATGGAAAATCATGAACATTTGATTCCATTTAACGTGCACTGTATTCAACAAAACTAGACACTTAATTCATAGTACCAAGTCGGCACCTCCTAAAGCAAAAGGGAAAAAGTCTTGTTTGATGAGTAAATCCAAGATCTTTACTTCAAGAATGGGGCAGACCTAGTGGCACTTAACCTTGTGCTCATCACCAATTTTAACCCCAAAAACCAAAACGTTCTCTGTTATCAGCTACAATTCTGCCACAAGATTTTCAAGTACAAAATTATGAATGGAGCCACTATCCACCAAGATGATAACTTCTTTGCCATGTACGATTCCTTTAAGTCACATAGTTGAGGCTGAAGATTTTCCTAAGATTACATGAAGAGATATATATATTTTAGCATCATGCTCTTCCACTTCTTCCTGTATGGGTTCAGCAACATCCTCTCCTTCCTCTGCTATTTCCATTAATGAAAGGGAACTAGTGCAGTGTTAGCCTTGACGAAAAAGATCACCACACCTAAAACATAACCCTTTCTCCCCACAATGTTGGTACTCTATTTACGATGATGACATATATGGTTTAGAATCAAAACATGACGTCATCAAGCTCTTGGACATATTTGGCACTGATGTGATACTTCTATTGTCTTGGGTAGAGGCACTAGACTAAGTGAACTTTAGGCCAGGAATTGATTTTAATTTGGCCTCATACTCAACACCAACCTAATAGCCCTATATACTAACCTAGGTTTGTGAATATGCACATATGCTCTTAAGTCTTTAGGCAAGCCATTGAGGAAAACACTTAGTAAATAGTGCCAATTCTTCACTAGGAATGACCATTTAGTGAATTCAGAGTGATACTCAGATACTAACTCTGCTTGGGGAATACTGTAGAGATACTCATTGAGATTTTGATACTCTATGGGCCTATAATATTCCTACTACACCTTACAGTAACTCTTCCTAGTACAAAACCGTTCACTCATATAGTGTTCACCTATGAGAATAGGTCTAATATGTCGCCTTTGAGATACATAAAAGCTACCACATCCTTCAGTTCCTTCAGTATTTTGTAGTACTGGAAGTACTTCTCTGGCATGAGAATCCATCCCCTTAGGTCCCCACCAATAAATTTGGGAAATTCAAGCTTAGTAAAGGGAACGTGGTTTCTGAAGGACAAGTTTGGCTCATCATCGTTGTCTGCTTCCCAATGTGACTGATGCTTTGCCTTCTCCAACCAAAAGGAGTGAGCTTCCAAGGTCGAGACTTTCTCATTGAGGGCATCCAGAGTAGTGATAAAGTACTTGCTTTTCTTTAGGATCTTGAGTTATGTGTGAAGAGTTTGTTAGCACCATGTTGAATCAACGTGGCTCTAATTCCAATTGATAAAGTACATGTTTGTAGAAGCTAAATAAACTAGGAAAGTATCTAAATAATTTGTTATAAAGAGAAGGCAAGTATCTCACAATCTCTCTAAAATAGCCCAAGAAAATCTCCTATAACCATTTACTCTCTAAAATATTCCATGCTTTATTGATGAGGTATGATGCGTGCTTCTGTCGCTAAAGCAACCAATTAATAACCAGGACAACCTACTAATGCAATATAGTGGCAACCTAGGTCATTCTCCCAAGGAGCAATATGTGGGTTTTCTCTAGAATTGAATTTAGGTGATAAAAAATGCAATGGAATGAACCTAAACTAAAATGCAAGACTCTACTACCTAAATGCAAATGACTCTAAAACCTATATGAGAATGAAACTAACCTAAATAATGAACATGCAATTTTTGGGGTTTTTCTTATGAGAGGGAAATTAAAATCCTAAGGAAAAGAAATAAACTAATATCTAATAAAATCAACAAAGGTTAGTTCACTTATGATGGTGAAGGGAACAACTTAGGATTCACATGGATTTAGCTTGACAAAGGAATATCTAAGCTAGAAATCCCTCACCAAGGATATGTATATGTCTCTCATCACTCAAAAGTGTATAGGCTTGTGTTTAAACTTAAATCCACCCTATCCAGTACTCTTTCCATAGGCTTGACAAGGATCTAAGTTCTCCACCACTAATAAAGCAAATGCAAACATAAATCTAAAGGACTTTTATTAGGTTGTAATGGGGCTAAGGTTAAGAAAGAAAGGGTATAGTGTTTGAAGAAACAAAGTTGAATATCCTAGAAGATGAAGAGAATGATGCAATAGGATGAAACAGGATGAAAGAAACCAAATCACACTTGAACTGGGTCATTACTTTTCCTTTCTCTTGTTTTTTCTTTTTTTCTCTCTTTTTTTTTTGCTTTTCTTTTGCAATTCTCTTGGGCTGTTATATATATATTCTTTTGACGCGAACCTGTGTATTGGTGATACAAAGGCCCGATTACTCAAACATTTATAACTCAATAGCACTAATATGCTACTAGCATGCTCATAGCTCTTACTGGCCATTTGACGCGAAGATCAACATTGGTGATGAAGACCCCCGGTTACTAAGCACAGCTTAAACCAGCAAAGCGGAATCTTATTGCCTTTTTTTTTTCCAAGATAACATATCAAACTTTTCACAATGACCCAATTCCTAATTTTATACACGTTCTTCCATCTAAAATAGATATAATGCAATGCTCTTCAATTCCTAAGACAATCAAAAGGGTAGGATTTTTTTTTGTTATGGGGTGAGAAAAAAAAATATAGGCTCAAAGGGGCTAAACAAAGGGTATATGTATGGAAAGGATAGGCTGTTTGGCTTATCTGGCTAAAATGAAATTAATGCCTTTATCATCTTCATGAATACATATGCATAAAATGTGGCCTCAAATAAGATTCAAGTCAAGTTCTAGATCAAGTAAAGAGATAGGGGGTACACACTGGAAAAGAAAATGCATTAGGCTTAAAATCTCACTAGGTCTATATGATTGCTAGCCTAAATTCACCTAAGTCAAATCCATTACCACTTAGTCTATTAACTCAAAGCATGATCAATTACTTTTCAAATCAAGAATGCATAATACTGAAGTTACTTAAAACTTGCAATTTTTTCTCAAAAAATTTTCTTTCTTTTCTTGAAAACAAGGAACAAAAACCAAAGTAAAGTCCAAAATATTTTTCTTTTTCTCATTTTAAAAACAAAGAACAAGAACCAAGAGTAGGAGCAAAATCCCTCCCCCACACTTAATTTTGCATTGTCCTCAATGCAAAAGATAGATCTAACAAACAATAACAAGCAATGTAAGTAAAAGAGTAAGGAAGGAGTACGACCGGAATATTAAAAGATTGAATATCCAAATGAAGTAGCATATATGGCTCCTCTCCCTTGTCTGGTTGTAAGTCATATGAAAGCACTAGTGGTATTCGCTTCCGATGTTCAGTAAATATCTCCTTCTTTAAGATCCTCATATAGCACTTCAACTCAAGCATAGAAGGTGTCTGGATGGGAGGAAGCAATCCATGTACCTGCACAAAATCATACCACCAAGTAGTACCTTGTCCTATATAGATATGCTTAATAAAAAGGAACTTATCAAGAATCAGGTAAGATCCCAAGAGAAATTGATCAACAGAAAGTGTTGGAACTTCCAAATATTTTGAACATCCTACAAAATCAATAGGAATCTCTTCAGTAAGAGTCAAGTTCTCTAAGGTATGAATCAAGTGATCACTTAAAATGGTCTCACCATGATTGTTCAAATCATCACTCAAGACAAATTCCACATGTGAAACATCATGATGCATTATGCTCTTACTATCTAAATGCTCATCCAAATCAAGGCTCCCCCCATACTTATCCTTAATAGTATCCCCATTAAATATAGTCATGTCAAGAGCTTTATTAGTATCAATAGCATCAATAGGGATATTATTTTCATCATTTAAAGCATCAACATGATTAGTGTCAAGCAGGGTATCTTTAAAATCAATAGTGTCAAAGGGTTCAACAATAATCTCTTCATCAACATCATTATCAAAATCAATAGAATTCATACGACTAGAGGCATGGGAATAAGCATTAACGCATGAGTCACAAGATTCAACATGATTTAAATCAATGGAACAAGTCAATTCAGAAACCACATTAGTGCATGGATATTCAGTTAATGTATCAATTATCCCATCATTTGAAGTGGTAGAAGAAAAAGGGAGAACAAAATTGATGCGTGCTTCTGTCGCTAAAGCAATCAATTAATAACTAGGACAACCTACTAATGCAATATAGTGGCAACCTAGGTCCTTCTCCCAAGGAGCAATATGTGGGTTTTCTCTAGAATTGAATTTAGGTGATAAAAAATGCAATGGAATGAACCTAAACTAAAATGCAAGACTCTACTACCTAAATGCAAATGACTCTAAAACCTATATAAGAATGAAACTAACCTAAATAATGAACATGCAATTTTTGGGGTTTTTCTTATGAGAGGGAAATTAAAATCCTAAGGAAAAGAAATAAACTAATATCTAATAAAATCAACAAAGGTTAGTTCACTTATGATGGTGAAGGGGACAACTCATGATTCACATGGATTTAGCTTTCTTAGCCATTCAATTTATTAGACCAAAGGAAGGTTCATGAAAAGTTGGAATTAATAAACTTAATCATCTAATCAAGACATGGGAAACCCTCAAGCTCGAAACACCTAATCCACTAGAAAACTCATAATGGAAAAATGGTGGTTAATTAAATCCATTAAAAACCAATCACAATTGTTTAAGACAGTTTTGGAAATTATGTTCACAATTGCCTAATTAAATAATTCGACAATTAATCACCTACTTAAAAAATTAAGAGATTAAACCCAAATTGACAATTAAATTAATAATGAAAACTCAATTAATAATCTAATTGACAATCAAGTGTTTGCAAACAAAAATCCCAATAATCAATTAAGAACAAATCAAATCTAAAATATCAATTCAATCCAAATAAAAAATAAGTCTACAATCTAAAACTAGATTGTTCTCAATTATTACAACTCAAAATCATTTAAAACTAAATAATCTTAAGTCTTGAATCAAAGAGATAAAAGAAAGACACTCCCTTGTAGTCTTTAAGTGTATGCTCTTAGGCTCTAGCTTCCTCCATGCTCCTCCCAAATTGTCTCCTAAAATAGCTTAAGCCTCCATGATATTTGTCCTCCTTCCAATTCCCAAACACGTCACCACAGCCATGAGAATAGGAGAATGGACGTGGGACCGGCGGTGATTGGAGATAATGTGTAATATCCTGGATTGTGACCAAGGATTAGCAACTTCGAAGTAATGTAATTAATATTAATTGAGCACTTTTGAAGCATTTTGAAGCATATATTGTGCATTGTGATAATCAGGGGCAAAACGGTAAATTTATTGACCGACTGGTTAGATACCATTGAGAACACTTCTTAGTAATCAAGATTAATGGCTAAGATTGAAAGACCAAGAGGTGGAATCCTATGCATGCAAGCTTATATGAAATCATGGTAGGAAGAATAGGATGGTGCCAAGTGGCAAAACAAGGACCCTTGGATTAAAGTCAACTTTTCAAACCATTTTCTCTTTCTCCTTTCTTCCTAGTCGGTTTATGTGTGTATGTGTGAGGGAAATCATCATCATCAATATCTCATTTTTCTCTCTCATCCTCCTCCATTTTTCGTTGAACAAGCTAAGGAAAGAGCAAGAGAAAAGCTTGAGTTTTTGGTAAGTGAATGCCTTCATATGCTCAAGTGTCTTTCATTAATGTTGTTCATGAGGTTGAAGGCTATATTCCTATGGTTTCAGAATTTTGGTTGGTGAAGTTTGAGAACTTGTGGAAATTTGGAAGTTGGAGAATTGAAGAATTGGCTTTAGGAAGAAGAAGAGGTAAGAATTAGAAGCATTTTGGTATAGTTGTTGTAATCATTGGTTGAGTATTGGGAATTTATGAATTTGCCCTGATTTTGTGCAATTTTTGAATGGAATGAATTGATTTATGTGTTGTGTAAAATTTGGTCTTTTGTTGAACATTTTGGCCATTGGAAGTGATTTGGGAACTTGGATTGGAAAGTGTGGTAATGTGTGAATTGTGTTGTGACATTGTGAGACATGTTGTAGTTGTTGAGCAATATGTCAATGGGAGTTGAATTTGGTCATTTTGATGATTTCAATGGCTTTCTTGAGTAAAATTGTGTGAGAATGGTGTTTGGGTTGGAATGGGAATCATTTGGGATCAAATGTGAAAATCTGGAAAATCTGGCCAATGTAAGTCTGTTCTGGACAGTCAGATGGTGTGGACGTTTTGACTGGTCAAATGATGTTGAAAAATTATGAAACTTTTCAGTCTTAAATTTCACATCTCAAGCTTCAAAATGGACATAAATTTGGTGTCATTTTACTTTTTGAGCTGGGATTTTGAACTGTCCAAAGTTTGGCATCAAAACTGGACCCTGTTTTGGTACAATGTTAGGTTTTTGGTAAATCTGGACTTTTGTGGTGATTTCTAGTTATAGCCAATATTTTTCCTTGAAATAGGACTTAAATATCTTTCTTTTGGCTTTGAAATCACCCCATTTCGATTTTTTTGGAATTAGTTATGATTTTTGGAAGTTCAGCCAAGAAACTGGATTTTCTGGGCCGCAGCCCAAATGTTTCTGAGCGCTTCTGAGCAGTTTTGGGCAGCAGCCCGTGGATTCTGGGCCGCAGGCCAAATGTTTTTGAGCATTTCTAGGCAGTTTTGGGCCGCAGCCCGTGAATTCTGGGCCACGGCCCACCCCCAAAAATCAGTATTCTACACTTTTTAAAGGTGGTTTTCGGTATAGCCTTTCCCAACCCTTTGGGCATATGTTTAGGCCTCTAATAGCCACCTAAAGAGTCTAAATGATAACCAACTTAAGTACTATGGAATTAAGAACTTGGAAAAGAGATTGATTTATTGTCCCTAATTTGGTTTATAGGATTCGACATTTGCCGTCCTCGTGAGCCCACTGAGCCAGCAAACGTCAGGAAGGAACGAAGTAGTAACTTTTCTTTCGTACCATATGTGATGCATTGTATGTGTGTATTATCATTGATTTGTGATAAACTCGTATGCTGCGACATTGTGAATATGTGTAAACACCGCCATACCAATAGTCCCTGAGTAGCTAACAACAGATCGGGTAAGGGTTGTATGCCTTCCCAGTGGAGAAAGGGGATGAGGATGAGGTGTGATATATGTGATTATATGGGCCGAAAGGCTATTTGTGAAGACCGACGGGCCATTTGTGAAAGCCAGATAGCTATATGAGCTATAAGGCTATGTGTATGCACTGCCACGCCAATAGTCCCTGAGTAGCTAACAACGGTTCGGGTTAGGACAGTGTGCCTTCCCGGCGGAGAAAGGGGATGAAGGTGGAGTATGATTTGTGTTGCTACTGCTGTATATGATGATTTGCTTACATGCTGTGTACTTATGTGTGGTATAAATGTTTTGTTACTACTGGGATTCTCTCGAATCTCATTCTTTCCTTTAACTAACCTTTCAGACAAGGCGAGTGGCTCTAAGGAGAAGCGTACGACCCGGAGCAGTTAGAACCCCGTAGGGACATTTATTTTGGATGTGTTGGTTAAACCTGTTGGACAGGGATCTTGTAAATTATTTTTGGGCTGTATTTAGTAACAGAATATAGTTGTGTAATCCCCTATGTGGGAATTTTAAACCTTCTAGTGAATGAATGGAACCCGGGGGTTGCCAGGATTGCTATTAGATATTCTGATATGAATGAATGTAAATTAACTGCACAGGTGATTATATTCGATAATTGAATTTGAGACCGGAGTAGGAAAGAAGTTTTGAAAATTTTGTAAAGTCCCTACCATAAAAGGGAGTTTTAAATGAGTTTTGAACTATTCGACGGTCTCTAAACCAACTTAATTAAGTGATATCGAATTATAATTACGTGTTTAAAAGCAGGGGGTTACATAATGAATCGCACAACCACTTTGCTGTGTGTGCGCGTCTGCGGTTCAGAGGAAGAATTGGAATGGAGATAATTGCTGCCAGGGTGTGTCTGTCCATGCCAGCGTCTCAGTCCGTGTATATGTGACGGCTAGGGTAATTAAAAAGGAGGAGAAGAGAGCTTTTTGGATATCAACTTGAGCCCATTAAAATCTAAGAAGCCCAATAATATTCAACCGTTGTATATTCTTTTAGCTTTTCAGAAAATTTCTGCACCGTAGGATCTTTCAATATGCTTTTTCCTATCCTGCAAGATATAATAAAATCGTGATTTATCATATAATTGGAAATATTTTCCAATCATAATATAACAATCAAAATAATAATAATTTAAGCTCAAAAATATCATAATCCATTCAAATTTATATTATTTCTTATAATTGGCTAATAATCCAAATATTATCTAATAAATCCAAATTAGCCTAAAATAATTCCCAAAATAAATGAATAAGGTGGGATAAAATATATTAAAATTGTGATTTATCAAGGTACTTGGCCAATTTATAATAGCAAATTATAGAGAGATTAACATAATTTTGACATTCAAAAATATGGAATTCAAATGACTAACAAACCTATAGATTTAGCAACAGACTTCTAAGCTTTACTACTAGTGGAACTGCCCAATTATTTCTCAATTCCTAAGAAAAATAATAATAATAATCAAAAATAATTATTATAAAAAAACTAATTTTCCATAGCATGTTTCCCTTTTTTGGAATAAATCAAGCGATATCAATCAGAATTTTTGAGAAAACCTTTGTAGACAACCTCAAATCCTCCTTGTCCAAGCTTGAGATCATCTTTGAAATTATTTGCAGCACTTGCTAGTTCAATATGAGTATTTTTTGGGACCTCTTTCTCTTTTCAAATCTTCACTCATCTTCTCATTACAATCACATCCTTCCATCTTCTTTCTTTTCTTCCACATGACAAACAATACTAGCCTACAAACTAAAACAAACCCTCTAACCCCTACTGTGACACCCTAATGTCCATAGTTATTAGAAGAATTATACACATAATGAATTCGAACCACTAAGCCAGGTTTGAACCTAGTAAGAAAACACCTTTGAAAATAGTTGAAAACCTAACCCAAACATAAGGTTCAAACCTGTAAATGAATAGTCTTTCCTGAAAAATTTTAAACTTTCTAAAACAGTTTTTTAGTGGTTCAAACACTTAATTATGACTCATCAATTCTTAAACTCCATTTAATTTAATCAGAGTATTGCTTTGATCTTGTCCTAGTCTATTGTTGGTTAAACTATAGGCTTTTAACATACAATTGCCCATCCCTAATTCAATTACCATGCATGGTATTATTTCCTTTTCATTATGCATGTATGGCATACTATTGCTACCCCATGCTACGTATGTTCATACCACTACTACAAGTACTATCTTCACTATGTTTATGTATATACATATATATACAAAACATGTAGCCACATGAGGCTACCAAAATATCCCAAGTCTTAACAAAGTTATCATACAAATCACCGATACTTAAACCAAATATTATCTTAACTCCTTTAGCTCCAACCTTCTTCAGGCTTCACCAACAACAATACTCTTGCCCCTAGAAGTACTTGCTTTTCTTGTATGTCATGGAGGAAAGGGGCGAGATTTGGGGGAAAATCAATAGCAAAACATTATATCAATATATAATGTGCAATGGTAATTAACTATGCATATAAATAACCAAGTAAGAAGAACACTTTACAAGCATATACAAATGGTCATGTCAGAACTCAAGGAAAGATATTACATGTTCAAAGGCATACATGACAAATAAATATGTAATCCACCAAGCACAAACTATATAAGAGTGAGTTTTACTACCTTTTGCTTCTTCTTCTGAGGTACCTCTTCTTGGTTCTTTCCTTGATGGTTCCTTGGTGGGCTTGGGCAAACATAAGATCCTATAAATCATGCATGCAGAGGCATATCGTCACATGTAATTCTCATATACTACTATTGCAAAAAAAAAAAGCCTTTTAATTCCCCTTCTTTGCCTCTTCAACTTAAATTAATAACTTGCCCAACATCTCCTTGAAAATTCTTCCCTTTGGCTGACACCCCTCCTTTCAAAGGTGTAAAGTTACATTTTCATGTATAAGGCTTCGCTCGTAAACTATTAAAGTATCCCTTTGGGAAAATCTCATTTCGAACCTATTAGAAGCATCTAATTAGGCAAAAATAAACACCTAACCTTACCAAATAGTTTTGGCCAAGGCACTCATTGCCATCCAAAAATCTCATCTAAGTTTGCAATGTCTCCAATTAAACTCCAGGGACTTTACACAAAACATTACTTAAATCCATTAGAGGCCTTAGATTAACTAAAATGCATTTCTATAAATAGGGCTATGGCATAAGGAATTTAATCAAGATTGAATTTCCTTTCCATTGAAGCTAAACACTACTTAGGGGTTATTAGACATTTCATAGAGGTGATGTGTAACACCCTTATTTTCAAAGTGTATGGACGGCTTAAGTGAAGTAATATCTTTAAAAAGGGGAGATTGGCAACCTTTTGTAAACAGTGGGAGTCCCAACTTCAAGCAGAGTATGGGCTACACTTAAGTGGGTTTTCAAAAATCTTTTTGAAATTCATTTTCAGATTTGGTCTCATATTATTTTATGATTCATTTTAAGCCATCTATTTTAGGTTCATTTCCTCATATCAAAGTTTTTACCAATAAGTACTCTGTTGGAACCTAAACTATTAAACAGCCCTAGGTAGACAGTTGTCTACTACTGGTTCGAATGTTGCTATGCGTTTGCTTATATACAAGTCCTTACATACATATCTACTAACTTGCCACTACAAGACTGACCACACTTAAATACAAATTAAATAAAATATCCAATAGAAAATTCAATTCTAAGTCCTTCGCTTCGTTCGCTCGTGTTTACCTTCTTTGCCTAAGGAACTACCTACTGAGCTGAAAAAGTTTGTTTTGGAAAAATAGGGTGAGATTCAAAGAATCTTAGTAGTAACAGATATCACTATATAAAATGCATATATATCATGCCTTGTCAACCAAAGGTACAGTACAATCAACATATTCAACATTCAGAGATAAATTCACAATATACAGAAAGCATAAAGTTACCAATTCAAGGACAACCATCCCTTGAATTACACTGGGAAATTCTACTGGGCCTGAGGGCTTCTCATCTGAATTCTTTAAATTCATGATGGTACAATCATACATATAACATATCATATAGTATGTGAGGGATAAGTTACTACCTGACAATTTTTCCAAATCTTGATCTCGATTAATGTGCTTCAGTCGTCTCAGGAAAATATCAAATTCTATAAATTATAATTTACAGGTGATGAGTTATTACTTAGTTCAATTCTATTACAAAAACACCTTACTTTAAATTGTCGCACAATTACCAAAAGCTAGTAGATTTTTCACTGAACTTTGAAAAATCATAACTAATTCTAGAAAACTCCAATGGGGGTGATTCAAATTCTGTGTCACTTATTAAGTCTATTTTAAGAATACTTCTAGTGGCCACCTGACCACGCACATTTCCTAGTTTTCCTTTTTCCCTCTGCTGCGAGAAAATCTAACCAGTTTTAATGGTCTACTTCAAATACTCATAACTCCTAAAGTACTTATTCAAATCCTTCATAAATCCCTATCAAATTAAAGGTCTTTATGTTTACTTTAATTCTGAAAAAATCTCATCATCATTAGATAAATTTTGAACGGTAAAATTTTCGCCATGACAAAACTGCTAGACAAGAATGCATACTGGCAACTTAGTAAACTAAGTTTCCAGTATTTGAGCTTTTTAACCAGTCTTTCAAAAATGATAATCAGAGACTATTCCCACACAATTTTTCATGTAGAATCCAATGGAAAGCTCAAAAATACCAAAATCTAACTCCCTCATCTAGTTTTGCTCTTGGACGAAATCTGCCCCCCAAAAAAACAAAAATCCAAGTTTGTGTTTTTAACAACCAAGTCCAAAACATCAACAAGCATCATATATCACCTTATATTTATATGATTAAAAGCATCTTTACTCTTCAAAAACTCCCCTTGTCTAAAATACATGGGTGGTTCAAGAGATAAGAAAAATTCAATGAAATCACACAGTATTCAGTTCAAAAGGAAGCCTACACTTACCTCTTTGCGTTTCTATAAGTGGTTTGGTATTCTGGTGGCACTTCGGCAGACTAACTAACACAAAACACCTCAGATGAGAAATCTAAGACCATAGAATTGAAGCTTACAGTGAGTAAAGGAAGTTTCCTAAATGACTTACCAGACGATAATGACGATTTGAGGTCGGATTCAGCTATGGAGCTTAGGAAATGTTACTATTCCTCCTCCATCTCTCTTCTTTCTATTTTGTGCTTTTAAATTCAGATTTTCCATTCTCTTACATGTCTGAATGAAATTTGCACTTCAAGGGGAAGGAATAGTTGAGATTTAATCTTGAAAAATAATCTCATCTTAGCTTGCCAAGTGTCACAAGTTTAAGGCTTAAGAGTACTACATGTCATGCAACTATTGGTCTTCATTTTCTCTTTCTTAGGTAGGGCATAAATGGTCAGGGGAAGGGAGAGGCTTGACAATTTCCCAGAACTTCTAGGTTCAGTGCTTGAATCGTAAAGTACGTGGCCTAGCTGGAGACCGGTGGATTCCTTGAACTCAGCTGCTAGGTGGCGCACTCTAAAGATGACAACAAGAAAGGCTTAAAATGGGTGTAATGATGTGCAATGATGAGGGACACATGTCACCTTCTCATTTGGCCAACACAAAAATAACCTTTTACTTTGAAATGATTTTGGGACACTTGGCATTTCCTTATTTGCCCAACACGAAAGGTGTGTTAACTTGAGCCATCATTACATACTTTATTGAAGTTATTTTAATAAAGTCGCTCCACCGGTGCATTATTCTGAATTCTATATTGGACCATGGCACTCATATAAAGGCATGCCATGCGAAGCCCAAATTCCTCCGACCTAAAAAATGGCACCTCTGAGCCTTTCACCACTAATGAATTCCTCCAACTACTAACACTCATATTTTACAATCCTGACTTCTCGATTTCCTCAAATGACAAAATGGGTATCTAGAAGTTCTGAAAGTGACTCTACCTTTATTTGTAAATATTAGTATTTATTTTATTTAACTATTTCTATACTTACACATTTTTGGCATTACAAAATTTGGTATATTACATGATCTATTAACTTACAGTACTTATACCACAATTTGGCATCTTAAACTTTTCCTACATTCTCAAACCATTGCAAAACTCAATTTCCTAAAATGTGATTACTTATTCCAACTTAACCCAAATCTGCTTCATAATTTAGGAGATTTTAAAAATCGTACCTTAGTCTAGAAAACTCCAAATGAGGTGGTTCAAGTTTCTATGTGAAGCTCTTGAAGTCCTCTATACAAGAAAAATATTATCTAGTATCCAATCATAGATTTAGTCTCCCAAATTCCATGATCAATGCAGACTATCCAATGTGAGAGTCAGAATTTCCCAGATTCTCTACCCAAAATTTAAAACTTATAATTCACATATCCAATTCCTGAGTTGTAATACTTGATTGAAATCTCTAAATGTCTAATTTAAGGGAAAAACAATCACATGGCCAAATTACCAAATTAACCTTATTAAATTTGTCTATTTTCCTACTATCAGAATTCTCGAACATAGAGTGTTCTTGGTTTTTTAACCAAACTTCCAAAACTCATAAATTTTTCTCTAGATATCCAATTGACACATTATAGTACTCAGTTTAAAGCTTTGGATGTGTAATATTTCCTTGCCAAATTGCATAAACAATGGACATGTTTTGTCCAATCCAAACAATGCCCAAAACTGACTGACTCCCAGAAACTTATAGACTTGACACTCTATCTTAAACTCTCTAAAACTCCACCATTTTCATTCCAAACCGAGCTCTCTTCGATTCTATCATCCTCTACACATCTTAAACTCTCAAAAACTCAAAAGAAACTGAAGTAATTCCACCTAAAACTCATTTCCTAGCTTCTGCCATTACATACAAACACTACTCTATTTTCTGGCTACAAGAACAAGAAAGAAAATGAGACATGCAACCTTGTATTTGGGCTTTAAAATTCAGAGATTTTGACTCTATTAACTCATACTCTTATGCTCTATTTTAGCGACCCCCAAACAGAACCAAAGAAACCCTAAAAGTCCCCCAAAAATGAACATGTATTCACTGTATTTCAACCTATTCGATGACAACAACCTTTTCCGGCGATCTCTCTTATTTATAGCCACCAAAGCAACTAAGAACTAGCCAAAATCAATAGGAAAAAGCAAGAAATAGGTGTATAGGAGACTTACCTATACACAATTCTGATGTTGCATGTGGGTTTTTCGGCTTCTCTTCTCCTCTTTCTAGCGATGACCTCTCTCGACCTCTCTCTTAAAGCTTTCTCTTTCTCCAGCTCTTTGCTCTCTTCCTTTCACTCTATCTTTTCTGTCTATATGTTAAGTGAATGAGATAGCTTAGTTGTGTTTCAATATAAGTGTATATGTGTGTGTAGGTGGCGGTATTAGAGTGTGAGTATGTTCATGTGGCTTTTCGGTCAGTGTGTGTGTGTAATAGAGAGAGGGAGGGAGTGTTTTAATTATTATCCTATTGGGCCTACTCACAAGGCTTTTAAATTTCCTTCTTCGTCTAATTTAAAATTCCATAAATCTCTTGGGTTCCAAAATTTGGTTTAACTTTAACCTAATTCTGATTTTCGGGTCCGTACAGTAAAGTTACTAATTTTTCTCCTTTTTCTAAATCGGTATTAGCTCACCATATAATTTTCATAAATTAATTCTTAATATTTTATAAGGATTTTCTTCCTTAATTTGCTTATTAAAGCCTAGAAATAGTTTTTTTTCTTTGAAATTTTCAAGCCAAATTATGACCTTTAGCTATTTTTCCTCGAATTTTTAGGAAAATAGGCCTTTAAATCCCAAAATTAACTTTAAAATTATTGGGGCCATTTTGGGGAACTAAACCTCTCTATACTTTCTCTAACTCCCAATAATAACATTTCATACTATTTCATTATTATACCTAGGCCCTTGAATAATTTTCATAATTATCTTAAGCATTTTCCTCTTGATATGCTTAAGACATTTGGCTCAACTGGCTTAGTAGTTTACTTAATTTAGACTAATTCTTTATATTCTAAGCCCAAAATTTGGGATGTTACACCTACTCCAATTCCAGGAGCTTTGGCATTTCTACTTGGTCTCGAACATGAAGTGGGAACACCATTTGTTGACTCCTCTAAGTAGAAACTCCACGGATGGACCCTATGTATTGTAGCTATTGATCCTATGGTAGCTAAGAAACCAAAAGTAACCCATTCAAGTAGGTACTCTTTCAGGTCAACTATATGATAAAGATGTTGCCTCAAATGTTGCTAGAACGATCAAAACTATTAGTGAATGAGATTCTTAAATTATGTGTGCTTGCATTATAGTTGATGATAGCCTCATTTGTTCTCCCTCCGTTGATATTAGCATACCATGTCATATCTATAACAGGCCTAATAGAATTGACATCGATACCCACATGTATATATGGAAGATCCCAGTCATTGAGAAAGATATCAAACATTCCAACAACAAATGGATTATCTGTTGAATTGGAATTTTTTTTTTTCACTACCTCTAGTAATCAATTCCATAGAACCTCCTATGGCTTCTCTTGGGATATTAGGAAGCTCGAACCCATTAGGGGTTAAGAAGAAGTCCATCCCATCACTAAAAGTACTATTAAGCTATAAAGTAATAACAAAGGTGAATCTGGTTGAGAAATCTGTGAGTTTTCTAGTGGCTTCATCCCATAAGTGCATTGGTTTGTGATATGTAGCTCAACCAACATTATTACTGGAGCTTACCAATTCGATGTATCCAAAATTTGTGTTAAGAGAGCTGATTTTACAAATGATATCATGTCATAATTGTTGGAAATAATGAGTGGGTGGGTACAAGGAACAAGTCCCACATTGTTTGGGATTGTGGGGTCTGAGTAATAAAAGTGATATTTGGGCTATTAAATGGACCAAGAGGAGGAATATAGGCTTACTCACATGACAAAGGCCCACCAGAAATGTAGTTTAAATATGAGAATTTCCCCCTCTGTTGTGTGAGTTAAATGTGGTACTAGGCATTTTTTTTGGAAATGTTTCTATGAAAATAAAAGATTAATTTGTATGATTTATTGCTACCTTAATGAATCATAAACACCTATTAATGTGTTTAATAACCTAACGGCTAGTAACCTCCCTCTTAATATTCATTAAGTAGGTTAATGATTTTGTAACTGACATTTAATTGTGCTTAAGTGCCCGATATTATCTTGTGATTCGCGGCCTATAAAAGGGTATGAGACCAAAGGTCTGGGTACCCAGCCTTGAGCTTTTGAGCAACTTGTCTTTCCTCCTCTGATGTTTTACCTTGTTGAGTTCTATTATCTTCCGTAGTTTTGTTCACCTTGTTTTTACATGAAGGGTTCGTTTAATCTAGGAGAGTGCTACTTCTTATTTGCTGGTAGTTGCAGAATAGCTCTTAAGAACAATGTCCTTGAGAACGACTCAAATTACCTCTCTTATTTGTAGGTGATGCCGATATCAAGATCTACACGTCACTATAGAGGACGTGGTAGATCTACAAAATTGTATGACAATTTAGGAGCTGCTGCCAACAATCTTAAGAGCTATACCTATATAGATGGTTTTGAACTCGTATGTGTTGGAGTTATCGAATAAGATGACCCCTGAACTCTGCTCTAATTTTGTAGTTTTATTTTGGTTTTTCCTCGTGTGTAGGAACATTGTTTTGGTCTCACTATTTATTTGTGCCTCATTACTGGATATTTTTGGTGTCCGCATTACAAAGAAGCTGGCAGGACTATATAGGCCAATCCTTGTCTTCATCATGGTGGTATTGAGAAGTTACAAAATTCAATTTTGTGGAGCTAATCTTAGATTGACACAAACCCTCTAGTTATTAAAAAGGCTAGGGATGACTTGAACATTGAGTTTTAACTCACATAACTGGGCACGACTACTTGGTATGGAGATCCAAGTTGGTAATAGATGTGAACCCGATGAAAGCGTGTCTTCAGATAGTGGGTTCAATGATGTCTTTGAATGATTCTGGGTTATGTGTCTCAGGAGGCAAATTGTGATTTTAGAAGCCAAATGTCACAAGTTGTTGCGATATAAAAATGTTTGGAGTTTGGTTTGCAAAAGCAGTCATGTTGTGTTTATGGAAAAGTGTTCTAGAGGAGTTACCAAAATCATGGCAGGTAATTGTTTATGTTCATGAAGAGTGTTTTCTTAATCATTGATGACTTCTTAGCAAAGAAGGCTAAAATTATCTCCAACATGATAATTATCTTTTGGCAATTTACTTACACCGGATGGTAGACTGATTTACGGTAGAGACTTTATTGTTGATTGTTCTTTATTATGGGTTTTAATATTAATTATAGTAATTTATAATTGAAGGACCAGAGATGAATTTTGGATCTGATTTCCAAACATGGTATATACCGTGCATGCGTTGATTTACAGAGTGAACATAATTATGGGGTGTTTATTATTTTCATCCGGTGGAATTATTGCCTTTTCCGTTGAAAGGTTTTGAGGTTTTTGGGCAAGGATGCTTTAATTGAGTATTAATAATTTCTAACCTCCTTTAAAAAAGGTTTTTTCTTCTTAAATATTTATTTGTTATAGTAACAATTTGCTGTCTTTGCTGATTGTGGTTGACAATGCAATTAAATATTGTTGACGTTGGTAGGACGTTATCCCTTAAAGCATTTTTTGGCCAAATTGAGGAAAACTGGTGATATTGTCCATTCAATTTTTTTTTTATATGAGCCCATTCAATATTTCAACTTTTAAAAGGAAAAGTTGATCAAAGGAAGACTAATATATTTAACCCTCACATCAAAACTCAAAAGGCCGTGAAAGGAGCTGTTGCGTTACAAATTTTAATTTGTCCTTACCGTGCTATCAGCGTGCATGACAACTCTTGAGATTCGTTTAACACATGTGAATGGAACATATTATATTCTCTGTGTCCATGTTTGTATGTTGATTCTTATAGTTTGGCCTGGGAAACAAATTATGGGTTTAAAATATATGCTATAATTTGGAAAATTCAAACGACAATATTTGAGAAATTCTAATCTATTTAGATAAGGTGTGAAAATATTTTTTTTAGATATTTAAAAGTGTGGGGGTTCCTAACATGTGGGGTACCTTGTAAATTTTTAAAGTTGCAAAATTGTTTCTAATTTCATTTGATAAAGCCAAGTTATGGTTTATAATTAATTAAGTGGATGCTTTATGTGGTATGGAAATCATTTATCTGTTGTAGATAAATATGATTTTCATAATTAATGGCTATTTAACTATCTTGGTGTAAGAATGTATATGTGAATATTCTTTATAATGCTAACACATTTTTTGAAGTGACTTTGCAACTCAATTTGGGTATGCATAAATTGTTGAGAATTTATTGCATTAACATATGTTAATCCCTGTGAAGCTTGTGCTATATGGAGACTGATCATATCTAAATATGTAGCCCCATGAGGGAAATTAAATGTTTGAGGGGTACCTAAATGTTGGTATCGTGTGTAGTGGATTACCGTTGTATTGAGATACACGGATAGTAACTGAATTTTAGTTTTATATTAGAAAATCTACTAGTAGTCAAAATAAATATTATGTGAGACTGAGTTTATTACTCTAGAATTGGATTAAATTTGAGGCTAAGTTGTAAAAAACTTCTTAGCAAATATTACGGTGAAAAAACTGACTTTAATGTTTGATGAATTGAGATTGCCAAATGACAATAGCCATTGTTGAGAGAACAATGGTGCAAAAGAACATCGTTTGAGATACAATGTAATAAAGCGCTTAAAAAATTATGGAGTTATCTCAATCGATTTTGTGAGGTTAAAATGGACCTATCAGATTTGATAACAAAATCCATGGGGAAGAAAATAATTATTGAAACACCGAAGGCAATGGGACTGAATCCAATTTGAAATTAATAGCAATGGTCAACCCAACCTTTGTGATTGGTGATCCCATGAAGAAGGTTCATATGGGTAAAAACAAGTTGTTCGTTAGTTCTGCTAGCACGAAATAAATTGCTAGTCCCTTCAAATGGTTTGACAAAGTTCTAAAATACATTTTGGTGAGGCTGAGTGAAAGCTCTTAATGATTTCATAATCCTATGGGGATGGTGTGCTCATTGCATGTACATTTCATGAAATTACCTCTACGAATGTGGAGTGTGGCCGCTCCTATGAGATCGTGGTGAAATATCTAGGACATTTGTTATGCACCAGGAAAGTGTATGGCTGTTTCAATGCACAAAACTGACGTTAATAGTGGGAATGTGGGGGTTATAATCTGACTCTTAATATCTCTATTGTACACCCAAGATTTGTTGGTTCATAGAATCATACTTCATTGACATTTCTGTATACTAAGTGTCATCAGTCTAGGTTTGGTTCATAGTTCAAAGGACCACAAGATATAATGGTTATGCTCATGTGTGTAACTCAATTAAGGTGTTCCTCTTGACACATGTGGGGGATTGTTGGAAATAATGAGTGGATGCGTCACAAGAAACAAGTCCTGCATTGTTTGGGATTGTGGGGTCCACGTAATAACAAATGGTCTTGGGGTTAGTAAATGGACCAAGAGGTGTAATATAGCCTTACTCACACGATAAAGGGCTACTGGAAATGTAGTTGAAATCCAGCAATATTCCCCTCCCTTGTGTGCGAGTTAAATGCAGTATTAGGCACTTTTATCGGAAACATTTATACGAAAATAGCTACCTTAATGGATCATAAACACCTATTAATATGTTTAATGACCTAACAGCTAGTAACCTTCCCATTAATATTCATTAAATAAGTTAATGATTTTGTAACCGACATTTAATTGTGTTTCAGTGTCCAATGTTCTCTTGTGATCCGTGGCCTATAAAAGGGCATGAGACCAAAGGTCTGGATACCGGCTTTAAGCTTTCAAGCAATTTCTATTCCTTGCTTTGATGTTTTACCTTGTTGAGTTCTATTATCTTCCGTAGTTTTGTTCACCATGTTTTTACAGGAATGGTTTGTTTAATCCTTGGGAGTGCCATGTCTTATCTACCGAAAGTTGATAAATAGCTCTTAAGGACTGTCCTTGGGCATGACTCAAATCAACTTTCTTATTTGCAGGTGATGCTGCTATCAAGATCTGAATGTCACTACAGAGGGCATGGTAGATCCAAGGAATTGTATGACAATTTAGGAGCTGCTGTCAACAATAATTGGATATAAAACTGGAGAAATTAAAGGATATCAAGGAAGATGCATGGGGCATCAAGAGGAAGAAAACTGTTACTACCAACATCTTCATCATCATATAATTATTCTGCTCAAGATTTCACAGTGACATGTTCAGTGACAAATCATTGAATGATGATAGCAATAATATCATCATTAGAAGAAGAAAATGAAAACAAACAAAAAAACTTATTTGGGAGAGATTTTTATATATTGGCCGCAGGGAAGTCGTGTTCTTTAGCAATTGCCCACTTATAGACTTTTATTTGACTGGGTATTATTCCCCAATATTGAATAAGAAAATCATAAGAAGCCATACTTGAATTCGAGTGATAAATGTGCATGACTTGGTCTTAATTTGATGCATCGATTATTCTTTATTTGTTTTGTTTTAATTATATTTATGGTTATTAAATACTTTCTTGTTTACGCAAGTTGTGCGTTTACTAATTAATTTAATGAAACTTTGAAAGCATCTCTTTAACAGATTTCAACAGTGTTGTTTTTTTCCGCTCCCGGAACAACAGTGTCGTGTTGGTCCATTAATACTTGTACACTTCTCGTTTTCTTAATAATTGTTGGGTTTCTAAATATCTAAATTTAAAAAATGAATTGCATCATCTTTTGTCCATTCACAGTCTTTTTAAGCGTAAGTTCTGTGATGAACTAAAAGGATTATAATATGGTTTCTTTCTCATTAAATCAACCCCATGAATAAACGTCCACAAAATATGTGTGTATAAAGAGCTTGACCTCTCAAATTAATGTGGTTATTTTATATATATAAATAATTCTGATATAATTAGTAATTCATCCATCAAAATACAGACTTTAAAACAAATTAAAGTTATAATTTCAAAATACAGTTTATGTTTTAAAAAAATTATTTTTTTAGAATAATGAGTTATTCATGATAAATAAAAAACAGTTCAATAATAATCTTTGCCGCCTGATGAAAGATGTCGGGTTATTTGTCTGGACTGCTAACTTTCGTATGTTCCTACTATAAACAATAGTTTATGCATATGAAACAAATATGCTAGTGAAAGTATTTATATTTTCTTCCTATCATAAACATAAAAGCCAATTAGGAAGTTGATTTTGGTCCTAAAAATAAGACCTCAATTCATTTTATATCTTATATTTCTCATTTTTCATTTAACTAATGCATAACTTATAAACTAATATATAATCTAATGTATACACTAGTATTTTAAAGAGATCATGTCAAAATTGTTATAATTAATTTATCTTGTGCAGTTTCTTTGATCTACCTAAATTAGTTAAATAACTCTTATATTAAAGTTTGATGGAGTATAATATTTTTATCTCTGGCATGGGAGAAACAACACAGTGCTTTACGTCCTTAGCATAAGACCAATTTAGTTGCACATGTTAAGTTGTGATTTATGAATAACATCAGCTATTATCATTTTTCTTTAATTTCTTGACAGTTGGAGATATAGTAGCTGGTTTCCGCTTATTAAGGAAACTAGGGCAAGCATTTGAAAGAACCAAAGAAGATTAGGCGTAAAAATATTTGTATAAGTCTGTCTAACAGCTTTAAGTTGGGGCCGGGTCAATTTTGGTCATTATTTATTAATGTTTTATTTTTAAGGTTACAGTTACTTACATCCAAGAAATTTGAACAAAACATCAAGAATTGTGTGAAGGAACCACAAATTTACAATAGCCAAAATTGACTTCAGCGCAAATACAGAAGTGAGACTGTGGATGAAACATCAGTAGAACATGCAGTGAAACAAAAATCGTTTGTTTTAAAACTGAAGCTTATGTTAGGCATATGGTTTTGATTGCCTCTAAATAATTGGTACCAGATAGGTTTGAAAATGACGACCACGCTGGAAATTCATGATATGTTGGCATAGGATAACTTGAGGGAAGACTAGGAAATGGAGACTCAAAGTTAAGAACATGAATTACTTGCCTTATTGACGGCCTATTATTATGATCTGAATGAGCACACCACAGCCCAACAGTCATTAGGCATTTGATTTGATCAAGGTCAAAATCTCCATCTAATCTTGAATCAACTGCTTCAAGAAGTTTTCCGCTCCCATAGAGTTGCCATACCCAATTAACTATGCTTATTTCATTTTCTGGAGCCTTAAGTTTGATGGATTTTCTTCCACAAGCTATCTCCAAAGCAACAACAAAACTATAAACATCAGATTCTTTACTAGCCCTTCCATTGATGATGCATTCAGGAGCCAAGTAGCCCATAGTTCCGGCAAAGGCTGTAGTTTGTGATCCTTTAGCATGGTCTACAAATCTTGCTAATCCAAAATCTCCAAGTTTTGCATTGAAGTTGGAGTCTAGCATGATGTTACTTGATTTTATGTCTCTATGAACCACACATTGTTCCCATTCTTTATGCAGGTACAATAATGCAGAGGCCAAGCCTTGAGCAATTTTAAACCTAATTGACCATATC
Organism: Inga leiocalycina; assembly: GCA_963242795.1. Lineage (NCBI taxonomy): Eukaryota > Viridiplantae > Streptophyta > Magnoliopsida > Fabales > Fabaceae > Inga > Inga leiocalycina. Next base: position 58,296,216 of record OY725321.1, on the reverse strand, counting down.
AACAACCTTTGGTCATTGAAGAGATGAGAATCTAAACTTCCATTTGGCATGTACTCATAAACTAGCAATAGTTCTTTCCTTTCATGACACCAACCAATTAGTTGCACCAAGTTTCGATGCCTTAGTTGACTTATTATTCTTACTTCTGAAGAAAACTCCTTCTCTTGTTTAGAACTCTGAGATATTCTCTTTATGGCAACGCTGGAGTTTGAATCTTTGAGAAAACCCCTGTAGACAGCTCCAAATCCTCCTTGTCCAAGCTTTTGCTCATGACTGAAATAATTTGCAGCAATTGCTAATTCAGTGTATGAGTACTTTTTTGGCACCGTTCCACTTTCAAAATCATCACTAGTGTCCTCATCACAGTCATCAACTTCCATTTTTTCTCTCTTTCTGCACAAGACAAACAATACTACCCCACAAACTAATACAAACCCTCCAACCCCGAATCCAGTTGCAAGTGCTGCAGCATTTCTACTAGTTTGGCTTATGTTTGGGCTCGGGCTCGGGTATAGACTTGGTCCTGGGCTTGTTGTGAGAGCAACATTTGGGAATTCCTCTGAACAGAAACTCCATGCTTCGATCCTGTGTGTTGCAAAATATTTTCCTGTGGCTGCTGAGAAACCAAAAGTAACCCATTCAGGCAGGTACTTTGTGAGGTCAACTATATAATGAAGATTTTGCCTCATAGTCTTGTTAGAATGATCAAAACCCGTAAACGAGATGCTTAAATTATGTGTACTTGCATTATAGCTAATGATAGCTTTATTTCTTCTGCCTACTTTGATATTGACCCACCATGGCACAGTTGTATTAGATTTCATAGAATTAATATTGACACCCACATGTACTTTTCGAGGATCCCAGTCATTGGAAAAGATATCAAACTCAACAGAAAGAAAGGGATGATCTGTTGAATTAAGCATCGTTTCTTTACCTCCAATAATCAGACCCAGAGCACCTCCTCCCACTTTTTGAATATTGGGAAGCTTTGAACCTTTAGGGGCTAAGAAGAAGGGCATCCCATCACCAAATTTTGTGTTGCCCATTGAATCAATCACAAAGGTGAATTTGGTGGTTAAATCTGTGAGTTTACCGGTGGCTTTATCCCACTGATGCATTGGTTGGTGATATGTCCCTCGACTGACGCTATCATTGTACTGAGTTACCAAGTCGATGGATGTTCCTACCAGGCGAGATGATTTTTCTAAAGATATTCTGTCATCATCCTGCTGGAAACTGGTGAAGCTAAAGTTTAAGGAAAACGCATGGGGTATTAAGAGTAAGAAAACTGATACTAGCAACACCTTATCTCCTGCTAAATCTTTTCAAAGCGAAATGTTTATGAAGACGATGAAGTCAAGAAACTTGCGAGTGTTATTTCTTAGTGAGATGTTCCTTTATGGCTTACGCAGCATCCGTCAATGGTCCTTCCATTCACAGTTGTAATCTTAATATTAAAACCAAATTTGCAATTTTAGTATATTCTGTCATTTCAAGTCCAGCTAATCAACCCAGTGATTGAACCATAATTTTATATGAATTTTTCATGATTAATTTGGGATTTTAATATATTTTATGGGACATTATTGCATTATTAAGCATTAATTTTGGTTAGAGACAATTGTTTTGAATTAATAGTAATTAGGGGTAAAATAGTCACAATTTATTAATTATTTTGGTTAAAGTATATATTTAGTCCTTTATATTTATTCCAAGATTCAATTTGATCCCTTATGTTTATAAAGTATACTTTTAATCCTTCTACTTTAACACCGTTAGTTTCATCTAATGAAAAATGCTGACTGTGCAATTAAATAAAGTATATTTAAATTTAAATAATATAAAAAAAATTATTGTGCGTTCCAACTAACTAATTAAAAAATATTAATAATTTAATAATCAGAACAATCACCCCATCTTCTTCTTACCAATATACATTCATCACTCTTCTCCATGAATGAGTTCTCCACTCCAATTTATCTTATCTCTTCTGTATCCTCTAATTGACCAAGTCATGAGTTACCTTCAACACCTTCTCGAAATGAAAATTCACACATCTTTTGATGTCCAGTGGGTCCACCATCTTTAAAAAAAGGAAAATAATCTGCCAAGTTTGGTCTTCCAATATCCGCTATGACGTCCGAGTCTACCTCTTTGAACTTGTTCACTGTATCAGAGCAAACCAAATCCATAGAACAAATAGAGTTCGACAACAATTCACTGTAGTCATGAAAGCAAATTTTCTAATTTCTATTGTTTCTCTAGTGAGGTTGCTCTAATGGATACGAGCGAGGAGCTCCTGCATTTTCTCACTCTTGCATTTCTATGTGGTTTCAAGAATTTTACTGGAAAATAACGGATTATAGCATATTTTCTTCATAAATTACCAGCGAGAAGAATAATGGATTAGAGGTGGAAGGAGTGTGGACCATCAGGAGAAAAGTAAGAAAATGGAAGGAATATTAGAGCAGAGAAGCCATTAATTGATTAATGGAGGAGAGTGAGGAGTGTATATTAGTGGGAAAAAGATATGATGATTATTCTAGTTATTAAATTATTAATATTTTTTAATTAGTCAGTTGGAACATACAATAATTTAAATTTTATATTAAATTTAAGCATAATTTATTTAATTACACAGTCAACATTTTCCGTTAGATGAAACTAACGGTGTTAGAGTTGAGGGACTGAAAGTATACTTTATAAATTTAAAGAACTAAATTGAACCTTGGAGTAAACATAAAGGACTAAATATATACTTTAGCCAATTATTTTTATACAATTGTCTCTTGAACTTTTATTGCTGCCTTGTGCTTAATTTTGCATTGTAGATGTTAAAGAAGCAAATGAGGATTTTTGGAGGTTCAAATTAACTATTTTGAGAACTTTGAGCAAATGATTGAAACTAGCATCTGGTGACCTAATAGGAGTGAAGCTTAGACCTAATTAAAGTGATTTGGGCCAAGTGGAAGGAGGGCTGAATAAAAAAAATGCTGAGAACAGATCCAAAAGAAAAGAAATCCTAGAGGGCCCAAAAGCAAAAGAAAAGCAAAAAAGAACAGAAACAGAGGGGACCCGAGAGTGATTTGAGAAACAGAAAAAAAGAGAGGATCCGGGAAGGCTGAAACAGGGAGAGAGCTGAGGGAAGAGGGAGAGCGCCGCAAGAACCTGGGAGTGAGCATGGGAGAGGCGTGAGCTGGGAGACGGAGGGTGAGTTCCGATCACCATCATCGATCTTCCCTCTCACCTCCAACACCAGCACACCTTCCTGCTTCTCTCCGTGGAACAGACCCGAGAGCTGGAGCGTGAAGCAGGAGAGACCAGAGAAGAGACACCACTGTCATCTCACCACTGTCGGTGAGCCTTCACGGTGAGCTAAGGAGATTGGGAGCTGGGATTTTGACAGGGATCCGACATTGAGAGGTAGCTAAGTGTCTTTGCGATAGTGCCGAGCTGATTGCGAGATGAAGGATCTGAGAAGGAGACCGAAGAGCTGAAGATCACAGTACCGCCATTACCGACCTTTCTCAGTCAAGCACCACCGCTGGCAGCAAATTCCAGTTTCCGTTCAACCCAGTTTTCCGGCGAGCCTCTTCACAGTACCAATGTTATTTTCTTCTTCCCCATTCATCACCATTATCTTCGTTGGGCTTATTCTGTTCCACCACCATTTGGGATCCTACACCACTGAACTTGGATCTTGAGCTGAAGAGAGTTTTAAAAAAAAACGGGTTGCAAGAGAAAAAAACGGAAGACTCACTTTCTCCATTTCTCTATTGGTTTGGCTGAACAATCATGCTCATGGATTTTCAAAGTTTCAAGCAAATTGTTGTTGCCATTAGAGCTATGAGTGGCTGATTTTACTACTTCTTGGTGTTGAGGAATTGTGGCTTGAGTAATTGTGCTTACATAGGGGAGTTCTTTGATTCAAACTTATGCTTAAACTATATATTTGATTTCCTTGTTTAGGTTAATCATTGTGTGGTTTTAAGATTTGAATTACTGTTATGTATCCATGTGGATTGATCATTGTAGTTTTAATTGGATGATGTATTTTGATATTCATTTTGATACATATCTTTGATGTGCTTGATGAAATTATGCTTGCTATCATGTTATTGATTGGTAATCATAGTTAATTTTAGCTCTTGAATAGTTCGTTATAATATTTTAATTGAGAAGAACAATTTGCATCACTCCAATTTTAATTGCACATTAAGTGGGTTTTAAACAATATCTCAAAAGGTAGTAGTTAGCTATGTTTGTAGAAGTTACTATTAATTGAGAATATTGGACTCAAGTGTTATCTTGAGGTTTTTCTTGAGACTTAATGAAATTTAAACTCCTATGATTTGTTTAGCAAGGATTGCCACTTTCTTCATCACCAAGATTCATTTTATCATATTATCCCTTTTTAATCCAAATCATTTCTTTATTATTTTCCAAAATACAAAAAAAAAACAAATAGGAATAGTTTTATTTTCATAAATTTTAATTTCTAGAAAAACCAATTTCAGAAATCCCCTTTCTAACCATGTTTATAACACTTAGATTTTCGTAGGGTAATCAAAATAAATGGCTCCTTGATAAGAGAACGATCCCGAGTTGTTTGCACTATATTGCATTTAATGTGATTTGACCCCGAGGCGGCTAAGGATGTGTCAAATCAATGGCGCCGTTGCCGGGGAGTCAATTTTGACTCCTTTGATTTACCAAGTGTCAATTGGTTTAGATTGATCGGGGTTTGCTTGTGAGCCTATTAGGTTTTATTTCATTTTTTTTCTTCATAGGTTTTTAACACTTTTTCATAATTTTTCTAGGTTTGTAGAGTGTCTTGCATTAAAATTTTTTAGAAAACCAACCAAATATCTTGATTTTCTTTGCTTTTGCATTTGCATTTTTGCATTTCTCCCTTGAATTCACTTACTTTGTGCTTGGTTGCTGCATATTGGTTTCATTGCATTCGGATTGCTTGTTGATACCTTGCTTTTGGTGCCATTTGGTGCATGATTCCAATTTCCAAGTCACAATTTTGGTATATACCTTTTCCATTTGGGTTGTGAGCATCCATACTTGTCCATACATATCATACACACTCACATACACTTGCACTCTTCCCACTTCATACCTTTTTGCTTGAGTTTGTGTGCAAGATAATTTTGACATCTCATGGATTCATTGCTTGCTTGCTAGCTTGGTATGTCTGACCAACTTGAGAGAGCATTTGATCATTCTTCTAATTTTGAAATTGTCATTGACTTAAGTGATTGTGTTCCTCAAGGTACAACTATGGCAGGAAATGGTCCAAATCCACCCCCAAGGAGAACTATAAGGGATGTAACCAGATCGGATGTCACTTATAATCCTTTCAACATCGCATGCCCTAACCTTGAGGTTAATTTTGAGCTTAAGGGTCCTTTTCTTACTGCACTACCTCATTTTCATGGACTTGACAAGAAAGACCCCTACAATCATCTCAATGCACTACACTTAGCTTGCTCTAACATGAAGCCTATTGGTGCTCGCCTTGAAGATATGCAATTGAAAGTGTTCTATTTCACTTTGGAAGGAAAGGAGAAAGAGTGGTACATGATGCTTCCTATGCATGCTAATGATGCCCTTCATTCATGGGCTAACTTGAAGAAAGCATTCTTGGACAAATACTTTCCCGATGCTAGGATTGCTGAACTTAAGAAGGAGATCTACTCTATCAAGCAAGATCCATTGGAATCTTTTATGAGTATTGGATTCGCTTTCAAGAGCTTTTGGCCAAGTGTCCACATCATCAAATCAGTGATGAACTATTGATCCAATATTTTCATGATGGTCTTCTACCTAATGAGAAGGGCATTCTTGATGCTTCAGCTGGGGGCTCTTTAGAAGATTGTACTGCTGAGGAAGCATGGGCTCAAATTAAAAGAAGAGCTCGAAATACTCAACAATACAATGTGCGAGAGATTAGAGGAGTATGTGATATAAGATCCAACCAAAAGATGCTTTCACTTGAGTCAAAGATAGATATAGTCACCTCACAGCTTTCTCTAATCACATCTGAGCTTCATCATTTGAGTATCCACCAAGCACCTTCCTCTCCTACTTTAAAGGCTCTTGTTGCACCTAGTTGTGAATCTTGTGGTTTAGTTATGCACATTTCAACTGTATGCCCAAATCTTCATGAGGAAGTCAACGCTATGTACCAAGGAAGACCTAATCAACAAAGATGGGACTTTAACACTACTACCTACAATGAACTAAGAAGACCTAACCCTACTTTCGGTTGGAGGAATCAAGAAGGATCATCTCATCAAGTCCAACCATATGGGTCAAACCGTGGGCAAATGGTGTCACTTCAAGAGTCTAAAGGTGATGAGAATAATCAATTGTTGAAGAGCATAGCCGCTCGACTTAATAGTATTGACAAACGGATGATGGAAGAAAAAGCTTTGAATAAGAGTCAATTCTCTTCTATTGGCTCAACTCTACAAAAGCTCGAAAGTGATAGAGCAAGTGATAACCCTCAACTGTCTCATGTATTCAAGAAGTTAGAAGAGTTGGAGTTGAAGAATGATAATGTACACTCCCACTTAACTCAACTCTCCAATTCTTTGAGTGATGTGCATGCTAAGACTAGTGGTTCCATTCCTTCAAACACAGTCATCAATCTCCCAAGTCCTTGACTGCTATTGAGTTAAGGAGTGGCAAGAAGGTGCACTTCCCTGAAGAGATTGACAATGAGGTGGATGAGGACATAGAAGTTGAAAGTCCACCCTTGAGCCTAATGAAGCTTCCTGATTCTGAGAGCTATAAAGAGAAGGCTATTCTTGACAAGAAAAAGGACAAAGTGGTTGAGCAACCTCAAGTAAAACAACAACCACTTCTGAGAGAGGTTGGCTCCAAGGAAAGAAACACTTTTGAGGACGGCGAGTCAAGCGAACAAGACACCTTATCCAATGCTAATGGTAAGGAGGTAAAAATTTCTCAACTCCCTTTCCCTAAAGCTTACTTTCAAGGCAAGAAAATGCATGAGGAACAAAATGAAAAAGAAATGTATGATTTGTTTAGTAAGTTGCATATCAATGTTCCTTACTTCCAATTGGTTAAGTCTATGCCTAGCTATTGCAAATTCTTGAAAGAGCTTTGTACTAACAAGAGGAAGTTTAGGCCTAATGAGAGAGTTCAAGTTAGCTCTAATGTGTCTTCCCTATTCAAACCCCAAATCCCTGTTAAGTGCAAGGATCCCAACTCATTCACTATACCTTGTACCATAGGTAATGTGCATGTAGCTCAGGCCTTGTTAGACTTAGGTGCAGCCATTAATGTCATGCCTAGTGCCATTTTTAAGTCTCTTGGTGTCAAGGAGCTTAAGAGGATTAGTGTGGTTCTCCAACTAGCTGATAGGACCACTAGTGAACCACAAGGTATCATTGAGGATTTTCTTGTCAAAGTAAAGGATTTGGTTTTCCCCGCTAACTTCTATGTGTTAGACATGTCTTAAGAGTCTAGTGAATCCACCCTTATCTTAGGGAGACCCTTCATGAGAACTGCTAGTACCTTGATAGACATGAGAGATGGGTCAATCACTATGGAAGTGGGTAACCATAAGCTTAGTTTCAACATGTACGAAGCCATGAAACACCCTTTTGAAGATTACTCTTTATTAGGTGTGAATTCAATTGACTTAGTACTTGATGATGTGGTTCATGAATATGAGTTTGACTTGCATACTAATGATTGTGATCTTAACTGTGGTATTGCATTGTCTTTATGTGATGAACAATTCTCTTCTCTTTCTGTTGATGATTTTGATTCATGAGGGACTAAGATTTCCAACCTTGACCCATCAATGGTTTATTGTTGGTTATCCTCCTCCCTCAGTGACTTTTCACTTACTTCTATTAGTTCATTGGAGCTTAATTCTTCCACTAACACATGTTTGAGTAATGATGCTTGTGAGAAAGGTGCTTTTGTTAATGTTTCAGGTCACAAACTAGTAGAGGAAGCTGAGTTTGAGGTCGGTAGCCAAAACTTGGATGATTTGATCTCTAAGGGGATAGCCCTCACACCGACCAAGACATCCTGATCATATGTGACTCACTTTGGGCCTCACCATGTGGTTAAAAGGCCACTTCCTAACTCATCACTTAATCCTAGAACTAAGATTACTCCTCATACCTTACGATTTTTGAATGAGCTAATCACTCCTTGTGAAGTAGATATGAAGGAAGCTACTTTCCCCAAGTTTGTTGCTGCTGTAGACCAACCAAATGTTAGTTCAACAATTGGAAAGACCAATTCACAAGTGGTGAAATCAAAGGAGCTTAACATAAGTCGTGCATTGCTTTCATCTACAAAGGGGAGTATCTCTACTACCCTTGATCTTCCTAGACTAATTCCCTCTATTGTTCAACCTCCTGATTTAGAGCTTAAGCCTCTCCCCTCTCATTTGAAATATGCTTTTCTTGTTTCTGATGAGAAATTGCCTGTGATTATCTTAAATTCTTTGTCTGTGAGTGAGGAGGAGAGGTTGCTTGATGTTTTGTCTAGAAATAGGAAAGCTCTAGGTCGGACTTTAGCTGACATTCCTGGGATTAGTCCGGCTATTTGTACCCATAGGATCCTCTTGCATGAGGATTCCAAACCCCTTAGGCAGCCCTAAAGGCGACTCAACCCCTTAATTCTAGATGTGGTTAAGCAAGAAGTGAATAAGCTATTGAGTGTGGGTATTATTTACCCAATATCTGATAGTGAGTGGGTTAGTCCAGTGCAAGTAGTGCCTAAGAAGAGTGGGATCACTGTGGTAAAGAATGAAAATAATGAGTTGATACCTATTAGGGTGCAAAATGCTTGGCGAGTGTGCATAGATTATAGGAAATTGAATGAAGCCTCTAGGAAAGATTACTTTCCCTTGCCTTTCATGGATCAGATGCTTGAGCAGTTGGCGGGTAAGAGTCACTATTGTTTCCTAGATGGCTATTCAAGATATTTCCAAATCCCTTTAGCTCCCGAAGATCAGGAAAATACCACTTTTACTTGTCCATTTGGTACCTATGCCTATAGGAGAATGCTATTTGGATTGTGCAATACACCTAGCACTTTCCAACATTGCATGATGTCACTGTTTTGTGATTTTCTTGAAAATTGCATGGAGGTTTTTATGGATGATTTCACAGTGTATGGCAATTCGTTTGATGCTTGTTTAGCTAGTTTGGATAAAGTTCTTGCTAGATGCATTGAGAAAAACTTGATTTTGAATTATGAGAAGTGCCATTTCATGGTTGATCATGGAATAGTACTTGGTCATTTGATATCTAGCAAGGGCTTTGAAGTTGATAGAGCTAAGATTGAGGTGATTTCCTCCTTGCCTTACCCTACTAGTGTTAAAGCACTTCGTTCTTTCTTAGGGCATGTGGGTTTTTACCGACAATTCATAAAAGATTTTAGTAAAATAGCTCTACCATTATCCAAACTATTGCAAAAGGATGTTGATTTTGTCTTTGATAATCCTTGTAAACAAGCATTTGATGAATTGAAAGCACACTTGATTTCTCCTCCTATCCTGAGTGCACCAGATTGGACCTTACCTTTTGAATTAGCATGCGATGCCTCTAATTCTGCTGTGGGGGTCATGCTAGGACAAAAGCATAGTAAGTTGTCCCATGTGATTGCCTATGCATCCAAAACCTTGGATAGTGCACAAAGGAATTACACAACTACTGAAAAAGAACTGTTTGCTGTGATATTGGCATTAGATAAGTTCAAACAATACTTGATCAATTCCAAAGTGGTTGTGTATACAGATCATGCAGCTGTGAAGTTTCTATTCACCAAGCCTCAATCGAAACCAAGGCTCATTAGATGGATGTTGTTGCTATAAGAGTTCGATATTAGCATTAAGGATAGGCCTGGAACTGCGAACCTTGTAGCGGATCATTTGAGTAGACTGCCAGATGGAACAAGGGGAGTACTTGATTCTGACTTCGTTTGTGATGACTTTCCTGATTCATCTCTTATGTCTATCTCTGTCTATGTTCCTTGGTTTGCTAATCTTGTTAACTATATTGTTACCGGTCTAATCCCTGAGCATTTGTCTCCCTTTCAAGCTCAGAAACTTAAACGGGAAGCTGAACACTACATTTGGGATGAGCCATATTTATGGAGACTATGCAATTATCAAGTGAATTCTTTCTATGTGTGCATGTTCACTTAGTTCTTCATCTTCTAGAACTTGTTTCAACTCTTTTTCAAAACGGCATTTGCATTAGTGTGATGCAAATGAAAGAAGCATTCATTTTAAACCATTTTACCCAAACACAAACCCTCATTCACTTACATTTGCTTACCCCTTTGAACCATTCCTATGTTGTATGCATGTCATTTACTCCTAATGTTCATAGTGTTTTAAAATCAAATTGATTGAACAATGTATATTTTGAAATGCCATGTATATAGAAACGAGAAAGTAAGTTTCAAAAAAAACAAAGTGTGTATAAAAGAAAAAAAAAGAGAAACAAAAGGATATTGAAAAAAAAATGAGTATAGTTAAAATAAAAAGAGAGAAAAGAATTGAAAAAGAAAAAGAAAAGAAATACAAAGAAGGCATTTGTTCATGAATTTGGAAAACAATTGGCACAAGTTTCTCAAATATTTAAATGCTATGAACTTGTTTTTTAACTTTGACTTGCATATTAACTATTTCTTTTTCCAATCAATTCATTTCATCTAGCCTTCATCCAACATTAGAAGGCATTTAAGTCCTCTTGATTCATTACATTTATTGCTATTAGTAGTGGAGATATTAGAGTTGTTACAAGCCTATGGTAAGGTGTTAACTAAGTGAGCTAGAGTGAAATTATCTCAATGAGGTGAGATGAGTGAAACACTAATACTTTGAGAGTCTCTTGTGTTTTACTCTAATATTTTGAGATTGTGTAGTTAGCTAATTTCTTTGCATTGCATGACTATGACTAATGTTGACTTGAAAAGTTTGATTAATTAATCCATTGCTTTCTAATTATGAAATTGCTCATCTTTCAATTGTATTGATGATTTGAATTTAGAAAATTGTGTTTAATTGCCTTTGTTCAGAAGTACAAAGGTCTAAGTGTGGGGGAATTGATTGAATCATAATTTTATATGAATTTTTCATGATTAATTTGGGATTTTAATGTATTTTATGGGACATTATTGCATTATTAAGCATTAATTTTGGTTAGAGACAATTGTTTTGAATTAATAGTAATTAGGGGTAAAATAGTCACAATTTATTAATTATTTTTATACAATTGTCCTTGAACTTTTGATGCTACCTTGTACTTAAGTTTGCATTGTAGATGTTAAAGAAGCAAATGAGGATTTTTGGAGGTTCAAATTAACTATTTTGAGGACTTTGGGCAAATGACTGAAACTAGCATCTGGTGACCCAATAGGAGTGAAGCCCAAACGTAATTAAAGTGATTTGGGCCAAGTGGAAGGAGGGCTAAATAAAAAACAAATGCTGAGAACAGATCCAAAAAAAAAAAGAAATCCTAGAGGGCCCAAAAGCAAAAACAAAATAGAAAAAAGAAACAGAGGGGACCCGAGAGTGATTTGAGAAACAGAAAAAAAGAGAGGATCCGGAAGGCTGAAACAGGGAGAGAGCTGAGGGAAGAGGGAGAGCGCCGCAAGAACCTGGGAGTGAGCATGGGAGAGGCGTGAGCTGGGAGACGGAGGGTGAGTTCCGATCACCATCATCGATCTTCCCTCTCACCTCCAACACCAGCACACCTTCCTGCTTCTCTCCGTGGAACAGACCCGAGAGCTGGAGCGTGAAGCGGGAGAGACCAGAGAAGGAACATCACTGTCATCTCACCACTGTCGGTGAGCTAAGGAGATTGGGAGCTGGGATTTTGACAGGGATCCGACATTGAGAGGCAGCTAAGTGTCTTTGCGATAGTGCCGAGCTGATTGCGAGATGAAGGATCTGAGAAGGAGACCGAAGAGCTGAAGATCACAGTACCGCCATTACCGACCTTTCTCAGTCAAGCACCACCGCCGGCAGCAAATTCCAGTTTCCGGTCAACCCAGTTTTCCGGCGAGCCTCTTCACAGTACCAATGATATTTTCTTCTTCCCCATTCATCACCATTATCTTCGTTGGGCTTATTCTGTTCCACCACCATTTGGGATCCTACACCACTGAACTTGGATCTTGAGCTGAAGAGAGTTTTAAAAAAAAAGGGGGTGCAAGAAAAAAAAACGAAGACTCACTTTCTCCATTTCTCTATTGGTCTGGCTGAACAATCATGCTCATGGATTTTCAAAGTTTCAAGCAAATTGCTGTTGCCATTAGAGCTATGAGTGGCTGATTTTACTGCTTATTGGTGTTGAGGAATTGTGGCTTGAGCAATTGTGTTTACATGGGGAGGTTTTTGATTTAATCTTATGCTTAAACTATATATTTGCTTACATATATATACAAAACATGTAGCCACATGAGGCTACCAAAATATCCCAAGTCTTAACAAAGTTATCATACAAATCACCGATACTTAAACCAAATATTATCTTAACTCCTTTAGCTCCAACCTTCTTCAGGCTTCACCAACAACAATACTCTTGCCCCTAGAAGTACTTGCTTTTCTTGTATGTCATGGAGGAAAGGGGCGAGATTTGGGGGAAAATCAATAGCAAAACATTATATCAATATATAATGTGCAATGGTAATTAACTATGCATATAAATAACCAAGTAAGAAGAACACTTTACAAGCATATACAAATGGTCATGTCAGAACTCAAGGAAAGATATTACATGTTCAAAGGCATACATGACAAATAAATATGTAATCCACCAAGCACAAACTATATAAGAGTGAGTTTTACTACCTTTTGCTTCTTCTTCTTCTGAGGTACCTCTTCTTGGTTCTTTCCTTGATGGTTCCTTGGTGGGCTTGGGCAAACATAAGATCCTATAAATCATGCATGCAGAGGCATATCGTCACATGTAATTCTCATATACTACTATTGCAAAAAAAAAAAAAGCCTTTTAATTCCCCTTCTTTGCCTCTTCAACTTAAATTAATAACTTGCCCAACATCTCCTTGAAAATTCTTCCCTTTGGCTGACACCCCTCCTTTCAAAGGTGTAAAGTTACATTTTCATGTATAAGGCTTCGCTCGTAAACTATTAAAGTATCCCTTTGGGAAAATCTCATTTCGAACCTATTAGAAGCATCTAATTAGGCAAAAATAAACACCTAACCTTACCAAATAGTTTTGGCCAAGGCACTCATTGCCATCCAAAAATCTCATCTAAGTTTGCAATGTCTCCAATTAAACTCCAGGGACTTTACACAAAACATTACTTAAATCCATTAGAGGCCTTAGATTAACTAAAATGCATTTCTATAAATAGGGCTATGGCATAAGGAATTTAATCAAGATTGAATTTCCTTTCCATTGAAGCTAAACACTACTTAGGGGTTATTAGACATTTCATAGAGGTGATGTGTAACACCCTTATTTTCAAAGTGTATGGACGGCTTAAGTGAAGTAATATCTTTAAAAAGGGGAGATTGGCAACCTTTTGTAAACAGTGGGAGTCCCAACTTCAAGCAGAGTATGGGCTACACTTAAGTGGGTTTTCAAAAATCTTTTTGAAATTCATTTTCAGATTTGGTCTCATATTATTTTATGATTCATTTTAAGCCATCTATTTTAGGTTCATTTCCTCATATCAAAGTTTTTACCAATAAGTACTCTGTTGGAACCTAAACTATTAAACAGCCCTAGGTGGACAGTTGTCTACTACTGGTTCGAATGTTGCTATGCGTTTGCTTATATACAAGTCCTTACATACATATCTACTAACTTGCCACTACAAGACTGACCACACTTAAATACAAATTAAATAAAATATCCAATAGAAAATTCAATTCTAAGTCCTTCGCTTCGTTCGCTCGTGTTTACCTTCTTTGCCTAAGGAACTACCTACTGAGCTGAAAAAGTTTGTTTTGGAAAAATAGGGTGAGATTCAAAGAATCTTAGTAGTAACAGATATCACTATATAAAATGCATATATATCATGCCTTGTCAACCAAAGGTACAGTACAATCAACATATTCAACATTCAGAGATAAATTCACAATATACAGAAAGCATAAAGTTACCAATTCAAGGACAACCATCCCTTGAATTACACTGGGAAATTCTACTGGGCCTGAGGGCTTCTCATCTGAATTCTTTAAATTCATGATGGTACAATCATACATATAACATATCATATAGTATGTGAGGGATAAGTTACTACCTGACAATTTTTCCAAATCTTGATCTCGATTAATGTGCTTCAGTCGTCTCAGGAAAATATCAAATTCTATAAATTATAATTTACAGGTGATGAGTTATTACTTAGTTCAATTCTATTACAAAAACACCTTACTTTAAATTGTCGCACAATTACCAAAAGCTAGTAGATTTTTCACTGAACTTTGAAAAATCATAACTAATTCTAGAAAACTCCAATGGGGGTGATTCAAATTCTGTGTCACTTATTAAGTCTATTTTAAGAATACTTCTAGTGGCCACCTGACCACGCACATTTCCTAGTTTTCCTTTTTCCCTCTGCTGCGAGAAAATCTAACCAGTTTTAATGGTCTACTTCAAATACTCATAACTCCTAAAGTACTTATTCAAATCCTTCATAAATCCCTATCAAATTAAAGGTCTTTATGTTTACTTTAATTCTGAAAAAATCTCATCATCATTAGATAAATTTTGAACGGTAAAATTTTCGCCATGACAAAACTGCTAGACAAGAATGCATACTGGCAACTTAGTAAACTAAGTTTCCAGTATTTGAGCTTTTTAACCAGTCTTTCAAAAATGATAATCAGAGACTATTCCCACACAATTTTTCATGTAGAATCCAATGGAAAGCTCAAAAATACCAAAATCTAACTCCCTCATCTAGTTTTGCTCTTGGACGAAATCTGCCCCCCAAAAAAACAAAAATCCAAGTTTGTGTTTTTAACAACCAAGTCCAAAACATCAACAAGCATCATATATCACCTTATATTTATATGATTAAAAGCATCTTTACTCTTCAAAAACTCCCCTTGTCTAAAATACATGGGTGGTTCAAGAGATAAGAAAAATTCAATGAAATCACACAGTATTCAGTTCAAAAGGAAGCCTACACTTACCTCTTTGCGTTTCTATAAGTGGTTTGGTATTCTGGTGGCACTTCGGCAGACTAACTAACACAAAACACCTCAGATGAGAAATCTAAGACCATAGAATTGAAGCTTACAGTGAGTAAAGGAAGTTTCCTAAATGACTTACCAGACGATAATGACGATTTGAGGTCGGATTCAGCTATGGAGCTTAGGAAATGTTACTATTCCTCCTCCATCTCTCTTCTTTCTATTTTGTGCTTTTAAATTCAGATTTTCCATTCTCTTACATGTCTGAATGAAATTTGCACTTCAAGGGGAAGGAATAGTTGAGATTTAATCTTGAAAAATAATCTCATCTTAGCTTGCCAAGTGTCACAAGTTTAAGGCTTAAGAGTACTACATGTCATGCAACTATTGGTCTTCATTTTCTCTTTCTTAGGTAGGGCATAAATGGTCAGGGGAAGGGAGAGGCTTGACAATTTCCCAGAACTTCTAGGTTCAGTGCTTGAATCGTAAAGTACGTGGCCTAGCTGGAGACCGGTGGATTCCTTGAACTCAGCTGCTAGGTGGCGCACTCTAAAGATGACAACAAGAAAGGCTTAAAATGGGTGTAATGATGTGCAATGATGAGGGACACATGTCACCTTCTCATTTGGCCAACACAAAAATAACCTTTTACTTTGAAATGATTTTGGGACACTTGGCATTTCCTTATTTGCCCAACACGAAAGGTGTGTTAACTTGAGCCATCATTACATACTTTATTGAAGTTATTTTAATAAAGTCGCTCCACCGGTGCATTATTCTGAATTCTATATTGGACCATGGCACTCATATAAAGGCATGCCATGCGAAGCCCAAATTCCTCCGACCTAAAAAATGGCACCTCTGAGCCTTTCACCACTAATGAATTCCTCCAACTACTAACACTCATATTTTACAATCCTGACTTCTCGATTTCCTCAAATGACAAAATGGGTATCTAGAAGTTCTGAAAGTGACTCTACCTTTATTTGTAAATATTAGTATTTATTTTATTTAACTATTTCTATACTTACACATTTTTGGCATTACAAAATTTGGTATATTACATGATCTATTAACTTACAGTACTTATACCACAATTTGGCATCTTAAACTTTTCCTACATTCTCAAACCATTGCAAAACTCAATTTCCTAAAATGTGATTACTTATTCCAACTTAACCCAAATCTGCTTCATAATTTAGGAGATTTTAAAAATCGTACCTTAGTCTAGAAAACTCCAAATGAGGTGGTTCAAGTTTCTATGTGAAGCTCTTGAAGTCCTCTATACAAGAAAAATATTATCTAGTATCCAATCATAGATTTAGTCTCCCAAATTCCATGATCAATGCAGACTATCCAATGTGAGAGTCAGAATTTCCCAGATTCTCTACCCAAAATTTAAAACTTATAATTCACATATCCAATTCCTGAGTTGTAATACTTGATTGAAATCTCTAAATGTCTAATTTAAGGGAAAAACAATCACATGGCCAAATTACCAAATTAACCTTATTAAATTTGTCTATTTTCCTACTATCAGAATTCTCGAACATAGAGTGTTCTTGGTTTTTTAACCAAACTTCCAAAACTCATAAATTTTTCTCTAGATATCCAATTGACACATTATAGTACTCAGTTTAAAGCTTTGGATGTGTAATATTTCCTTGCCAAATTGCATAAACAATGGACATGTTTTGTCCAATCCAAACAATGCCCAAAACTGACTGACTCCCAGAAACTTATAGACTTGACACTCTATCTTAAACTCTCTAAAACTCCACCATTTTCATTCCAAACCGAGCTCTCTTCGATTCTATCATCCTCTACACATCTTAAACTCTCAAAAACTCAAAAGAAACTGAAGTAATTCCACCTAAAACTCATTTCCTAGCTTCTGCCATTACATACAAACACTACTCTATTTTCTGGCTACAAGAACAAGAAAGAAAATGAGACATGCAACCTTGTATTTGGGCTTTAAAATTCAGAGATTTTGACTCTATTAACTCATACTCTTATGCTCTATTTTAGCGACCCCCAAACAGAACCAAAGAAACCCTAAAAGTCCCCCAAAAATGAACATGTATTCACTGTATTTCAACCTATTCGATGACAACAACCTTTTCCGGCGATCTCTCTTATTTATAGCCACCAAAGCAACTAAGAACTAGCCAAAATCAATAGGAAAAAGCAAGAAATAGGTGTATAGGAGACTTACCTATACACAATTCTGATGTTGCATGTGGGTTTTTCGGCTTCTCTTCTCCTCTTTCTAGCGATGACCTCTCTCGACCTCTCTCTTAAAGCTTTCTCTTTCTCCAGCTCTTTGCTCTCTTCCTTTCACTCTATCTTTTCTGTCTATATGTTAAGTGAATGAGATAGCTTAGTTGTGTTTCAATATAAGTGTATATGTGTGTGTAGGTGGCGGTATTAGAGTGTGAGTATGTTCATGTGGCTTTTCGGTCAGTGTGTGTGTGTAATAGAGAGAGGGAGGGAGTGTTTTAATTATTATCCTATTGGGCCTACTCACAAGGCTTTTAAATTTCCTTCTTCGTCTAATTTAAAATTCCATAAATCTCTTGGGTTCCAAAATTTGGTTTAACTTTAACCTAATTCTGATTTTCGGGTCCGTACAGTAAAGTTACTAATTTTTCTCCTTTTTCTAAATCGGTATTAGCTCACCATATAATTTTCATAAATTAATTCTTAATATTTTATAAGGATTTTCTTCCTTAATTTGCTTATTAAAGCCTAGAAATAGTTTTTTTTCTTTGAAATTTTCAAGCCAAATTATGACCTTTAGCTATTTTTCCTCGAATTTTTAGGAAAATAGGCCTTTAAATCCCAAAATTAACTTTAAAATTATTGGGGCCATTTTGGGGAACTAAACCTCTCTATACTTTCTCTAACTCCCAATAATAACATTTCATACTATTTCATTATTATACCTAGGCCCTTGAATAATTTTCATAATTATCTTAAGCATTTTCCTCTTGATATGCTTAAGACATTTGGCTCAACTGGCTTAGTAGTTTACTTAATTTAGACTAATTCTTTATATTCTAAGCCCAAAATTTGGGATGTTACACCTACTCCAATTCCAGGAGCTTTGGCATTTCTACTTGGTCTCGAACATGAAGTGGGAACACCATTTGTTGACTCCTCTAAGTAGAAACTCCACGGATGGACCCTATGTATTGTAGCTATTGATCCTATGGTAGCTAAGAAACCAAAAGTAACCCATTCAAGTAGGTACTCTTTCAGGTCAACTATATGATAAAGATGTTGCCTCAAATGTTGCTAGAACGATCAAAACTATTAGTGAATGAGATTCTTAAATTATGTGTGCTTGCATTATAGTTGATGATAGCCTCATTTGTTCTCCCTCCGTTGATATTAGCATACCATGTCATATCTATAACAGGCCTAATAGAATTGACATCGATACCCACATGTATATATGGAAGATCCCAGTCATTGAGAAAGATATCAAACATTCCAACAACAAATGGATTATCTGTTGAATTGGAATTTTTTTTTTTCACTACCTCTAGTAATCAATTCCATAGAACCTCCTATGGCTTCTCTTGGGATATTAGGAAGCTCGAACCCATTAGGGGTTAAGAAGAAGTCCATCCCATCACTAAAAGTACTATTAAGCTATAAAGTAATAACAAAGGTGAATCTGGTTGAGAAATCTGTGAGTTTTCTAGTGGCTTCATCCCATAAGTGCATTGGTTTGTGATATGTAGCTCAACCAACATTATTACTGGAGCTTACCAATTCGATGTATCCAAAATTTGTGTTAAGAGAGCTGATTTTACAAATGATATCATGTCATAATTGTTGGAAATAATGAGTGGGTGGGTACAAGGAACAAGTCCCACATTGTTTGGGATTGTGGGGTCTGAGTAATAAAAGTGATATTTGGGCTATTAAATGGACCAAGAGGAGGAATATAGGCTTACTCACATGACAAAGGCCCACCAGAAATGTAGTTTAAATATGAGAATTTCCCCCTCTGTTGTGTGAGTTAAATGTGGTACTAGGCATTTTTTTTGGAAATGTTTCTATGAAAATAAAAGATTAATTTGTATGATTTATTGCTACCTTAATGAATCATAAACACCTATTAATGTGTTTAATAACCTAACGGCTAGTAACCTCCCTCTTAATATTCATTAAGTAGGTTAATGATTTTGTAACTGACATTTAATTGTGCTTAAGTGCCCGATATTATCTTGTGATTCGCGGCCTATAAAAGGGTATGAGACCAAAGGTCTGGGTACCCAGCCTTGAGCTTTTGAGCAACTTGTCTTTCCTCCTCTGATGTTTTACCTTGTTGAGTTCTATTATCTTCCGTAGTTTTGTTCACCTTGTTTTTACATGAAGGGTTCGTTTAATCTAGGAGAGTGCTACTTCTTATTTGCTGGTAGTTGCAGAATAGCTCTTAAGAACAATGTCCTTGAGAACGACTCAAATTACCTCTCTTATTTGTAGGTGATGCCGATATCAAGATCTACACGTCACTATAGAGGACGTGGTAGATCTACAAAATTGTATGACAATTTAGGAGCTGCTGCCAACAATCTTAAGAGCTATACCTATATAGATGGTTTTGAACTCGTATGTGTTGGAGTTATCGAATAAGATGACCCCTGAACTCTGCTCTAATTTTGTAGTTTTATTTTGGTTTTTCCTCGTGTGTAGGAACATTGTTTTGGTCTCACTATTTATTTGTGCCTCATTACTGGATATTTTTGGTGTCCGCATTACAAAGAAGCTGGCAGGACTATATAGGCCAATCCTTGTCTTCATCATGGTGGTATTGAGAAGTTACAAAATTCAATTTTGTGGAGCTAATCTTAGATTGACACAAACCCTCTAGTTATTAAAAAGGCTAGGGATGACTTGAACATTGAGTTTTAACTCACATAACTGGGCACGACTACTTGGTATGGAGATCCAAGTTGGTAATAGATGTGAACCCGATGAAAGCGTGTCTTCAGATAGTGGGTTCAATGATGTCTTTGAATGATTCTGGGTTATGTGTCTCAGGAGGCAAATTGTGATTTTAGAAGCCAAATGTCACAAGTTGTTGCGATATAAAAATGTTTGGAGTTTGGTTTGCAAAAGCAGTCATGTTGTGTTTATGGAAAAGTGTTCTAGAGGAGTTACCAAAATCATGGCAGGTAATTGTTTATGTTCATGAAGAGTGTTTTCTTAATCATTGATGACTTCTTAGCAAAGAAGGCTAAAATTATCTCCAACATGATAATTATCTTTTGGCAATTTACTTACACCGGATGGTAGACTGATTTACGGTAGAGACTTTATTGTTGATTGTTCTTTATTATGGGTTTTAATATTAATTATAGTAATTTATAATTGAAGGACCAGAGATGAATTTTGGATCTGATTTCCAAACATGGTATATACCGTGCATGCGTTGATTTACAGAGTGAACATAATTATGGGGTGTTTATTATTTTCATCCGGTGGAATTATTGCCTTTTCCGTTGAAAGGTTTTGAGGTTTTTGGGCAAGGATGCTTTAATTGAGTATTAATAATTTCTAACCTCCTTTGAAAAAGGTTTTTTCTTCTTAAATATTTATTTGTTATAGTAACAATTTGCTGTCTTTGCTGATTGTGGTTGACAATGCAATTAAATATTGTTGACGTTGGTAGGACGTTATCCCTTAAAGCATTTTTTGGCCAAATTGAGGAAAACTGGTGATATTGTCCATTCAATTTTTTTTTTATATGAGCCCATTCAATATTTCAACTTTTAAAAGGAAAAGTTGATCAAAGGAAGACTAATATATTTAACCCTCACATCAAAACTCAAAAGGCCGTGAAAGGAGCTGTTGCGTTACAAATTTTAATTTGTCCTTACCGTGCTATCAGCGTGCATGACAACTCTTGAGATTCGTTTAACACATGTGAATGGAACATATTATATTCTCTGTGTCCATGTTTGTATGTTGATTCTTATAGTTTGGCCTGGGAAACAAATTATGGGTTTAAAATATATGCTATAATTTGGAAAATTCAAACGACAATATTTGAGAAATTCTAATCTATTTAAATAAGGTGTGAAAATATTTTTTTTAGATATTTAAAAGTGTGGGGGTTCCTAACATGTGGGGTACCTTGTAAATTTTTAAAGTTGCAAAATTGTTTCTAATTTCATTTGATAAAGCCAAGTTATGGTTTATAATTAATTAAGTGGATGCTTTATGTGGTATGGAAATCATTTATCTGTTGTAGATAAATATGATTTTCATAATTAATGGCTATTTAACTATCTTGGTGTAAGAATGTATATGTGAATATTCTTTATAATGCTAACACATTTTTTGAAGTGACTTTGCAACTCAATTTGGGTATGCATAAATTGTTGAGAATTTATTGCATT
This sequence comes from Inga leiocalycina, assembly GCA_963242795.1. Classification (NCBI taxonomy): domain Eukaryota; kingdom Viridiplantae; phylum Streptophyta; class Magnoliopsida; order Fabales; family Fabaceae; genus Inga; species Inga leiocalycina. The sequence continues at coordinate 58,274,615 of OY725321.1, read as the reverse complement.
AACATATGTTAATCCCTGTGAAGCTTGTGCTATATGGAGACTGATCATATCTAAATATGTAGCCCCATGAGGGAAATTAAATGTTTGAGGGGTACCTAAATGTTGGTATCGTGTGTAGTGGATTACCGTTGTATTGAGATACACGGATAGTAACTGAATTTTAGTTTTATATTAGAAAATCTACTAGTAGTCAAAATAAATATTATGTGAGACTGAGTTTATTACTCTAGAATTGGATTAAATTTGAGGCTAAGTTGTAAAAAACTTCTTAGCAAATATTACGGTGAAAAAACTGACTTTAATGTTTGATGAATTGAGATTGCCAAATGACAATAGCCATTGTTGAGAGAACAATGGTGCAAAAGAACATCGTTTGAGATACAATGTAATAAAGCGCTTAAAAAATTATGGAGTTATCTCAATCGATTTTGTGAGGTTAAAATGGACCTATCAGATTTGATAACAAAATCCATGGGGAAGAAAATAATTATTGAAACACCGAAGGCAATGGGACTGAATCCAATTTGAAATTAATAGCAATGGTCAACCCAACCTTTGTGATTGGTGATCCCATGAAGAAGGTTCATATGGGTAAAAACAAGTTGTTCGTTAGTTCTGCTAGCACGAAATAAATTGCTAGTCCCTTCAAATGGTTTGACAAAGTTCTAAAATACATTTTGGTGAGGCTGAGTGAAAGCTCTTAATGATTTCATAATCCTATGGGGATGGTGTGCTCATTGCATGTACATTTCATGAAATTACCTCTACGAATGTGGAGTGTGGCCGCTCCTATGAGATCGTGGTGAAATATCTAGGACATTTGTTATGCACCAGGAAAGTGTATGGCTGTTTCAATGCACAAAACTGACGTTAATAGTGGGAATGTGGGGGTTATAATCTGACTCTTAATATCTCTATTGTACACCCAAGATTTGTTGGTTCATAGAATCATACTTCATTGACATTTCTGTATACTAAGTGTCATCAGTCTAGGTTTGGTTCATAGTTCAAAGGACCACAAGATATAATGGTTATGCTCATGTGTGTAACTCAATTAAGGTGTTCCTCTTGACACATGTGGGGGATTGTTGGAAATAATGAGTGGATGCGTCACAAGAAACAAGTCCTGCATTGTTTGGGATTGTGGGGTCCACGTAATAACAAATGGTCTTGGGGTTAGTAAATGGACCAAGAGGTGTAATATAGCCTTACTCACACGATAAAGGGCTACTGGAAATGTAGTTGAAATCCAGCAATATTCCCCTCCTTTGTGTGCGAGTTAAATGCAGTATTAGGCACTTTTATCGGAAACATTTATACGAAAATAGCTACCTTAATGGATCATAAACACCTATTAATATGTTTAATGACCTAACAGCTAGTAACCTTCCCATTAATATTCATTAAATAAGTTAATGATTTTGTAACCGACATTTAATTGTGTTTCAGTGTCCAATGTTCTCTTGTGATCCGTGGCCTATAAAAGGGCATGAGACCAAAGGTCTGGATACCGGCTTTAAGCTTTCAAGCAATTTCTATTCCTTGCTTTGATGTTTTACCTTGTTGAGTTCTATTATCTTCCGTAGTTTTGTTCACCATGTTTTTACAGGAATGGTTTGTTTAATCCTTGGGAGTGCCATGTCTTATCTACCGAAAGTTGATAAATAGCTCTTAAGGACTGTCCTTGGGCATGACTCAAATCAACTTTCTTATTTGCAGGTGATGCTGCTATCAAGATCTGAATGTCACTACAGAGGGCATGGTAGATCCAAGGAATTGTATGACAATTTAGGAGCTGCTGTCAACAATAATTGGATATAAAACTGGAGAAATTAAAGGATATCAAGGAAGATGCATGGGGCATCAAGAGGAAGAAAACTGTTACTACCAACATCTTCATCATCATATAATTATTCTGCTCAAGATTTCACAGTGACATGTTCAGTGACAAATCATTGAATGATGATAGCAATAATATCATCATTAGAAGAAGAAAATGAAAACAAACAAAAAAACTTATTTGGGAGAGATTTTTATATATTGGCCGCAGGGAAGTCGTGTTCTTTAGCAATTGCCCACTTATAGACTTTTATTTGACTGGGTATTATTCCCCAATATTGAATAAGAAAATCATAAGAAGCCATACTTGAATTCGAGTGATAAATGTGCATGACTTGGTCTTAATTTGATGCATCGATTATTCTTTATTTGTTTTGTTTTAATTATATTTATGGTTATTAAATACTTTCTTGTTTACGCAAGTTGTGCGTTTACTAATTAATTTAATGAAACTTTGAAAGCATCTCTTTAACAGATTTCAACAGTGTTGTTTTTTTCCGCTCCCGGAACAACAGTGTCGTGTTGGTCCATTAATACTTGTACACTTCTCGTTTTCTTAATAATTGTTGGGTTTCTAAATATCTAAATTTAAAAAATGAATTGCATCATCTTTTGTCCATTCACAGTCTTTTTAAGCGTAAGTTCTGTGATGAACTAAAAGGATTATAATATGGTTTCTTTCTCATTAAATCAACCCCATGAATAAACGTCCACAAAATATGTGTGTATAAAGAGCTTGACCTCTCAAATTAATGTGGTTATTTTATATATATAAATAATTCTGATATAATTAGTAATTCATCCATCAAAATACAGACTTTAAAACAAATTAAAGTTATAATTTCAAAATACAGTTTATGTTTTAAAAAAATTATTTTTTTAGAATAATGAGTTATTCATGATAAATAAAAAACAGTTCAATAATAATCTTTGCCGCCTGATGAAAGATGTCGGGTTATTTGTCTGGACTGCTAACTTTCGTATGTTCCTACTATAAACAATAGTTTATGCATATGAAACAAATATGCTAGTGAAAGTATTTATATTTTCTTCCTATCATAAACATAAAAGCCAATTAGGAAGTTGATTTTGGTCCTAAAAATAAGACCTCAATTCATTTTATATCTTATATTTCTCATTTTTCATTTAACTAATGCATAACTTATAAACTAATATATAATCTAATGTATACACTAGTATTTTAAAGAGATCATGTCAAAATTGTTATAATTAATTTATCTTGTGCAGTTTCTTTGATCTACCTAAATTAGTTAAATAACTCTTATATTAAAGTTTGATGGAGTATAATATTTTTATCTCTGGCATGGGAGAAACAACACAGTGCTTTACGTCCTTAGCATAAGACCAATTTAGTTGCACATGTTAAGTTGTGATTTATGAATAACATCAGCTATTATCATTTTTCTTTAATTTCTTGACAGTTGGAGATATAGTAGCTGGTTTCCGCTTATTAAGGAAACTAGGGCAAGCATTTGAAAGAACCAAAGAAGATTAGGCGTAAAAATATTTGTATAAGTCTGTCTAACAGCTTTAAGTTGGGGCCGGGTCAATTTTGGTCATTATTTATTAATGTTTTATTTTTAAGGTTACAGTTACTTACATCCAAGAAATTTGAACAAAACATCAAGAATTGTGTGAAGGAACCACAAATTTACAATAGCCAAAATTGACTTCAGCGCAAATACAGAAGTGAGACTGTGGATGAAACATCAGTAGAACATGCAGTGAAACAAAAATCGTTTGTTTTAAAACTGAAGCTTATGTTAGGCATATGGTTTTGATTGCCTCTAAATAATTGGTACCAGATAGGTTTGAAAATGACGACCACGCTGGAAATTCATGATATGTTGGCATAGGATAACTTGAGGGAAGACTAGGAAATGGAGACTCAAAGTTAAGAACATGAATTACTTGCCTTATTGACGGCCTATTATTATGATCTGAATGAGCACACCACAGCCCAACAGTCATTAGGCATTTGATTTGATCAAGGTCAAAATCTCCATCTAATCTTGAATCAACTGCTTCAAGAAGTTTTCCGCTCCCATAGAGTTGCCATACCCAATTAACTATGCTTATTTCATTTTCTGGAGCCTTAAGTTTGATGGATTTTCTTCCACAAGCTATCTCCAAAGCAACAACAAAACTATAAACATCAGATTCTTTACTAGCCCTTCCATTGATGATGCATTCAGGAGCCAAGTAGCCCATAGTTCCGGCAAAGGCTGTAGTTTGTGATCCTTTAGCATGGTCTACAAATCTTGCTAATCCAAAATCTCCAAGTTTTGCATTGAAGTTGGAGTCTAGCATGATGTTACTTGATTTTATGTCTCTATGAACCACACATTGTTCCCATTCTTTATGCAGGTACAATAATGCAGAGGCCAAGCCTTGAGCAATTTTAAACCTAATTGACCATATCAACAACCTTTGGTCATTGAAGAGATGAGAATCTAAACTTCCATTTGGCATGTACTCATAAACTAGCAATAGTTCTTTCCTTTCATGACACCAACCAATTAGTTGCACCAAGTTTCGATGCCTTAGTTGACTTATTATTCTTACTTCTGAAGAAAACTCCTTCTCTTGTTTAGAACTCTGAGATATTCTCTTTATGGCAACGCTGGAGTTTGAATCTTTGAGAAAACCCCTGTAGACAGCTCCAAATCCTCCTTGTCCAAGCTTTTGCTCATGACTGAAATAATTTGCAGCAATTGCTAATTCAGTGTATGAGTACTTTTTTGGCACCGTTCCACTTTCAAAATCATCACTAGTGTCCTCATCACAGTCATCAACTTCCATTTTTTCTCTCTTTCTGCACAAGACAAACAATACTACCCCACAAACTAATACAAACCCTCCAACCCCGAATCCAGTTGCAAGTGCTGCAGCATTTCTACTAGTTTGGCTTATGTTTGGGCTCGGGCTCGGGTATAGACTTGGTCCTGGGCTTGTTGTGAGAGCAACATTTGGGAATTCCTCTGAACAGAAACTCCATGCTTCGATCCTGTGTGTTGCAAAATATTTTCCTGTGGCTGCTGAGAAACCAAAAGTAACCCATTCAGGCAGGTACTTTGTGAGGTCAACTATATAATGAAGATTTTGCCTCATAGTCTTGTTAGAATGATCAAAACCCGTAAACGAGATGCTTAAATTATGTGTACTTGCATTATAGCTAATGATAGCTTTATTTCTTCTGCCTACTTTGATATTGACCCACCATGGCACAGTTGTATTAGATTTCATAGAATTAATATTGACACCCACATGTACTTTTCGAGGATCCCAGTCATTGGAAAAGATATCAAACTCAACAGAAAGAAAGGGATGATCTGTTGAATTAAGCATCGTTTCTTTACCTCCAATAATCAGACCCAGAGCACCTCCTCCCACTTTTTGAATATTGGGAAGCTTTGAACCTTTAGGGGCTAAGAAGAAGGGCATCCCATCACCAAATTTTGTGTTGCCCATTGAATCAATCACAAAGGTGAATTTGGTGGTTAAATCTGTGAGTTTACCGGTGGCTTTATCCCACTGATGCATTGGTTGGTGATATGTCCCTCGACTGACGCTATCATTGTACTGAGTTACCAAGTCGATGGATGTTCCTACCAGGCGAGATGATTTTTCTAAAGATATTCTGTCATCATCCTGCTGGAAACTGGTGAAGCTAAAGTTTAAGGAAAACGCATGGGGTATTAAGAGTAAGAAAACTGATACTAGCAACACCTTATCTCCTGCTAAATCTTTTCAAAGCGAAATGTTTATGAAGACGATGAAGTCAAGAAACTTGCGAGTGTTATTTCTTAGTGAGATGTTCCTTTATGGCTTACGCAGCATCCGTCAATGGTCCTTCCATTCACAGTTGTAATCTTAATATTAAAACCAAATTTGCAATTTTAGTATATTCTGTCATTTCAAGTCCAGCTAATCAACCCAGTGATTGAACCATAATTTTATATGAATTTTTCATGATTAATTTGGGATTTTAATATATTTTATGGGACATTATTGCATTATTAAGCATTAATTTTGGTTAGAGACAATTGTTTTGAATTAATAGTAATTAGGGGTAAAATAGTCACAATTTATTAATTATTTTGGTTAAAGTATATATTTAGTCCTTTATATTTATTCCAAGATTCAATTTGATCCCTTATGTTTATAAAGTATACTTTTAATCCTTCTACTTTAACACCGTTAGTTTCATCTAATGAAAAATGCTGACTGTGCAATTAAATAAAGTATATTTAAATTTAAATAATATAAAAAAAATTATTGTGCGTTCCAACTAACTAATTAAAAAATATTAATAATTTAATAATCAGAACAATCACCCCATCTTCTTCTTACCAATATACATTCATCACTCTTCTCCATGAATGAGTTCTCCACTCCAATTTATCTTATCTCTTCTGTATCCTCTAATTGACCAAGTCATGAGTTACCTTCAACACCTTCTCGAAATGAAAATTCACACATCTTTTGATGTCCAGTGGGTCCACCATCTTTAAAAAAAGGAAAATAATCTGCCAAGTTTGGTCTTCCAATATCCGCTATGACGTCCGAGTCTACCTCTTTGAACTTGTTCACTGTATCAGAGCAAACCAAATCCATAGAACAAATAGAGTTCGACAACAATTCACTGTAGTCATGAAAGCAAATTTTCTAATTTCTATTGTTTCTCTAGTGAGGTTGCTCTAATGGATACGAGCGAGGAGCTCCTGCATTTTCTCACTCTTGCATTTCTATGTGGTTTCAAGAATTTTACTGGAAAATAACGGATTATAGCATATTTTCTTCATAAATTACCAGCGAGAAGAATAATGGATTAGAGGTGGAAGGAGTGTGGACCATCAGGAGAAAAGTAAGAAAATGGAAGGAATATTAGAGCAGAGAAGCCATTAATTGATTAATGGAGGAGAGTGAGGAGTGTATATTAGTGGGAAAAAGATATGATGATTATTCTAGTTATTAAATTATTAATATTTTTTAATTAGTCAGTTGGAACATACAATAATTTAAATTTTATATTAAATTTAAGCATAATTTATTTAATTACACAGTCAACATTTTCCGTTAGATGAAACTAACGGTGTTAGAGTTGAGGGACTGAAAGTATACTTTATAAATTTAAAGAACTAAATTGAACCTTGGAGTAAACATAAAGGACTAAATATATACTTTAGCCAATTATTTTTATACAATTGTCTCTTGAACTTTTATTGCTGCCTTGTGCTTAATTTTGCATTGTAGATGTTAAAGAAGCAAATGAGGATTTTTGGAGGTTCAAATTAACTATTTTGAGAACTTTGAGCAAATGATTGAAACTAGCATCTGGTGACCTAATAGGAGTGAAGCTTAGACCTAATTAAAGTGATTTGGGCCAAGTGGAAGGAGGGCTGAATAAAAAAAATGCTGAGAACAGATCCAAAAGAAAAGAAATCCTAGAGGGCCCAAAAGCAAAAGAAAAGCAAAAAAGAACAGAAACAGAGGGGACCCGAGAGTGATTTGAGAAACAGAAAAAAAGAGAGGATCCGGGAAGGCTGAAACAGGGAGAGAGCTGAGGGAAGAGGGAGAGCGCCGCAAGAACCTGGGAGTGAGCATGGGAGAGGCGTGAGCTGGGAGACGGAGGGTGAGTTCCGATCACCATCATCGATCTTCCCTCTCACCTCCAACACCAGCACACCTTCCTGCTTCTCTCCGTGGAACAGACCCGAGAGCTGGAGCGTGAAGCAGGAGAGACCAGAGAAGAGACACCACTGTCATCTCACCACTGTCGGTGAGCCTTCACGGTGAGCTAAGGAGATTGGGAGCTGGGATTTTGACAGGGATCCGACATTGAGAGGTAGCTAAGTGTCTTTGCGATAGTGCCGAGCTGATTGCGAGATGAAGGATCTGAGAAGGAGACCGAAGAGCTGAAGATCACAGTACCGCCATTACCGACCTTTCTCAGTCAAGCACCACCGCTGGCAGCAAATTCCAGTTTCCGTTCAACCCAGTTTTCCGGCGAGCCTCTTCACAGTACCAATGTTTTTTTCTTCTTCCCCATTCATCACCATTATCTTCGTTGGGCTTATTCTGTTCCACCACCATTTGGGATCCTACACCACTGAACTTGGATCTTGAGCTGAAGAGAGTTTTAAAAAAAAACGGGTTGCAAGAGAAAAAAACGGAAGACTCACTTTCTCCATTTCTCTATTGGTTTGGCTGAACAATCATGCTCATGGATTTTCAAAGTTTCAAGCAAATTGTTGTTGCCATTAGAGCTATGAGTGGCTGATTTTACTACTTCTTGGTGTTGAGGAATTGTGGCTTGAGTAATTGTGCTTACATAGGGGAGTTCTTTGATTCAAACTTATGCTTAAACTATATATTTGATTTCCTTGTTTAGGTTAATCATTGTGTGGTTTTAAGATTTGAATTACTGTTATGTATCCATGTGGATTGATCATTGTAGTTTTAATTGGATGATGTATTTTGATATTCATTTTGATACATATCTTTGATGTGCTTGATGAAATTATGCTTGCTATCATGTTATTGATTGGTAATCATAGTTAATTTTAGCTCTTGAATAGTTCGTTATAATATTTTAATTGAGAAGAACAATTTGCATCACTCCAATTTTAATTGCACATTAAGTGGGTTTTAAACAATATCTCAAAAGGTAGTAGTTAGCTATGTTTGTAGAAGTTACTATTAATTGAGAATATTGGACTCAAGTGTTATCTTGAGGTTTTTCTTGAGACTTAATGAAATTTAAACTCCTATGATTTGTTTAGCAAGGATTGCCACTTTCTTCATCACCAAGATTCATTTTATCATATTATCCCTTTTTAATCCAAATCATTTCTTTATTATTTTCCAAAATACAAAAAAAAAACAAATAGGAATAGTTTTATTTTCATAAATTTTAATTTCTAGAAAAACCAATTTCAGAAATCCCCTTTCTAACCATGTTTATAACACTTAGATTTTCGTAGGGTAATCAAAATAAATGGCTCCTTGATAAGAGAACGATCCCGAGTTGTTTGCACTATATTGCATTTAATGTGATTTGACCCCGAGGCGGCTAAGGATGTGTCAAATCAATGGCGCCGTTGCCGGGGAGTCAATTTTGACTCCTTTGATTTACCAAGTGTCAATTGGTTTAGATTGATCGGGGTTTGCTTGTGAGCCTATTAGGTTTTATTTCATTTTTTTTCTTCATAGGTTTTTAACACTTTTTCATAATTTTTCTAGGTTTGTAGAGTGTCTTGCATTAAAATTTTTTAGAAAACCAACCAAATATCTTGATTTTCTTTGCTTTTGCATTTGCATTTTTGCATTTCTCCCTTGAATTCACTTACTTTGTGCTTGGTTGCTGCATATTGGTTTCATTGCATTCGGATTGCTTGTTGATACCTTGCTTTTGGTGCCATTTGGTGCATGATTCCAATTTCCAAGTCACAATTTTGGTATATACCTTTTCCATTTGGGTTGTGAGCATCCATACTTGTCCATACATATCATACACACTCACATACACTTGCACTCTTCCCACTTCATACCTTTTTGCTTGAGTTTGTGTGCAAGATAATTTTGACATCTCATGGATTCATTGCTTGCTTGCTAGCTTGGTATGTCTGACCAACTTGAGAGAGCATTTGATCATTCTTCTAATTTTGAAATTGTCATTGACTTAAGTGATTGTGTTCCTCAAGGTACAACTATGGCAGGAAATGGTCCAAATCCACCCCCAAGGAGAACTATAAGGGATGTAACCAGATCGGATGTCACTTATAATCCTTTCAACATCGCATGCCCTAACCTTGAGGTTAATTTTGAGCTTAAGGGTCCTTTTCTTACTGCACTACCTCATTTTCATGGACTTGACAAGAAAGACCCCTACAATCATCTCAATGCACTACACTTAGCTTGCTCTAACATGAAGCCTATTGGTGCTCGCCTTGAAGATATGCAATTGAAAGTGTTCTATTTCACTTTGGAAGGAAAGGAGAAAGAGTGGTACATGATGCTTCCTATGCATGCTAATGATGCCCTTCATTCATGGGCTAACTTGAAGAAAGCATTCTTGGACAAATACTTTCCCGATGCTAGGATTGCTGAACTTAAGAAGGAGATCTACTCTATCAAGCAAGATCCATTGGAATCTTTTATGAGTATTGGATTCGCTTTCAAGAGCTTTTGGCCAAGTGTCCACATCATCAAATCAGTGATGAACTATTGATCCAATATTTTCATGATGGTCTTCTACCTAATGAGAAGGGCATTCTTGATGCTTCAGCTGGGGGTTCTTTAGAAGATTGTACTGCCGAGGAAGCATGGGCTCAAATTAAAAGAAGAGCTCGAAATACTCAACAATACAATGTGCGAGAGATTAGAGGAGTATGTGATATAAGATCCAACCAAAAGATGCTTTCACTTGAGTCAAAGATAGATATAGTCACCTCACAGCTTTCTCTAATCACATCTGAGCTTCATCATTTGAGTATCCACCAAGCACCTTCCTCTCCTACTTTAAAGGCTCTTGTTGCACCTAGTTGTGAATCTTGTGGTTTAGTTATGCACATTTCAACTGTATGCCCAAATCTTCATGAGGAAGTCAACGCTATGTACCAAGGAAGACCTAATCAACAAAGATGGGACTTTAACACTACTACCTACAATGAACTAAGAAGACCTAACCCTACTTTCGGTTGGAGGAATCAAGAAGGATCATCTCATCAAGTCCAACCATATGGGTCAAACCGTGGGCAAATGGTGTCACTTCAAGAGTCTAAAGGTGATGAGAATAATCAATTGTTGAAGAGCATAGCCGCTCGACTTAATAGTATTGACAAACGGATGATGGAAGAAAAAGCTTTGAATAAGAGTCAATTCTCTTCTATTGGCTCAACTCTACAAAAGCTCGAAAGTGATAGAGCAAGTGATAACCCTCAACTGTCTCATGTATTCAAGAAGTTAGAAGAGTTGGAGTTGAAGAATGATAATGTACACTCCCACTTAACTCAACTCTCCAATTCTTTGAGTGATGTGCATGCTAAGACTAGTGGTTCCATTCCTTCAAACACAGTCATCAATCTCCCAAGTCCTTGACTGCTATTGAGTTAAGGAGTGGCAAGAAGGTGCACTTCCCTGAAGAGATTGACAATGAGGTGGATGAGGACATAGAAGTTGAAAGTCCACCCTTGAGCCTAATGAAGCTTCCTGATTCTGAGAGCTATAAAGAGAAGGCTATTCTTGACAAGAAAAAGGACAAAGTGGTTGAGCAACCTCAAGTAAAACAACAACCACTTCTGAGAGAGGTTGGCTCCAAGGAAAGAAACACTTTTGAGGACGGCGAGTCAAGCGAACAAGACACCTTATCCAATGCTAATGGTAAGGAGGTAAAAATTTCTCAACTCCCTTTCCCTAAAGCTTACTTTCAAGGCAAGAAAATGCATGAGGAACAAAATGAAAAAGAAATGTATGATTTGTTTAGTAAGTTGCATATCAATGTTCCTTACTTCCAATTGGTTAAGTCTATGCCTAGCTATTGCAAATTCTTGAAAGAGCTTTGTACTAACAAGAGGAAGTTTAGGCCTAATGAGAGAGTTCAAGTTAGCTCTAATGTGTCTTCCCTATTCAAACCCCAAATCCCTGTTAAGTGCAAGGATCCCAACTCATTCACTATACCTTGTACCATAGGTAATGTGCATGTAGCTCAGGCCTTGTTAGACTTAGGTGCAGCCATTAATGTCATGCCTAGTGCCATTTTTAAGTCTCTTGGTGTCAAGGAGCTTAAGAGGATTAGTGTGGTTCTCCAACTAGCTGATAGGACCACTAGTGAACCACAAGGTATCATTGAGGATTTTCTTGTCAAAGTAAAGGATTTGGTTTTCCCCGCTAACTTCTATGTGTTAGACATGTCTTAAGAGTCTAGTGAATCCACCCTTATCTTAGGGAGACCCTTCATGAGAACTGCTAGTACCTTGATAGACATGAGAGATGGGTCAATCACTATGGAAGTGGGTAACCATAAGCTTAGTTTCAACATGTACGAAGCCATGAAACACCCTTTTGAAGATTACTCTTTATTAGGTGTGAATTCAATTGACTTAGTACTTGATGATGTGGTTCATGAATATGAGTTTGACTTGCATACTAATGATTGTGATCTTAACTGTGGTATTGCATTGTCTTTATGTGATGAACAATTCTCTTCTCTTTCTGTTGATGATTTTGATTCATGAGGGACTAAGATTTCCAACCTTGACCCATCAATGGTTTATTGTTGGTTATCCTCCTCCCTCAGTGACTTTTCACTTACTTCTATTAGTTCATTGGAGCTTAATTCTTCCACTAACACATGTTTGAGTAATGATGCTTGTGAGAAAGGTGCTTTTGTTAATGTTTCAGGTCACAAACTAGTAGAGGAAGCTGAGTTTGAGGTCGGTAGCCAAAACTTGGATGATTTGATCTCTAAGGGGATAGCCCTCACACCGACCAAGACATCCTGATCATATGTGACTCACTTTGGGCCTCACCATGTGGTTAAAAGGCCACTTCCTAACTCATCACTTAATCCTAGAACTAAGATTACTCCTCATACCTTACGATTTTTGAATGAGCTAATCACTCCTTGTGAAGTAGATATGAAGGAAGCTACTTTCCCCAAGTTTGTTGCTGCTGTAGACCAACCAAATGTTAGTTCAACAATTGGAAAGACCAATTCACAAGTGGTGAAATCAAAGGAGCTTAACATAAGTCGTGCATTGCTTTCATCTACAAAGGGGAGTATCTCTACTACCCTTGATCTTCCTAGACTAATTCCCTCTATTGTTCAACCTCCTGATTTAGAGCTTAAGCCTCTCCCCTCTCATTTGAAATATGCTTTTCTTGTTTCTGATGAGAAATTGCCTGTGATTATCTTAAATTCTTTGTCTGTGAGTGAGGAGGAGAGGTTGCTTGATGTTTTGTCTAGAAATAGGAAAGCTCTAGGTCGGACTTTAGCTGACATTCCTGGGATTAGTCCGGCTATTTGTACCCATAGGATCCTCTTGCATGAGGATTCCAAACCCCTTAGGCAGCCCTAAAGGCGACTCAACCCCTTAATTCTAGATGTGGTTAAGCAAGAAGTGAATAAGCTATTGAGTGTGGGTATTATTTACCCAATATCTGATAGTGAGTGGGTTAGTCCAGTGCAAGTAGTGCCTAAGAAGAGTGGGATCACTGTGGTAAAGAATGAAAATAATGAGTTGATACCTATTAGGGTGCAAAATGCTTGGCGAGTGTGCATAGATTATAGGAAATTGAATGAAGCCTCTAGGAAAGATTACTTTCCCTTGCCTTTCATGGATCAGATGCTTGAGCAGTTGGCGGGTAAGAGTCACTATTGTTTCCTAGATGGCTATTCAAGATATTTCCAAATCCCTTTAGCTCCCGAAGATCAGGAAAATACCACTTTTACTTGTCCATTTGGTACCTATGCCTATAGGAGAATGCTATTTGGATTGTGCAATACACCTAGCACTTTCCAACATTGCATGATGTCACTGTTTTGTGATTTTCTTGAAAATTGCATGGAGGTTTTTATGGATGATTTCACAGTGTATGGCAATTCGTTTGATGCTTGTTTAGCTAGTTTGGATAAAGTTCTTGCTAGATGCATTGAGAAAAACTTGATTTTGAATTATGAGAAGTGCCATTTCATGGTTGATCATGGAATAGTACTTGGTCATTTGATATCTAGCAAGGGCTTTGAAGTTGATAGAGCTAAGATTGAGGTGATTTCCTCCTTGCCTTACCCTACTAGTGTTAAAGCACTTCGTTCTTTCTTAGGGCATGTGGGTTTTTACCGACAATTCATAAAAGATTTTAGTAAAATAGCTCTACCATTATCCAAACTATTGCAAAAGGATGTTGATTTTGTCTTTGATAATCCTTGTAAACAAGCATTTGATGAATTGAAAGCACACTTGATTTCTCCTCCTATCCTGAGTGCACCAGATTGGACCTTACCTTTTGAATTAGCATGCGATGCCTCTAATTCTGCTGTGGGGGTCATGCTAGGACAAAAGCATAGTAAGTTGTCCCATGTGATTGCCTATGCATCCAAAACCTTGGATAGTGCACAAAGGAATTACACAACTACTGAAAAAGAACTGTTTGCTGTGATATTGGCATTAGATAAGTTCAAACAATACTTGATCAATTCCAAAGTGGTTGTGTATACAGATCATGCAGCTGTGAAGTTTCTATTCACCAAGCCTCAATCGAAACCAAGGCTCATTAGATGGATGTTGTTGCTATAAGAGTTCGATATTAGCATTAAGGATAGGCCTGGAACTGCGAACCTTGTAGCGGATCATTTGAGTAGACTGCCAGATGGAACAAGGGGAGTACTTGATTCTGACTTCGTTTGTGATGACTTTCCTGATTCATCTCTTATGTCTATCTCTGTCTATGTTCCTTGGTTTGCTAATCTTGTTAACTATATTGTTACCGGTCTAATCCCTGAGCATTTGTCTCCCTTTCAAGCTCAGAAACTTAAACGGGAAGCTGAACACTACATTTGGGATGAGCCATATTTATGGAGACTATGCAATTATCAAGTGAATTCTTTCTATGTGTGCATGTTCACTTAGTTCTTCATCTTCTAGAACTTGTTTCAACTCTTTTTCAAAACGGCATTTGCATTAGTGTGATGCAAATGAAAGAAGCATTCATTTTAAACCATTTTACCCAAACACAAACCCTCATTCACTTACATTTGCTTACCCCTTTGAACCATTCCTATGTTGTATGCATGTCATTTACTCCTAATGTTCATAGTGTTTTAAAATCAAATTGATTGAACAATGTATATTTTGAAATGCCATGTATATAGAAACGAGAAAGTAAGTTTCAAAAAAAACAAAGTGTGTATAAAAGAAAAAAAAAGAGAAACAAAAGGATATTGAAAAAAAAATGAGTATAGTTAAAATAAAAAGAGAGAAAAGAATTGAAAAAGAAAAAGAAAAGAAATACAAAGAAGGCATTTGTTCATGAATTTGGAAAACAATTGGCACAAGTTTCTCAAATATTTAAATGCTATGAACTTGTTTTTTAACTTTGACTTGCATATTAACTATTTCTTTTTCCAATCAATTCATTTCATCTAGCCTTCATCCAACATTAGAAGGCATTTAAGTCCTCTTGATTCATTACATTTATTGCTATTAGTAGTGGAGATATTAGAGTTGTTACAAGCCTATGGTAAGGTGTTAACTAAGTGAGCTAGAGTGAAATTATCTCAATGAGGTGAGATGAGTGAAACACTAATACTTTGAGAGTCTCTTGTGTTTTACTCTAATATTTTGAGATTGTGTAGTTAGCTAATTTCTTTGCATTGCATGACTATGACTAATGTTGACTTGAAAAGTTTGATTAATTAATCCATTGCTTTCTAATTATGAAATTGCTCATCTTTCAATTGTATTGATGATTTGAATTTAGAAAATTGTGTTTAATTGCCTTTGTTCAGAAGTACAAAGGTCTAAGTGTGGGGGAATTGATTGAATCATAATTTTATATGAATTTTTCATGATTAATTTGGGATTTTAATGTATTTTATGGGACATTATTGCATTATTAAGCATTAATTTTGGTTAGAGACAATTGTTTTGAATTAATAGTAATTAGGGGTAAAATAGTCACAATTTATTAATTATTTTTATACAATTGTCCTTGAACTTTTGATGCTACCTTGTACTTAAGTTTGCATTGTAGATGTTAAAGAAGCAAATGAGGATTTTTGGAGGTTCAAATTAACTATTTTGAGGACTTTGGGCAAATGACTGAAACTAGCATCTGGTGACCCAATAGGAGTGAAGCCCAAACGTAATTAAAGTGATTTGGGCCAAGTGGAAGGAGGGCTAAATAAAAAACAAATGCTGAGAACAGATCCAAAAAAAAAAAGAAATCCTAGAGGGCCCAAAAGCAAAAACAAAATAGAAAAAAGAAACAGAGGGGACCCGAGAGTGATTTGAGAAACAGAAAAAAAGAGAGGATCCGGAAGGCTGAAACAGGGAGAGAGCTGAGGGAAGAGGGAGAGCGCCGCAAGAACCTGGGAGTGAGCATGGGAGAGGCGTGAGCTGGGAGACGGAGGGTGAGTTCCGATCACCATCATCGATCTTCCCTCTCACCTCCAACACCAGCACACCTTCCTGCTTCTCTCCGTGGAACAGACCCGAGAGCTGGAGCGTGAAGCGGGAGAGACCAGAGAAGGGACATCACTGTCATCTCACCACTGTCGGTGAGCTAAGGAGATTGGGAGCTGGGATTTTGACAGGGATCCGACATTGAGAGGCAGCTAAGTGTCTTTGCGATAGTGCCGAGCTGATTGCGAGATGAAGGATCTGAGAAGGAGACCGAAGAGCTGAAGATCACAGTACCGCCATTACCGACCTTTCTCAGTCAAGCACCACCGCCGGCAGCAAATTCCAGTTTCCGGTCAACCCAGTTTTCCGGCGAGCCTCTTCACAGTACCAATGATATTTTCTTCTTCCCCATTCATCACCATTATCTTCGTTGGGCTTATTCTGTTCCACCACCATTTGGGATCCTACACCACTGAACTTGGATCTTGAGCTGAAGAGAGTTTTAAAAAAAAAGGGGGTGCAAGAAAAAAAAACGAAGACTCACTTTCTCCATTTCTCTATTGGTCTGGCTGAACAATCATGCTCATGGATTTTCAAAGTTTCAAGCAAATTGCTGTTGCCATTAGAGCTATGAGTGGCTGATTTTACTGCTTATTGGTGTTGAGGAATTGTGGCTTGAGCAATTGTGTTTACATGGGGAGGTTTTTGATTTAATCTTATGCTTAAACTATATATTTGCTTTCCTTGTTTAGGTTAATCATTGTGTGGTTTTAAGACTTGGATTGCTGTTATGTATCCATGTGGATTGATCATTATAGTTTTAATTGGATGATGTATTTTGATGTTCATTTTGATACATATCTTTGATGTGCTTGATGAAATTATGCGTGCTATCATGTTATTGATTGGTAATCATAATTGATTTTAGCTCTTGAATAGTTCGTTAGAATATTCTAATTGAGAAGAACAATTTGCATCACTCCAATTTTAATTGCACATTAAGTGGGTTTTAAACAATATCTCAAAAGGTAGTAGTTAGCTATGTTTGTAGGCGCTACTATTAATTGAGAATATTGGACTCAAGTGTTATCTTGAGGTTGTTCTTGAGACTTAATGAAATTTGAACTCCTATGATTTGTTTAGCAAGGATTGCCACTTTCTTCATCACCAAGATTCATTTTATCATATTATCCCTTTTTAATCCAAATCATTTCTTTATTATTTTCCAAAATACAAAAAAAAAAAACAAATAGGAATAGTTTTATTTTCATAAATTTTAATTTCTAGAAAAACTAATTTCAGAAATCCCCTTTCTAACCATGTTTATAACACTTAGATTTTCATAGGGTAATCAAAATAAATGGCTCCTTGATAAGAGAACGATCCCGAGTTATTTGCACTATATTGCATTTAATTCGTGGTAATTTGTGCTTTGACCCCGAGGCGGCTAAGATTGTGTCAAATCACCTAGTTAAAGCTAAGGATTTGCTTTTGTTATTGGCACCATTAGGAAAGTCATGTTGTTGCATTAGCAATTGCCGACATAGATTTTTATTTGAATTATCTTTTTTCTAGTTCTTCCACCATCTGTAGCTACATATTTCTTTTAAACAAACGGAAGTTAAATGATAGTTGTTTTGCAGGAAGAACTATAGGAAGAAAGAAAATAAGTTTTGCACTTGAGCCTAGTATTTTTCCTTATGTATTCCTTGATTGACAATTTTCATTTCTTTATGTTTATTGTGAATTTGGATTTTTTCCTTGTCTTTATTCTTTGTTGGTAAGCAACTAAATCTTGTTGGATTTTAATTTGTCATCATCAAGATACTGAGTATTTCGGTGTAGGAGGAAATTTCTGGGGTGGGCAAGCCCAAACGGAAAACCAATTAACTTGCTTGGAACTATTTTTATGCCTTTTGTTGATCAGACATCATTAAAAATTGATGAAAGTTTTTATTTGACCTGTGGGTCCCACATTCAAAACCTACTGTTTCTTGGCATTTTTTTAACATAATGAATCAGACTCTATTCACCCTTTGATTTGATTAGGCACATATTGGGCTTCATAATTTGTGCTTAGGCAAGGCCTAATTTGAATTTTAAATTTGGGATAGTGAATTTGCTATTTCACCCGTTTTTATGGTGGCTTTGACTAAATAAATTTCAAAAATTAATCTAGGACACTTGCAAATGTAACATTCCAAATATTATTCACCAATATGTTTTATAATTATTTGTGGCATTTAATGAAATGGAAGAGTGAATATTAAAATGCTTGGAATTTAAGAAGCTAATAAATTTCCATTTTTATGAGAATTGGGCTAGAGCAAGTCATGAAACTAAGTTTTGGGTGTTCCAAAAAGCCTATTATTAAAGCCCAAAATGAAATATTAAATTAGCACAATATATGGCTAAATATTAAGGTAATTTCTGCCAAATAGACGAGGAAAATGAATGAGCTCAAATTAAATCCAAGAATATAAGGGCAAAATTGTAATATGGTAACAAAGAACAAGAATAATTATTTTCCTAATTAATTGAAGTTAATTTCAGTTAATTAAGGAAAATAAATGGCAAACACATAAATGGAGCATTATTGGTCAAATAAATCATAGTTTGAAAAGTCAAAGGTAGACATGTACACAAAATTAAATAGATGATGAGAGAGAATATGGGAAGTACATGAAATAAATATTATTTCCCTTTTTCCTTATTATTTTCTTCTAAATGAAGGAAATAGGAGGGAAAATAATTGCTTGGACAATAATCATGCCAAGTGTCCTCATTTTGAGCCAAGTAATTAAATAAGACTTATTAAGATATGAGCATATGTTTCAATTAGCATAAAATATAATATCTTGTACAATTGGTTAGACTAATTGAAGGAAATCCATTTGGTTATGAAGGACCCAAAAGTAGCATCTCTTTGGGCCTGAAAAGATGAAGGAAATAAGTTCAAAATCAATGAAAAGGTTTATGACAAATTAGCAAGAGATAAGGCTAAAGTACAAGCATATGTCATAAACTAATAAACTATTATCTATTAAAGCGTGAAAGAGATATTTTTAAGCTATCATCATGTCTTTCCTTCCTCATTTTTACGCTATACACACATGAGAGAGAGAGAGAGAGAGAAGAGAGCTTTAAGTCATAGAGAAGAGAGAGCACAAGGAAGATAAGATCCAAGGTAAGTCTTGTGATTTTAAGAGCTTATATCTTCTAGTTTGTGTAGAATCTCTTCTAAGCTCTTTTCCTTCTTGAAAATCATGTGTACCAAGCAAAACTCCAAGGGAATAGTGAGAGAGATGAAGACGCCTAAGAGAGATAAAGTTAAGAATCAAGAGGTAACTTCAAGAATTTCAATCCTTTTGGTAATATGTTGTTGTTGTTGTTGATCTTGACTTGATTGTGGATTGTTTTGGTTGTTTTGTAAATTTAGGATGTTGAAACCCTAAGGGGTTATGTTGCCCAAATTTTCTCAAATCATGTCAAATAAATGTTTAACTGGTTCAATACGGGATTAGGAGTAAAAAGGAATGAGCTTTAAGGGTTAAATCAAGAAAACCAATTTTTCCCTTTTTCTTGAAAGTTTCGGCCAGCACTGGAAATGGGGGAAGGAGCTAGAATTTCATTAATTTGATGGTTCCATTTGTTTAAAAGGGAA
The DNA here is from genome assembly GCA_963242795.1 of Inga leiocalycina. Lineage (NCBI taxonomy): Eukaryota > Viridiplantae > Streptophyta > Magnoliopsida > Fabales > Fabaceae > Inga > Inga leiocalycina. The sequence continues at coordinate 58,254,965 of OY725321.1, read as the reverse complement.
AATTGTGTAGGGTTGATGTTGATCATGTAGTGTTAAAAGCCATGGAAAGTGAAATACCAAAAATACCCTTAAAACCCTAAGTAGGGGATGTCAAGGGTAAAACTATCATTTGACAGTGATTTTGAGAAAACTGAGGTAAAAAATGGATTCTATATGTAAAACTGTGTAGGAATAGCTCAGGTCATAATTTTTGAAAAAGTACAATCAGATCGGTTACAAAGGTGCTTAAACCAGGTCCCTAGGGGTATTTTGGTAATTTTGCAATTTTAGAATAATATAACTGAAAAAAATAATTTAGAAGAGTCTAAAGTGATACATGAATGGATATTAACCTAATTCTTGTAAACTTGGAATTTTAGGACCAAATTGTTGAGCCAGAGCTGAATCCATTTAAAGCCTTGTTTGTATCACTAAAAGGGACTTAAGGTAGTAACTCTATCCTTCATATACTATGTAGACTTACATATATTTTATATATACCATCTTCTGTGATATGTATAATGCACTCTCTAATGGGTGTGGGAAAATCACAAGTACCGTCTGGGGGAGTGAAAGAGGCAAGCTTCACCCAAGAGGGGGGTGAATTGGGTGATGTGATAAATTTTTCGATTGATGCGGTGATATGAAAGTAGTTGTAGACAGAGTAGAGTTGAGAAGATTAGGACACAGAGAGTTATACTGGTTCGGCCTAAAAACCAGGCCTACGTCCAGTCCTCAGAGATCAAGACCTACTGAGATTTTCACTATGCTTCCAAGATTCAATGGTCTCTCAGAATGCCACTAAAAAACAATTGTCCTCTAATGGACTATGAGCAAAAATATTCTCACACTAAGAAATTTCTCTCCCCTTTACGACAAGTCTTACGTGCAGAAAAACAACCTATGACCTTTCTCACCTACTTACGTATACATGTCTTATGAGCAGCAACGTTCTCTCCCGCTTACACCACTGTAAGTCTTACGAGCAGCAACGGTCTCTATTGCTTGTATCTTATAAGTCTTATGAGTGGAAGATTTTGCTAGGAATTCTCTCAACTGCTTCTCTCGTAAGGATATCTACCCTCTCAAGGTCCTAATACCTTGAGATCAAATGAAAATAGAATTTGAAATGTATATAGACTCTCTTACAGAGCAAGTATGATAAATACTGAATAGCAGTATGAATACAGAGAAAATATGAATAACAGAGACTCGTGAATTTGCTAGTGAATTATTGTGCTTCATTATCTTTGACGATCTTTGGAACTCTGTATTTATAGACGTTCGATTTTGCCCATTTGAATAATGATTATTGTGGAGCGGGGCATGAACTGTGGAACAGCATGCGTATGTTTGAAATCTTTGAACGCGGTAGGTACATGCTTGTAATGATGTTGTCTGCCGTTGTTTGACTTCCTTCGCGTTTGTTTATTTCAAACGTTCATCCTCCTGTATCACACTTATAATACATTCAAAATGATGTTAAATAATAATAATAAGTGATGATAAGATAAATAAATATCATTAAACCATATTCAGATTGAACGCTGTAAGACTAGTGCATTTTGTCTTCTAGCAGAGTATCATTCGAGCATGAATGGGCTCACTCGAGTGAACTCACAAATTTTCTCCTTGTTTTTCAGTTTTATACTTGCACTTCCACAGGATTTCAGAGAGTTCATTTTCTCACTCGTGAGTGATGTGGGGCCCCACTCGAGCACAGCTCCGTTTGCTCTAGTGTCCTTGTTAATTACACTAAGAGACCTGTCTCTGGACAACACTCGCATACCATTTTAGCAAGAGTGTGATTTTGCACTCACAGGTGATGTGGGCCCTCACTCGAGCACATATACTCCCGCTTAAGTGAGAAGAATATTCTCATGTAATATACTCTTGTTATCAGCACTTGCATTAGGAGTTGAGAGAATTGAAATTCACACTAACGAGTGCTAATGTGTCACTCGGGCATACTTGTGTTTCTCTGACCTTCATGACTCTCGGCCAAACACTTGCAGTCCCTCACTCTCTAGTGCTCGAGTGCAAACCAACTTCATGCTCGAGTGTTGGTTACAATGCTCAAGTGCATCAGTAAGGATGACATGAATTGCTCTCGGCCAAACACTTCTTGTCCAACACTCGCTAGTGCTCGAGTGAGAAAGAGACTCATGCTCGAGTGCTATCTCCAATGCTCGAGTACATCAGTAAGAATGACACTAATTTGCTCTCAGCCAAGCACTTTCTGTCTAACACTCGCATATGCTTGAGTGGAAAAGAGAACTATGCTCGAGTGCTAGCTCTATTGCTCGAGTGCATCAGTTAAATCTGACAAGAGACATTACAAAACTTTGCCATATGCATTTTTTAACTTTGTAAGCATTCTTTAACCTTATAAAACCATAGTTTGCATACAATTACCTTTTGTTATCATCAAAACTTGGGATCTTACAGGGAGAACCACACCAATATCCCAACGACCCCAAAGGGGATGCAATTATGAGAATTCGGTACCGAGAGGGTACACTACCCAGTCTGTGGTTGAAAGCCTGGCTAAGGTACGGAAGTTGGGAACTAACAATAGTTGTTCTTGACTCGAGGTCTAACAGTATTTGGCCCTGAAATGTGCACATTCTGAGAAACATTATTACAGTGTATTTATTCTATTGCATTATATGTGGTACCTGGCATAATTATTTGTTGCATTTTATTTGATCGATTGTCTGTTGCTACTGTGATTCATTTGAATCTCACACTTTTTCAAATTCAAAAATATTCTAGCAGAAGCTAGCGTCTCTAAGGACAAAACGGTAAATAGTGGCAACTAAGGTGTCTGGGTCAAGAGGATGGAGCTGTTGGTTATAATTAGTTTATTTTGATATTTTTGGACAAAATTGTATATAGTATCAAACCCTATGGGGAGACTTCTATATGTAAATAAGTCCTTCTAATCAGTATATTTGTGCTATTTTTGTATGCTTGTTGAACTATACTTTTATCACTTTGTCCATGTCAAAATGAAAAAGGGGTCTGACACAAGAGTTTTTTTTCTTCCATAATTAGCTTCTTCATCTTATAAAATAATTTTCATAAATTTCTTGGTTTAAAATCATTAACTACTTTGTGTATAAAAAAAAATTTAACTACTTTTTTTTAAAGTTACGAAGAAAATAGATCCTTAATTCTCAAAAATTAACTTTTACATTATTCACTGCACTAATAGGAAATTAAACCTCTACATAAGCTTTCTAAGTTTTCAATCTGATTATGTATAATTTTTTTTCTTAATTTTTAGGGGCCTGTACATGATTTTAATAATTATGTACTCTATAATTAACTTGAAAATAGGCTTTTAGTCAAATAAATCTTTTTTTCTCACTTTTGCCTCAATTACCGTCTCCTCTTGTTCGGTAAACTGGCTCTACAACTTCTCGATCACTTGCTCTAATTTTATTTCATTTAGCCATCAGCATTCAAAATATAGTATGTTTTTAATTCTTTTCCGTAAAATAAATTTTGTCCTCCAAAAAAATAGCTGGAACTTGGACTAACAGGAATATTATATATAATTTCTTTCTCATTAATCCGACCCATTTAAAATATCTATGTTTGCATAAAGAACTTGACCTCTCAAATTAATTAGTTATTTTGTTATATTTTAAAAAACTTTCCCTAATTAATAATTCATAGATTGAATGTATAAAAATATTTTTCCCCTAACTTTATTTGTTAGAATAATGAGTTATTCATGATAAAAAATAAAAATAAATTAATTAAAAATAATCTTTGCCTAGATCTTTAGATTATGTTTGGTTGGAGGGGAAGGGAGCTTCCCAACATTTGGATGAAAATTTTAGAGGGGAAGGGCGCATTGAGAGGGTTTCCATGAGAGAGGGGTTTTATACAACCTTAGGTCCCCCAACTTCAATAGATAGTGTTTGTGGTATGGTTCTTCTAAAGACTTTTACTTGTTACAATGATGCTTTCATTGAGAGACAGCCAACCAGAGAAGGCTACATGTGAAGGGTTCTAACTGGAGGGGTTGACTAACAAGAGGCTGATGCTTTCATTGAGAGACGAGCAACTGGAGAGGGCTACATGTGGAGGTGATCAGCAAGAGGCTGATGCTTTCATTAAAAGACAACCAATCAGAGAGGGCTACATATGGAGGGTTATAACCATAGGGCCTAAATAGTAAGAGGTTGAGTGAAATGCTGAGTGAACTACAGTAGTGTGGAGCTGATATGCAGATATGCAGGGGAAGAGAATGAATTATAATAAGAAAAAGTACATACTTGTTTCTTGAACTTTATACAAAGTTTCAGTTTATCCTCTTAACTTTAAAAAATATGTTTTTTAGTCCTTTAACCCTAACACCGTTACTCATATTAAATGATGTTTTTTTTTTGCAGCAAACATTGTTATTTCAAAAATTAAACCTAATTTTTCAGCATTTGAAAAGTTTTTTTCAATATTAAAAATTTTAAAATCAGCATTATTTTGGTTAACAACTTTGGGATTAAAGGACTAACAAGCCACTCCATAAAGTTAAGGGACTAAAATGATTACTGCATGTAAAGTTAAAGGACTAAGTGTAGCACCTTATTTTTATCACCAGTTAGATGAGCTATAAACATAATGAATTCCAAACACTTAGCTGAGTTTGATCCTGGGAAGAAAATAATTTCGTAAATAGTTGAAAACACAGCCAAAATACAGGGTTCGAACCAGTAAATGAATGAGCTTTTCTAAAAAGTTTAAAACTTTCAAAAACAATTATTTAGTGGTTCACAAACTACATTATAACTCATCAATCCTTTAACTCTATTAATTTTATTAGCGTATTGCTCAGCTCTTATCCTAGTCTATTGCTGGTTAAACTATAGGCTCTTAACATGCAACTAGCCATCCCTGCTTCATTTATTATGCACAGTATTATTACCTTTTCATTATGTATGTATGGCATACTATTGCTATTCCGTGTTACACATGTTCATACTACTACTACCATTATACAATTACAACAGATACTATCTTCACTATGTTTATTTATATACATATATACACAAAACATGTAGCCACATGAGGCTACTAAAATATCCTAAGTCTTAACAAAATTATTATACAGATCTTCAACATTTAATCCATATATTATCTTAACTCATTTAGCTCCAACCTTCTTCAGGCCTCACCAAGAACAGTGTTCTTTCCCCTAGAAGTACTTGCTCTTGTTGTATGTCATGGAAGAAGGATGGGATTTAGGGAAATCTCAGAAACAAAAAGTTTTCTTAATGTAGATTTTATAAAAATGTAATGAAAAAATGGTAATTTTCCAACAAAGCAAGAGGCAATTTATTTTTCCCTTCTCTCTCTATAATTTTTGTTGATTTGGGAAATATTGGGGAAAATTAGTTGATTGAATAAAGAGATGCCATGTGGAATGAATTACGACCAACTAAAATAAGTCTAATTTCAATTAAACTATAATATAATAAAAGTAGGAAGAGAGATATGGATAAAGTCAACATCCCTCCTCTTCCTTCATCATTTTCATGCAGCTAAAACAAAATAGAGAGAAAGGGAGCTAAAGAATATTTGAAGAAGCATAAGAGGTGTAGTAACACCTTAGTTACATTATCATTCTGATGAGTCTTTCGTAGTGAATCTTAACCACTAAGTGATATGTCTTGGTGGAGAATTTTAAATCCCAACTCCAAGACATGATTCGAACCTACACTTGAAGGAGGTCTTCTAAATAACTTAAAACTTTTCAAAGATTATTCACCTTGTGTCAAACCCCTTAACATTTTGATATACATAGAGTAATAAGCGAATAGTTCTGAAAGGCATACAGAAATAGCAGAAACACAGAGACATTAAGTACTTATTACAATACAGGAAATCCCCCATAGGGTTTGAAATATATATATATATATAAATATACAAAGTGTTCAAAAGAAACTAAATTATAAGCTAGATAACCAACAATAGTCTCTACATACACCAGAACTCTACTGGCCAGTAGACATAGGTTTGTTCTTTGAGCCGTTACCTTCAAAAGGAATATTTTTAATTTTGAAAAAAGGTGAGATTTAAAAGAATCTCAATAGTAACATACAATCAATCATATAATATGTGAAAATTAAATATGTCATGCTCCATGTTATGCAACATTTTAACAACACAAACCACATCACGACATGTATAAATGAGTCGGGGCTATTTCCTTACTATCAGTACACCTTGGTCAGATTCTTACTCGACAACTAGGTAAAAGTGCCTACTATCACAAATTACCCTACTCGGCAAAACAATGTTCATCAATTATATTATAGAAGATGGTGTACAGAAACATATAAAACATTCACATAATTTATGAAAGATAGAGTTAATACATGTCTCCTTTCTCAATTTCTCAGTTATCCTAACTTTGATTTCATCTCGAAAAATTTTCAATTCCTATCAAAATTAAATTTAACAAGTAAATGGTTATTACTTTTACCATTACTGCCTTTAAATTATAGTTTGTTGGGATTGAATTACCATTGAAGAAGCCTATGAAGTCCACTCCCACAAAGAAGAAGGCTTTTAAGGCTGAGACTAGCAAGACAGAAGATACTCAGTCCTCTGCTCTTGCCACTTCCCCACCGCCATCCTTCTTTAGTTTTGCCATCCAAAATTATCTAAAGGAAGTACTGTAGGAATTTCATGTGGACATAGTCAATACAAATACAGAACTCATAACCCATATGAATCACAAGATAGGAGAGCTAGTCGAGCATATGAATCAACATAATCAGGTTGTATTGGATCAAACATGTGTACTACATGAGCACAATCAGGCCATGTTGACACAACAGCTAGCACAAACTAGTGCTATACAGGAGACTGGGAATCTACTGAGGTCCTTGTACATAAAGGTGGATACTTTAACAAATGGTACCTCTACTCCTAGTCCATTTATCCCAACCTCAGATCCAGCCTCTACCTCTGCTCTTGTATTTGATCCACTGTATACCATCCCTCATACCACACCAAGCACTATCCTTTTTACCATGACCGATCCATCGACATGTGCTCCAGTCCATATCACCCTAGATGAGTAGGCTATTCTCCAGCTTAGCTCAGTGACTACTCCTATAGCTTCACCCATTATCATTGAGCCACTACTTCAGACTCCATCTTATCATTCCTAGAATTCAGAGGAAACACAGGAGTTAGTGGTTTCATCCTAGCCTATATCACCTCAGCATACTCCTCTATATGTGCGTCACCCTCAAGATCTACTCCAAATCGCTTATCTTGATCTACCACAGCCAATTCACCTGACTTTGCTCAGAGAGAAGGTGATACTCATGATGATACATCCTCACCCATCCTAGTTATTCCTAACACAGCCCGAGATCCATCACACATAAGTTCCAGTTCCAGTATCTCTACCTAGGCCAACCTTTCCGATGATGTCAAAAATTGGGAGAAGAACTAGGAGTAGTGATTTTGGTGATCTGATATATGTCTATGTGTCTTCATCTTCATTGATATACACTAGTGGAAAATTGACTTCTTAGACCGGTTAAAAAAGACTTTTTAGACCAGTTGTGAATTAGGTCTTGTTACAGCAGGTCTAAAACGTCTATCTTTTTAGACGGGTTGTTACAACCGGTCTTAAAAGTTATACTTTTAAGACCAGTTGTTCTTTAAACCGGTCTTAAAGGTCTCTTTTAAGACCTGTTCTGCCAACAACTAGTCTTAAAGGTCAAACATTTTAAGACCGGTTGTGCTCACAACTGGTCTTAAAAATTCACCTTTAAGACTGGGAAAAAAGAAGAAGCTTGTTTTGTTAATTTCTATGTTATGCATGATAGATGTTTGATTAGATGTGAGGATTTAAAGTTAAAATGATCAACTAGATAGGATTGAGGTCTCATATGCCAAACTATGGATTGAGAGAATATGGAGTGCCCACTAGATGTTTGTTGAAATATTCAAAAGGAAGGAAACTTAATTTTGATATGTTTATATAGTATTTTCATGGTGATGAAGAAATTATTCACACACACACTAACGTGAATTTATGCCTTGCTTTGAAGTGGAATTTGAAAACTTCATATCTTTATGGTGATGGTGGAAAGAGGACTATTGGAAAACTCCAAAGATTAAGTTGTTTATTCTTTTGTTAGCATTTCGGTGTTATATAAAGTGTGGAATGTTGGATGAAAGAACTTTATTAAATTAAAATCATTATGTTAAAGTGGCATTGACATACTTATATAGTATAGAGACCACTTAATATGAATGTTAAAACTTGGAAAAGATTTATATGCATCAAAGTGATATAGAAATCAAGAGGTTTACTTGGTGAAATAAGTCTTATGGTATAAGACTATTGAGTTATCATTTGAAAAATTAATGTTGTTGGAAGAGATGTGTCTTCTTTTGTACAGGTATGAATGTGTGGCTATGCAATTTAATAAAACAAATAACAAATAAATTATCATGAGTTTGGGATTGATGTTTAAATCTTGAGAATAAATTAAGTAAAAGAAATATAGTGATGATATTGTTCCATTGGTTAGGCAGTTAGGTGGCTACAAGGGTTACTGTTTTGGAAAGTTTTGGAAAGAGTGAATTATATTTTGAGAATGCACCAGGTGAGTGAATAACATCCCTTTATCAATTATAAGTCATTTTTTTACTTGTTATATTTTAATTTAATTTGTTACCGCATTCTCTTATTGCCATTTTATCAAAGAAAGTTTATTAATTAGAATTATCTATCGATATTGAAATGAGTAGAGATTGATAATTTTATTTGTTGTTATTATTTATTCTTCTATTGGTTCATAGTATAATTCATGATTATGCTTTGAGAAGATAAGGAAACCAGAGATATCTTTAATAAATTTTTATATTGAGATAGTCTTGCTTTTTTAAATGTTAGTACATAAGTATTTTTTTATTTGAAAAGAGTTTGCTGAGAGAATGAATCTCAACGACAACTTAAGATATTATTTGTGAACTTTCATGGTAGGGTACTCTATAATGAACTATTTGACACCAGCTATCATCATCTTCAAAGAAGAACTTCTCAATACTTTGATAAATTGACCCCACAAATGATTGAAAATGTTTTAAAGAGGACTGAATACAAAACACTGGTTATTAACAACAGTACTATTAGTCCATGGTGCTCCATGGTTAACTCGAGCTTGCTTGATATTCATGGGCATAGTACTCATGGTTGATATTCGTGGGATTCGTTCTCACGCTTGTTATTCGTGCACAAGCATAGGTACCTGTGGGTCATGTACCTGTGCTTGTTTCATGGCCTTAGGTTACGCCTGATTAGTTAGTTACCCTTGTGGACTATGTGCCCATACTTGTTTTCGTGGCCTCTAGTTGCACTTTCTTAGTTACCTTCATGGACTGTGTCCACACTTGTATCCATTCTGTAGAAGTCCTACAAATATATAAGATTTGAAATTTGATGTTTTAAACCGATTCTATTAAACAAAATGATTTATTTTATACTTGGAAGAACTTGAGATTTGATGATTTATTACATATTTGGATTTATTTATATATATAATCGTATGATATGGAAATTGCAATTTATTGTCATATTGTTATTATTCACGGTTAAATCTATTTAAATTATTTTCTTCTATATTTTATTTATTATGTAATTGGGATGTTATTCACCGAAAATATTTTTGGCCTCAAATAGTGCAGATGATCATGTTCCTCTTGGTGATCACTAAGGTTAATATGGTTAGACTGAAGTTGAAGCACCATTTTAGCGGTTCCTAATTCAATGTAAGACTTTAAGCTCTTTTGTATATGATAGTAAATCTTGTTTAGGTGCTCCAAGTGTATAGGCATGATCCCTGTCTTCCCTTGTATTTTGGAATATATGTATGTCTATATATTGTGGTAGAGCGCAGCTCCTAATAATGTGATGAAAATTTGGGACATTGGAGAATTTTTAGGAAGTCTAATTTATAGGGAAGGCTTTCCCCAAAATTTCTATAAGAGACCTAATATTTGGATTATGAGGTATGCTATATATGAATTTAATATGGCTTAAACATACTTAGGATTATTGTACTAGTTATGATGTTGTTAATGATATTAAGAGTATTATTTAATATTTATTTCTAAGTTTAAGGCATAAAAAATGTGTGTTTACTCATATTCTGTGCCGGTCACCGCTAAAATTTTTGGGCATAACAGTTATAGTTCTAAACACAAAGGTTGTAAGTGTCTTGATCCCTCAGGAAAAATATATATTTCTAGAGATTTTAAGTTTCATGAACATTCTTTTGCTTTCTTGCATCAATCTGATTCAATATCTTCCTAAGTGCCTCAGTATGGTTCTGTTCGATCTTCTCTAATTCCATTCATTCCAGATGAGACATCCTCTGTTTCTCTCGATTCTACTTCATATTCTTCCTTTGGCTTTCCACTTTCTTCTCCTTTTGCAGCCTTGTCATCATCACATGCATCTCCTATGTTATCTGCTGGTTCAGAATCTGGGTTGTTACCATCATTTCCATCTTCTACTAGTTCAGATTCTTCTGGTTCTATAGCATCGCCTGAAGTGGCAGTTCCACCTGAATCAATGTCTACTCATCATATGTAAACTCGTTCCAAGTCTGGTATTTTCAAGCCAAAGGTCTTTACAACTCTCGTATTCCGAAATCTATCAAGTCCGCTCTTTAGGATCCTAATTGGCTTTCAGCAATGCAAGCTAAACACAAAGCGTTGTTGGGTAATCATACATGGGAGTTGGTTCCTCCTCCTTCAAAACATCCTATCATTGGTTGTAAGTGGGTGTAGTGAAAGAAAGAAAAACCAGATGGAACTCTTGACAAAATAAGGCAAGACTTGTGGCCAAAGGTTTCCATCAAACTTTTGATTTTGACTATAATCAAACATTTTCTCCTGTGGTTAAATCTTCCACTATTAGAACTGTGTTCTTACTATTGCTTTATCTCAGGATTGGAATATTTATCAAATTGATGTTAACAAAGCATTTTTGAATGGTGTGTTAGAAGAGGAAGTTTACATGCAGTAGCCTCCTGGATTTGAGCTTTGGAATTCACCTTTGGTATGCAAACTTAAAAAGGCACTTTATGGGCTTAAACAAGCTCCAAGGGCTTGGTTTCATCGCTTAACAGCTGCCTTGCACAAATATGGGCTTTTTTCTAGCAAATGTGATCCTTCTTTGTTTACTATGCTTAGGTCCTCTATAACCTATGTTCTTGCTTATGTAGATGATATTAGTGGAAGCTATCCTTCCTTTATCTCTGAACTTAAGTCCAGGTTAAACACTGAATTTGCTCTCAAAGATTTAGGCGATCTAAGTTACTTTCTGGGTATTGAGGTCCAGAAATTACTTACTGGTGGTCTTGCTTTATCTCAGAAGAAGTATATTTTTGAATTACTTGCTCAAGCCGGTATGTCTAATTGTAAACTAGTTAAAAATCCAATGGTGTGTTCTATCGTTTGACATCATCAAGTTCTCTGCCTCTGTCTGATCCTCAGCTACATCGATCAATTGTTGGTGCTTTTCTTTTTTTTGAAATACAAAGGCAAGCAAAGCTTGAAAGATTACAAATCAACGGGCTAAGTCCCACCGATTGTTCATGTGGCAGCCACCACACTCCAAAGCAAAAAGATGGATACATTCCATAGGGGATGTCCCCAATTCGACAGAAGCCTGGGTATTCATATGAGCCATTCGTGCAAGATAATCAGCACAGCGAATATTCTCCCTATGTGTATGGGAAATCTTCAAATCCCAGTCTGCATAAATAAGGGACCTGGTTTCGAAGATAACATCATATAAAGGGTGATCAATCCCACTTTGTGTCGATAATAAGTGAATGGCCTGGAGAGAGTCAGTGAACAGTCTGACTTTTTTAAGGCCCATCTGCATACATAACTGAAGTCCTCATTGGATTGCATGGATTTCCGCAGCAGTTGTGAAAGAGTGACCTAACTTCTGTTGAAATCCGTGAATCCAGTTGCCTTGGTGGTCTCGGATGACCCCTCCACAGGCTGATTCACCATCACAAGCAGTCGAACCGTCAACGTCAATATGGAGAGAGCCCTCCTCTGGTGGTTGCCAATGAAGTAGCCCTCACTCAGGGACTTGAAATATTTGATGATGGAAGTGCCCGCTCTCCACACTCTCTGATAGATGATAGATGCATCTGTGAACTAAGTCTTCTGGTTTGATAGCTCTACCTTCAAAAACCTGGCAACACCGGTTCTTCCAAAGTAGCCAACATGTGGTACTAAAAACTCTCTGCCATGACCTTCTAGCCATCTTCTTGTTTCCTGGAGAATGCTGTGAATTCCATTTAAGCCAATCCTGCAAACTACCAGAAGAAAACATAGTAAAGTATAGATGGTTAGTTAAAAAAGCCCACACTCTCTAAGCCTGCTCACAATCTCTCAAAACATGGAGGATACTCTCCTCGATCTCATACTGAAAAGGGCAAGTGTTTGGGGTAGTTGGGTTATGTCTTGCTCTAATCTCATTTGTTGGGAGCTTCTCGTGGAAAACTTGCCACATAAAGTGTTTGACTCTTTCAGAAACTCCCCAGTGCCATAAATGACGCCAGTGGGATTGATTATTGAGGTTCTGCTGGTGGAAGATACCTTCGTAGGCAAATTTCACGCTGAACACTACTACAAAAAGGGTAAAAGGTGGCGCACATTTTGTGGCACTTCTTTAAACAAGTGCCACAGCTTCTCTCTTTTTTTTTTACGTCTATAATTTTTTTTTTAATTTTGGGTACCAGCTGTGGCGCCTAATAAATTAAGTGCTACAATTGAGGAGGCCTAGTGTGGCGCTTGCCTACGCAGGCGCCACACTTGGGGTCACGAAAGCAGCTGTGGCGCCTAACCCAGCAAGCGCCACAGCTGCAGCATTGATTTTTTTTTTTTTTTATGAAAGTGGGTATGTGTGGCGCCTAAATAAATAGGCGCCACACATGTTAATATGTTTCTCAGCTGTGGCGCCTAATTGCTTAGGCGCCACAGCTGAGAAGAGGCAATTGTGGCGCCTAATTATTTAGGCACCACAATTGCTCACTTTTAAAAAAAAAATTCAAATTTATAGTGTAGCTCTTAATTATTTCATTTCCCGCGTAATGGTCCTGTGTCCGCCCCCCATTCCTTCTCTTTTTGACTACTACTCCACTTTAATTATTTAACTACTCTCTCCTCCATTAAACTACTTTCCCTTTCTCATCTTCTTAGTGGATCCGTCCCTCCATTTCCTATCATCTTCACACTAAAAAACACACCCACACACTCACTCGCCACTCAAGCTAACATCACCAACGTGGTCTCCCACTCTCTGCGCTTGTCAATTAATAGATTTGTAAGAAGAAGACTATTTCATTCTAGCTTCCTTTGTTTAAATTTTTTTTTTAGTCAAGATAAACCGTAATATAACGTTTGCCTTTTTGTTCCTAATTTAATAGAAAAGAATGAAAACCTACCTTGTTTCGTTTGCCTTTTTCCTTTGTTTAATTTTTTTTGCCGACAAGCTTGCGTTTTTTAGTAATCTTTTAATTTACTTAATTAGTTGTTGATGTACTGTGTTCACATATCAAGTTCTTGTATTGTGATATTTTTTATGTTAGTTTTGGAGAGTATTAATGTAAGAACATTATTGTTGGGGAACTTGAATTTTAAATGTGAAAATTATATATATATATATATATATAATAGGTTGAAATATAAAATAGAAAGATTGACAATTTGTGGAGATGATAAACACGAAAGCCACTCATTTTATATAAAACTTCACAATCAGAAAGTATAAAAAAGGGCCACAGGAAAAAGAAGAAGAAGAAGAAAGAAAAAAAAAGAAAAAAAAAGGGACCCTCCTGTGGCGCTTGCTTGAGCAAGCTCCACAGTAGGACCCCCCTACTGTGGCGCTTGCTTGAGCAAGCACCACAGGAGGCCCCCTCCTGTGGCACTTCCTCAAACAAGTGCCACAGGAGGGTATTTAAAAAAAAAATTTAAAATGTTGTGGCGCTTCCAAGCGCCACAGCTTTTTTTAGTGACGTCCAGATATGTGGCACTTTTCTAGCGCCACAGTTAATGCAATTATAAGCACCACAACTTTACTTTTTTGTAGTAGTGGAAGTTACCATCAGGAGCGTTTCGCCAACAAATAACGTCATCCTCAATGCCTATTGGAGGGGAGAGCATCATGATTTTTTCAACCACCCAATTAGGCAGAAAGGTCTCCCATTTGACCCTGTCCCAATGACCAGATTGGGAGATAAAGGAACGAACAGGGGCATCCATGTCAACAAGGTGCATGTTCCTCTCAATGAAGAATTTTAGAGGCTTATCAACTGGGGCCCAGCAAGCCTGCCAAGCCCGTGTGCTCCTACCACTTCTGAGCTTCATTCCAAGCCCCCCTTGGAATTCATCCCAAACTGCTACAATTCCACTCCACACAACGGATTGGTTGCGCCACCTTTGCACATGAGGAACCAAAGATGAGCCACAAGAGTATTTTGCACGTAAACATTTCACCCACATAGCTTCTGGTTTTGTGATAAGATTCCAACACAATTTCATGAGCAAGGCTTTGTTTTGGCAGCGAAGATCTTTTATTCCCAAACCTCCTTCATGCTTTCTCATTTTGAGAACATCCCATGCAATCAGGTGCATTTTTTTAGTGTCATCATGCTGATTCCAAAAGAAGTCTCTGCTTAGCTTTTCAATTGATGAAAGGACACCTTTCAGAACCAAAGTCAATTGCATCTGATATTGAGGAATGGCAGACAGAACAGACTTTATGAGTACTGACCGGCCTGCCATGCTCAGGTATTTACCCTTCCAGTTTGACAACTTCAACCTGATCTTTTGTAGAAGCAGGGCAAAAGTCATCTTGACCATACGTTTGTGAAGAAGTGGAACACCCAAATATTTTCCAAGGTCAGTCGTCAGCCCAATCCCTACCATCTGGCTCAACTCATATGCTCTGTTAAAATGGACATTCTTGGACACGAACATTTTGGATTTACTAAGATTAATCTTGTGACCAGAAACCCGACAGAATAGATCCATAATGTTTCTCATTTCTTCCATTTGCTCCGTAGAAGCTTCACCAAAGAGGAGGAGGTCATCGGTGAAGAAGAGATGGGAAATATGGGGACCCGAAGGGCACAATTGGAGGGGACGCCAGTTCCCTAAGTCCACCTCCTGATGAATTAGTTGACCAAGTAATTCCATGCAAAGGACAAACAGATATGGACTCAGAGGGTCACCCTGCCTTACTCCTCTTGAAGGGAGGAAAGAATCAGTAGGCATACCATTCCAGATAATGCTCATGGAAGGGGATGAGACACAACATGTAACCCCCTCAGTAATTATATCCGAAATAAACGATTAAAGTGAAATAGAGACCAATAATAAGCAAATAACATATTGCAAACCCATCTACCAGACGGGGTTTTCAAAAATGCCTTTCAAAATCATTGATAACTTGGTCTCACAGTCACATTCCGAATACAATTACTACGCGGAATATCACATTCATGGGAAATCAGAGTACACAATATAATCCCGGCAATCCCGGGTTCCATACATTAACTCAAAGCCTTATAGGGCATATTCGCCCCTACAAGCCCTCATATGGGGATTACACAAATTCTCATATCAAATACATACTCGAATATACATTCCAACCTACACAATTATATATCCAAATATACTTAATCCCAATCATGCATTGATAACCACCTATCACAAGATTACAACCCAAACGAGTCCCGTCGCCTTTGATTGATTACTCCATCCTCGATCCACCTGCCCTGTCTAAATTGTTGGTAGGGGAGGGTGAGATTCGAGAGAATCTCAGTAGGATAACAATATCAAAATGCATGTATGATAGATGTTTAATGCATGACATGCTTGCATCACACAACTCATGATAACACAATGACAATTTGCAAGCTCAATGCTTCGAACAATATACCTATGGCCATAGCATAAATTGAAACATAGCTTCAAATTACACATAATTATGCAAAGCTAAGACATGCACCAACACACTAACACATATATCAAATACAAGCAGAAGAGATATATTCCCTACCTCCAGTCTTTTCTCCTCGATTTACGTGCCAGCAACTCGGGGCTTCACATTCGATCCTACAATGTCAAATATACTATTTAGACACTTCCATAGTGTTTCTGGGGGTTATATGATTCTATCTTGAAAATTTACCAAAATACCCCTGGGACCCCGGCCCGGCCCCGCCGTACCCGGTCCGGCTGTACTTTTCCCGAAATTTTAACATGGGCTATTCTGACATATTTTCGCCCAAGGAATCCATTTCCGGACTCGGAATTATCAAATTCAATGTCAAATTACGAAATTGCCCTTGGCAGCCCTACTTTTAGGGTTTTAGGGGCGTTTCCGTAATTATGCTTTCTCGGCCTTTTCCGAAAAAGTGCCCAACTGTAACCCCACCTAATTTTCCCTCCTGAACTCAATGGAATCATCAAATCATTGAAAATCCAACTCTAAGACCCATTTATAGCCCAGACCGAAATATACAAATACTCCGGGGAAAATTGGGGTTTTTCGGTTTCGGCTCCGTAAACGCGTTCCTTTCTACTCCTAACCACTTTATTGACTATCCCATTAGGTTAAAACTACCATTTAGTATCAATTTGGGCAGCATAACAGCCCCTACAACCCATTTCCATAAATTAAAACCAACGGCAATCCAGCGAAATTTCACCGATTAAATTGCCCACAGTAGCTAGAATAGTCAATATACAAGAGTTTGGAAGTTACCTCAAGCTCCCACTAGCTTTTCTCAAAGATGGCTGAAACCCTAGCTCTCTTGAACACCAAATTTGAGCTTCCAACCCTTGAATCACATAGAAGAATAGCTTAGGAGTGGAGTT
This sequence comes from Inga leiocalycina, assembly GCA_963242795.1. NCBI lineage: Eukaryota > Viridiplantae > Streptophyta > Magnoliopsida > Fabales > Fabaceae > Inga > Inga leiocalycina. The sequence continues at coordinate 58,238,036 of OY725321.1, read as the reverse complement.
ATACGCGTTAGGAGCAAGATCGTCGGAGAAATCGGCTTACCTTGCGAGATTTCTCCTCTTTCTCTCTCTAAGAGCTCTCAACTTTCTCTCACAAGTTTCAGCTGCTGTGTGCGACAGAAATGAGCTGAAGAAGATGAGCAATTTGATTAATAATCCATGCTGACATCATCTTTTAATGAGATGATGTCATAATTCCCATTTTCGTATTTTCTGGCAGATTTTCTGCCCAAACTTTGAAAAATCATAACTAATTCTAGAAAAATCGAAATGAGGTGATCCCAAAGCCAAATGAAAGGTATTGAAGTCCTCTTCATTGGAAAAATATGATCCATTACTAGAAATCACCACACAATTCCAGAATTACACAAATTTCATCACTGCCCCAAAACAGAGTCCATTTTCGACCTCAAACTTTGGACAGTCATATCTCCCAGTTCCCAAAAGGAAATGGCACAAATTATATGTCCATTTTGAAGCTTGGGATGTGAACTTCAAGACTGGAAAGTTTCATAATTTTCTGACATCATTTGCCTTGTCAAAACATCCACACGAGAAGACTGCCCAGACAGAATTCACACTGGACAACATTTCTAGTTTTGCAACCAATGTGTCCAATCCAATTTAAATCAATTCCAATGATTAAATACCACAACATGACACCATTTCCATCACAATACCCCATTCAATTATTCCCTCTATTCTAAGTCAATTTGGATATTAATCCACAATTGAACTCAAATACAGGGTTTTGGCGTTGCTCATAACACAAGTGACTACAATCCACTTTTCTCTAAAAGGGTTCATTAATCACTAACCACGTCCACTTTTGTAGTCATTAACCCCCAATCACAATTTGGGATCTTGCTAAACCGGGGCTTAGCAATCCACTAATCTCAGGCTTATTCTCTAGCCTCGAGTCTCAAAATTCGGGGTGTTACACAACACATAATCAACTTAACAAAATCCGCACCTAATCCTAGGCTATTAAGAGTGAATTCCAAGAAATGCCAATCAAGCCTGTCAAAAGCCTTCTCCATGTCAACTTTCACAGCAATAAAGCCCTTTTTTCCTCTCTTGTTCCTCATGGTATGGATCGCCTCTTGAGCTATGATGATATTGTCCACTGCTTACCTCCCGTGAATAAAGCTATATTGGTTTTCAGCTACAAGATAGCACATGACACCTTTGAGTCGATTAGCAATAACCTTGCTGACAATTTTGTAGCATACATTGCACAAAGAGATGGGCCTAAAATCTTTTAAGGATGCAGGATGATCAACCTTAGGAATAAGAACAATGTTTGTCTGATTAATCGCACGCACCTCATCTGGATTGTCAAAAATGCTGATTACAAGATCACAAATCTTCTGCCCCACCAAATCCCACTGAGTTTGGAAAAAGTGGGGGTGCAAGCCATCAGGACCCGGAGATTTGAAAGCACCCATCTCAAAAGCCGCATTCTTGATCTCAACCGGAACAACCTGCCTCTGAAGAAGATCAAGTTGCTGAGCGTCTAAAGCTGGAAAACAGGCCACCCAAGGAGAGAAAGGAGAAGAGGCATTCTCGACCGAATAAAGCTTATGGAAGTAATCAAAAGCCATATCTTTTAAGAGATTCGCATCCGAGACCCAGCTGCCATTATCATCTTGAAGAGCCGCAATTTTACTCCGTTTCCTTTTTGAAATAACGTTGGCATGAAAATATTTCGTATTTCTGTCACCACCGCTTAGCCACTTACACCTTGATTTCTGGAACCAGATCAGTTCTTCTTGCAGAGCAATTTTTTGGTACATGTCCCAAAGATTTCTTTCAATCTTATAGAGTCTATTTTGGGAACCCTCTCTTCTCCTGGCATGATCAATACCTTCCAATCTACGGATGATTTCTCTCTTCTTTTTCGCAACATTTCCAACCACTCTATCGTTCCACTCTGAAGCATCCTTTGCGAACTGAGATTGTCCTTGGAGCCAATTTTTCCCTTGCCAAGCTGTTTTAATCACTTCACTGAAACCTTCTTCAATGCACCATGCAGCTTGGTAACAAAAATTCCTAACCCTATTCCCACGAGTGTTGTCCATATGATTAGCAACAACAACTACACGATGATCAGATTTAAACCTGAGCTGATGAAAGGATTTGGATTGGGGATTGAGGATTTCCCATTCAAAATTACAAAAAACCCAGTCAAGCCTTTCTTTAACCCCAGTTTTCTCCCAAGTGAACCTATCACCTTCAAAAGGCACCTCGATAAGGTTACAGTGATTTATGCAGCTCTGAAAATCGTTCATAGAGCTATGGCTGGGGGCAGAGCCACCAACCTTATCATCAGGGTTAAGAAAGGTATTGAAATCACCTAAGACAAGCCAGGGAATATTTACCGATTGACTAATGACAGATAGAGACGACCACAAATCTCTTCTCTTCAAAACACTAGTATCACCATATACAAAGGTAACAAACATAGGTTCCAAAGAATTTTTATCAGAAAATTTGCAGTGAAGCAATTAGGTGCTAGAAGTAATATATTCAAGGTGGAATTCCCAATTGTTCCAAAGAACCCAAATACCCCCAGCATAACCAGTAGCTTCAATTCTCAGCCCGTCATTGAACCCCAATTTCCTAACAACTTTATCCGCTCTATTCCCACTAATTCTAGGTTCCACTAAACACATTACATTAATACCATATTTATTTACCACATCCTTCAACACTCTAGGGAAGGAACTACCACCCGCCCCGCGACAATTCCAAGATGAGATAATCATAAAACCACAAAAGGAGAAACGGAGAGGCACAAAAGCTTACTTGTCTGGTGGTTTTTCTTCCATGAGGACAACAACTTCAAGCTGGGAGATGGAGCGCATTTCAAACCCAGGCTCATGCAAATCCTGATTGGGACTTAAATGGTTCAGAGGAACCAACGCCATGCTCATAGGATCTTGGTACTGATTTGTCACCTGCTTCTCAGAGTCACTTGGAAGAACCAACGTCCCTTGCTTCTCAGCGTCACTTAGCAGATTCGACGTAGTGTGTTCAGTTTCAAGACCACGGGGTTGACTAATTTTGCTTGGAATAATGGCTTGGGTTGTATCCTTTTGTTGCCCACAAGAAGTCTCCTTTTGTTGTAAAGGCCCACGCTGCTGCAAGCTTCCCCTAACCAAATTATGGGCCCTTTGTTTAGCTTCTTTCTTGGGCTTATTTGGAGGAGCTAATTGGCCCATTAATGAGATAGTGTCCTGCACGTTGACCCCACATGGCTTAGCTTGCTTCACATCATTTTGTTTCTTTCCTTCAACCCATTTCCCTTTTCCCACGTGATAACCTTTCTTTCTTTGACCAAGTCCAATTTCTTTCCCTTTTCCTTGCGTTCCATCAGCAAATATCTTCACTGCATCGCCTTGTTCAGCTCTCCCAGCATTCTTTGCCAAATTCAAATTCTACTCGGGATTCCCGTCTTCAGCAGGGTCTGTACTTGATAGAGCGGCGTATCTGGACTCAGATATTCTGACTTCATCCCTATCAGCAGCAGAACCGGGATGGTTCCGTTCACCAACTCTGCCCTTGCTCTCAGATCGTCTTAGGAAATGCGTTCTGGCCGGTTTGTGCACAAGCATCCACGGACCAAATTGTTGGTCCTTGGTCAGAAGAGAATTTTCCGGTGTCACCTTCGTCGAAGAAGAAGAAGCTTGAATCAGATTTGGATCCCTAATCAAAGAGGATCCATTAGCGGTCCTTGCGCTTCTAGTGGGAGACGCTCCAGTAGAGTTCATGGCCAGAGGGCACTGATCCTTTCGGTGTCCATATTTACCACAGGTAAAACAGATGAGCATTAATCCTTCATACTCTATATTAAGCAGGGCTGAACCATAGATTATTCTGGGAATTAGCTTTTTTTGCAAGTCCACTTCAACGCAGATTCTAGCATATCGTCCCCTATTGATTTTTGCTTCTGAATCCTCCTGGTTCTCTAAAGTGTTCATATCAACCCTGAGGGTTTTTCCAATCATATCTCCTAGTCTCCACATACATTCCCTGTTGTAGCAGAGTAAAGGAACATGAGGGATTCGGATCCACGTAGCTACTTTCCCAAGAGGGTTGCGAAATGGATCAAAGAACGGAGACCATCTCTGAACTATTATTGTGTGTTGGGCAATTGTCCATGGGCCTCCAAGAAGAATCTTCTTATAATGTTGTCCCCACTTTTCCTGATCTTTAAATTTCACAACAAAATAGTTGTTGGGAAGGTCGATTAAATCGAATCCGCTGGTCTGCCAAATCCTACACAAATGGTCCTTTAATCTATAGAAACTGATTCTTGCACCTAAAATAGTGATGATTAGGGAGGCATTCCAGTGTCTTGACCATCGATTGAGCTCCTCCTGTGACATTTGCAAAGTTGGGTAGATATCCATTAGCTGCTTCAGTTCTTCAGAAGGTTCAGGAAGGTCCCAGGTTTGATTCAGGAGGTCAGAAAGCAGATCATCTTTCTCGGAGCAGGAGATCGCATGAGCAGCACCATTATGCTCTATTCCTTTGAAACCGATAAGTGAATCCTTGTAAGAACATGTATGCTCTGTAGTGATTAAAGAGGTCTGCCCAGTTTTATTCGGAGAAGACTGCCCTGCTTTGGTTGGAGAAGCAATCACGACGCTCTCTGCAATTTCTGTTTTTTGAGCAAGAGATTCAGACCCTTCAACACACATTGAACGACCATTTTTGGAGGCATTCATCACGCTCCTAACCACAGCAGTAGGATCCTTAGTGTACGTCATTCCCTCCGGCGGCATATCCCGGTCGCCGGAGAGATCCATGAATGAGAAAACACTTGGTTGGCACGAGTTCCAAGAGAGAGCTTTTACCTATTCACTTTCTCTACAAAAAAAATATGAAATTTCCGATAGAATTTACTAGAAAAAAATTTTTCGTGGCAAAATTTGTGACGGAATTAACAGCAGAAAATATTCCGTTAGAATTCCCAATTGTTGGTGCTTTTCAGTATGCTACTATCACTCAAACAGAAATTTCATTCACTACAAAAAAAACATGAAATTTCCGATAGAATTTACCACAGAAAAATTTTTCGTGGCAAAATTTGTGACAGAATTAACAGCAGAAAATATTCCGTTACAAATTCCGTCGCAAATTCATTTCCGACGGAAAATAATTCCTTCAGAAATTTCCTCGCAATTTTCAATTCCGTCGGAAATTTCATGGCAAAATTTAAAAATTATTATTTTTAATTAAATTTAATTTTAAAAAATTATTTTTATAAAATTTATTAGTTATGAATTTATATTTTAATTTAATTTTAAATTTATTTTAAATTATTATTTTCTAATTTCTAAAATATTCTTAATTTCCAATAATAGGTTTTTGTCCCTGTAGGGCCAAAATAGTTATATAAAAATTTATTTATAAAAAATAAAATTTATTTTTTGTTAATTAATATTAGTAAAAAATATTAGTTAATAATTATTTATTAGTTATTAATTAATGTTAATAAAAGAATTAATTTTAGAAATTAGACAAAAATATAGTCATATGAAATTTATTTAAGATATAAAATTTTTTAATTTGAAGTTAATTTATATAAAAAATTATAAGAATATATAAAATTATTTTATATTATTATTACATTTATATATAAGAAAAAGCCCATCTAGTAAGGCATCACGCATGTACGGATGAGGTCATGGGTTCGAACCAAAGGAGGGCAAGTTGAGTTGCATTTCCAGGAAAAAAAGAGGTTGCAACACGTGGCAGATCTGAGTGTTGGCAGCAAGGTGGAGGACGCCAGAGTTGCCACGCGACGCCAGCGGAGATGAGGTGACAGCTGCGCGGAGTTGCCACTTGGCCTTTTAAAATTTTAAAAATAAAAAATCAATTTGCAAAAGAATTTCCAATAGAATTGAATTTCATCGGAAATTGCGATGGAATTAATTCCGTCGAAAATTTGCGATGGTATCTGAATTCTATCAAAAATTGGTTTGTCACATTATTATTAGCGACGGAATCTATTTCGTCGGAAATTCTATCGAAAATCCATTTCCGTCAGAAATTCCATGGGAAACTTTGAATTCCGTCGGAAATTCAGAGTTTGTTTTTTTATAGTGATTCAATGTTAACAAGGTTTGGCAATATATGCAAACTCCTCTTGAATTTCATTGGCAGTCTATGAAAAGAATCCTTCTTTATCTTAAAGGGACTATCACTTTGGGGCTAACTCTACATAAACCCAGTTGTCTTCGTCTTCTAGACCTACTCTAATGCTAATTGGGCGATAGATATTGATGATCGGCGATCTACTTCTGGAAATTGTGTTTTCTTTGGAGGTAATTTTTCTGGTGCTCAACGAAGCAACCCACATTTGCAAGGCCCTCTACTGAGGTTGAGTTTCGCAACTTAGCAAATGCTGTTGCTGAAATTCAGTGGCTACAATCTCTTCTTACTGAGCTTCACATTTCTCCATTGCCTCAACCACTTGTGCTGTGTGATAACCTTAGTACAGTTCATCTTGCTCACAATCCAGTTCTTCATCATCGAACTAAGCACATGGAGCTTGATCTTTGTCAGAGAAAAGGTTCTCTGCAAACAACTTGAAGTGCTGCACATTCCAGCTTGCGATTAGATTGCTAATGCCTTGACAAAGCCTCTTTCTGGCTCTGCTTTCGCTTATTTTCGCAGTAAATTAGTGTTGGAGATACCAAGGTATCCCACCCCCCATTTTCTGACGCAAACTCTATTGGAAAGGCTGATTCCGTTGGAAATCGGGTGTTTTTTTGTAGTGTTAATTTTGACCATTTGTTGACCAAATATGCTGAACTAGTAGTCCACATATTATCCACGTCATTTTTGTTGATGTGCAAATTCGCTCCTGAAATTCATCATCATCTACTTCATTTTTTAAAGAAATTAAATATAATATTTCCTTGCCCCTAAAAACTTCCGGAGCAAACTTTCCCCTTAACCCTTAATTAATTTACATGTACCAATAAAAGCTATTAAAAACATTAAATTTTTCTTCAATTCAAGAGATTTACAATTTCATTATTAACCTTATAAACCCTACTAAACTTGGATTGAGCTTCAGTTCTCATTATAAATTCAAGAGATTTTTTTTATTCAATTTGGACATTTTATATTTAATTTTTTATACTTTTATTTTATGAAAAATTATTTTAATATGTACATAATCTTAAATAAAGATAATCTCATAACTATTCAGTTTCAAAAAAAATGTTTTTTAACCAAAAGTCACTAGTGAAAAGTTTTAAATCTAGATAATTGAAATTATATTTGAATTGTGCAAATCTCACCACAATAAAAAGGACCCAGTTTTAGTGTACTAAACTGTAACATCATGCTATTACTTTGTACTATCTCATTACAATTATTTAGTATCGGATTATATGAAAAACGGAATATTTAATGCTCATAAAATTTAATAAAACGTCTTATAAAAAATCAAAAGTTCTTTCTCGAGGACTATTATAAAAGCCACCTTAGTGAGTTTATATTATCAAGGATTGACCTAAATGCGGGCATTAGATCAACCAAAAAATCCAATTAGATGATGCCACCAATGAAAAATAAATTATTAACTCTTTGAAATAGTAGCCATTGCTTCTCTTTTTTATAATCAAAGTAAGAGATAGATAATCGCCCAAAAAAAAAAAAAAACTGCAAGAGAAGGATATGGAGCCATTACGCATTCAGAGATTCACACGCGTGCGCGTAGTATTGTCAAATAAATGAAGCACTCTTCTAATCTTTTTTTTTTTTTTTTTGATTGGGTGTTAACCAAGTACTGTCAAGCCACTTTGAATGAGTCTAATATCTATCAGTAAGGACTAAGGACCATTAAGATTAAAGCCCTCCTAATAAGTGAGCGTTAAGGTTAAAGCCTTCCCAACAATTGTGCTTTGCTGGATTCAAACTTATGTTATCCTTTTTATAGAATGAGACCGCTTACCATCTCAACTAACAACTTATTAATCTCATCTAATATTAGTTATAAGTCACTTCTAATATGTTTCATCGGAACCAAAGAAAAAAAAAACATAAATCTTATTATTTCTTCCATACAATTTAACAACTTCCCAAATGTATGCCTTATTTAATATACATTACATCTCATGAGAATAAAGCTGATCAGTATGATAATAAATGGAGAGTAAAATTGCATGTTCATATAAAACATTTAATAAAATGACTTATAAAATAGAACTAGAGGAGTATATCATGTAGATAACTTGAGCCTTTGATAATTAATGGACATGAGGGTGTCATTGATATTTTATTCTGTGTGATTTATTTATTTCTTTCTTTATTTTATACAACATTCTTGTAGAAGTATTAACCGTAGTTTTCAAAACCAGAAGTAGGGCTACACCAGCTGTGGTGATTGGTGAAAACTGCAGCTAATTAACCAGAAATTTAGTCTCTCCACCTCTCTCTCTCTCTCTCTCTCTCGAGTACGTGTTCCCATGACCATTTCATTATATATACTATAGTATGAATGGTTTTTGAATATTTGATTATTTTAACTTTTCTTCTTTCGTTGACGTCGTTCCGTGATTTATTTCGCAAAATAATAATACGAATGACATTGCTAATATAAGTTGCTTACTATTTATGATCACATTTTTTTTTGTTTATTCTCTCTCTCTCTCTCATTTCTTGTTTAGAAAAGTCCACAAGAAGACGCTTTCCACTTCATTTGAAAATTTAAATTTACAATCGTAATGCTACCGACGTTAATTTTAATCACAATTGAACGTAATTTTATGTTAACTTCTCAAGTCTTTAACTTTTAAGTTCTGAACATGTATGTGAACACACATATAAAGTTATAACAAACTTTATTTGCATGCACTTGAGAAGGTTTATCTTGCATTTACTGCTCCTTTAGTTTAATAAAATTGTCTCATTACCAAAAAAAAAAAAGTTATGAACACAACTAATAAGTACAAAGGAAGAACTAAATATGAAAGACTAGCCTATTAGTTAGAGCTCCCTAATATGAAACTCATAACAATATGCACCTCTTTCAAGAGCCGATGTTCTTGGTGGCTCCTTATCTCGCATCACTTCTCTCAGCCTCCTACACATATCAAGATCCTTTGTCTCCTACTTATCAAAATCCTCTGAGGTTAGCCTTCTGTGTACAAGTTTTAAGAGAGAGTCTAATATCAAAAAACTATCCTATTTGATGGGAGAACTCGTTAAACTTTTAAACTACACTTCACTTAGCTTGTGAGCTCCCTGATACAAAACTTTTAACAATTGAATTTATATAACATTTTTACAAACAAAAGAAAAAGAAACAAAGTTGATAAAGGAATGGATCAAGTTTCAGTACATTATTGACCCAATCAAAAGTTCATATCGGTCAATATTTTCTTACTCCCATTACTTAGAGGTGCTATATAAATGTTTCGGTGATAACAACATAAAATGATAAAGATTTATTGAAGGACGTGTGAGCTATTTGAAACATGGAAATTACTTGTCACGTCACAGTTTTTGTTCCCTGTGGTGGGTTTATTTAAATGTTTTATTTTGTAATCTATGACATCAGTCATTAAAATATTTTCGATTACGGTTCATTCAAAACTTTGGAGTATCTATTATCAGGTAAGCCCTAATACCCTAAAATATTTTGTGATACATCCAGTACTCTAAAAGATGATGAAAAATACTTTAAGGTGATAAGTTCACATTTACTTCATGGACTTTTTGAGGAGTTAAAAGTGGAGTTTAAATTGCTCCTGAAAACAGTGCTTTAAGAGAAAAATTTCTCATAAAAATTTAATACTTTAAATAAGGACAAATTTCCAACACAAAATATTTTAGGATACTGGGGAAACCATAAAATACTTTAAACCATTAGACGGTCCTAAAAAAAATATTTCAAGGACTTCAATCAACCTTACTCAAGCAAATTGCTGTAAGTAGTACCGTTGAGGTGAATAGTATGACTTATGCAGCAAGCAAAAATGAAATTGAAAGTGAGAACAAGGTACAAGGTAAAAAAGAAAGCGTCATATTTAGTTATTCCAATATATATATATATAGTACCACCAATACGTTACCAAAATAGTGTACCAACGGAGAGAAGGTTAGTGAGAGAAGCTGTGTATTGGAAGTTGTGCCTGTGAGATTTTGACTCCGGATGGATGACCCTGGCGCTATGGTTTCGTCGCCGGGGAGATCGCTGGCTTCTTTGGAACCGGCTGAGTTGTTAGCTATCGCTGAGAAGGCTCTAAATGGAACCCATTATTATCCTCCAAGCCTTACTGACCCTGCTTGTCTGGAAGCGGAGCTTGCGGGAGTAAGTCTGGTGCAATCTCCTAGCAGATCAGAGGTTGTTGCATCATACAAGGACATACTCTCTGGCTTCGTGGCCACACAGGGTAATGGGTCTGCTTTTGTGAACTCTAGCTCAGTGGTTGAAGAAAATTTGTCGGAGTTCCTTGAGCAGTCCTGGGATTTACCTGAGCCTTCAGATGAAATAAAACACCTCATGGAGGTGTACCCTTCCTTGGGTATGATGAAAGAGGAATACAACTGATGGGCTAGACCTTGGTGCAATTCTCTTGTTATCACTGTCCTAGGTGCTAAGTTTAACTTCCTTAGGTTGAAAAATCACCTGTCCAGAATCTGTCGCCTAAATGAGTTTGATTTAATAGATATTCCCAATAACTATTCTGTGGTTAAGTTCAGAGCTAAGGACAGGTGGGAAGAACATTACAGGAGAATCCTGTTGGGTGGTCCGTGGTCAATAGCAAATCACTGCATCTTGGTCCAGAGGTGGACTCCTCATTTCGACCCATTCCTCAATCCTCTGGGTCGTGTAGCCACTTGGATTAGAATCCCCCACATCCCTCTATTATGTTACAATAAGGAATGCTTGTGGAGGCTTGGGGACTTGGTGGGGAAAACACTAAAAGTCGACATGAACACCATAAAGAATCCAGAGGAGGAGGATGCTGTTGTTCACAGGGGATGCTTTGCTAGGCTTTGCGTGGAAGTAGACTTGCAAAAGAAACTAGTGCCCAGGGTCATCTCAGCCTCAGCTATTTTCAACATAGAATATGAAGGACTAAGCTTGATTTGTTTTTCCTGTGGGAAATATGGGCACAGGAGGGATCACTGTCAAGCTTTGAAGGTGGATGGCGCTGGACCTTCTGAGGTGTCTTCGAGTCGAGCTCCTCTAGCGACGGTGGATCCTATATCTCTGGACAATCATAGCCAAGCTCTACCGTCATCTTCAAAGCTCCCTCCAATCAGTGATGAGCACTATGGCTCTTGGATGATTGCTCAGAATGCTTCCAAATCACGAATCTCAAGAAAATGAGACAACAGGGTCAGAGTAGGAGTGGAATACCATACCGATTCTGCAGAAGGTAGGGGCATGGGCAGCCCTGCTCAGTCGAGATTTGCCGTTCTGGCAGGTGCGGACGTGGGTGATGATGCAGTCCCTGAGCTCAATTTGAAATTGAAGCAGAATATGGAGAAGGCCCAGTTGGGTGAGGTTGCGCAGAAGATGTCCATTGCTTCAATTCCCAAGCAGGTTGCGCAGAGGAAGGAACAAATAGGTCAAAGGAAGGGAAATAAGGGATTCCATATGGGCTCCAAAAAATGGGCTGAAGTGAGGAAGCCCAAGAATGGAATGGTTCTTAGTTTGAACGGTAAGAAAGAGTTGAGCATCCCTTTGGACCAGGGGAACACTCACGGTCTAAATGGTTTTAAAAAAGCTAAGTCCACAAACTCTTCTTCTATTAGGACCCACAATGTCATTAAGGGGTGTATGCAAACCTCTGGGCCTTTGCAAGTGGTTTCGGCTGTTCAAGGACCTTCGGACTTGGACCAATTGCGCCACAATCCAACCTCCTCTCATGTCCGTGGTCAGATTCCTTCTCAAGAGGAGAGTCAGCCAAGGAAATGCCATGGGGTCCTAACCATTTCTTCCAATCCAGACCAGCCGAAATTGGCTTTACCCCAATGAGAGGATGTTGTCGCCCAAGTTGAGGCCGATGAGTCTAGATCAAAAATTCATTCAGTATCCAATCTAGAAGTGGTGGTTCTGATGGAAGAGAAACCTCCAGACAAGTAAGTTTTCTATCCAATTTCATCCTTGTATTTTATTTATGATTATTTCTGCATGGAATTGCCGTGGGTCGGGTGGTCGCTCATTCCCGCGTGTGTTGAAGGACGTCGTCCATAAATATGGTATAAATGTGATGTGTTTAATTGAGCCAAGGATTAGTGGTAATAGGGCTGATAGAGTTGTTAGAAAGTTGGGTTTCAATGATTGGTTGAGAATTGATGCAACGGGTTTTGCCGGGGGCATATGGGTTTTATGGAATAATTGGGATTTTAGTCTTGAGTATATTTCTTCAAACACCCAATTTCTCCACTGCAAGATTTTGCCTAGGAATAACCTCAATCCTTCATTTGTGACTTTTGTGTATGGGGATACTAGTATCCTTAAGAGGAGGGATCTGTGGGATTCATTACATGATATCAAGCAAACAGTCAACGCGTCTTGGCTGGTTCTTGGTGATTTCAATACCTTCATTAATCCTAGTGATAAAAAGGGCGGGGTAGTCCCGGCTTTTAGCTCTATGAAGGATTTTCAAAATTGTATTGACTGCTGTAATCTTATTGAGGTTCCGGTGGTTGGTGATAAGTTTACTTGGGAAAAAACCGGCGTAAAGGAAAGGCTGGACTGGGTGTTTTGCAATTTTAATTGGGATATTCTTAATCCTAACACCAAGGCTTATCATAACCTTAAGTTTAAATCTAACCATCGGGTGATTGTTGTTGCGGATAGTAATAACAAGGTTGGCTGCAAAAGGGGTAGAAATTTCTTATACCAGGCAGCGTGGTGTATCGAAGATGGTTTTAGTGATGTGGTCAGCAAGGCGTGGCAGGGGAAAAACTGGACTCAAGGTTAGGAGCAATTCTCAAAGGAAGCCTCGGAGTAGAACTCTAGAGTAGTGGGGAACGTGGCCAAGAAGAAGAGAGATATCATCCGTAGACTAGAAGGGATTGATCGAGCCAGAAGCAATAGGGGTGGGCCAAATGGTCTTTTCAAGATTGAAAAGCAACTCTGGGGCATGTATCAGAAAATCGCATTACAATAGGAATTGATTTGGTTTCAGAAGTCAAGGTGTAAATGGATCAGTGGTGGAGACAGAAACACAAAATTCTTTCATGCAAGTGCATCTGCAAGGAGGAAAAGAAGCCGAATTGAGGCTCTGCAAGATGCTAATGGGAACTGGGTGTCTGATGAGTCTATGTTAAGAGGTATGGCTCTTGATTATTTTAGAAACCTCTTTTCGGCTGACACCTCCTCCCCTTTTTCTCCTTGGCCGGCTAGATTCCCGCCTTTCAATGATCTGCAATTGGACTCTCTGCAAGGCCTTGTTACCCCTACGGAGATAAAGAATGCTGCTTTTGAGATGGGAGCATTTAAAGCTCCTGGTCTGGATGGTTTAAATCCCCATTTCTTCCATACCCAGTGGAATCATATTGGGCAAAAGAATTGCGATCTGGTCACCAGGATTTTTGATAATCCGGAGGTCATTCAGGATATTAATCGTATGAATATCACTCTTATCCCCAAGATGGACCATCCCTTATCTTTAAAAGACTTCAGGCCTATCTCGTTATGTAATGTGAGCTACAAAATTGTCAGCAAAGTTATTGCCAACCGCTTCAAAGGTGTCATGAACCACCTGATCGCTGAAAACCAATGTAGTTTCATCGCAGGAAGACAGGGGGTGGATAATATCATTATTGCCCAGGAAGCAATTCACACTATGAGAACCAAGCGGGGTAATAAGGGTTTTTTTGCAGTGACAGTGGACATGGAAAAGGCTTTTGACAGACTTGACTGGCATTTTCTTGAATTCACTCTACACAGCTTGGGTCTTGGTGCTAGCTTTGTCAAGCTGATTATGTCCTGTGTATCTTCCACTTCCATGAGCATTATTTGGAACGGTATTGCCTCTGAGCATTTTCGCCCCTCTAGGGGTGTGAGACAAGGTGATCCCTTAAGTCCATATCTGTTCGTCCTTTGTATGGAGCTGCTCAGCCAACTTATTCACCAAGAAGTGGAGCTGGGAAAATGGCACCCTCTCAAACTGAGCTCCTCTGGTCCTAATATTTCCCATCTCTTCTTTACTGATGATCTGATTCTCTTTGGGGAGGCTTCAAATGAGCAGATGGTGGAGATTCACAATGTCATGACTCTGTTTTGTCAAGTTTCTGGTCACAGGATTAATTTGAACAAATCCAAGATGTTCGTTTCAAAAAACGTTCATTTCAACTGGGCTTATGAGATGAGCCAGATTGTAGGTGTTGGCTTGACTGCAGACCTTGGCAAATACTTAGGTGTTCCTCTCTTACACAAACGAATGGTTAAGAGGACCTTTTCTCCGCTCCTCCAGAAGGTGAGATTAAAATTGGCAAACTGGAAAGGTAAATTCCTAAGTATGGCGGGCCGGTCGACTCTCATTAAATTGGTCCTCTCGGCAATTCCTCAGTATCAGATGCAATCAACACTTGTCCCGAAGGGTGTCCTTTTAACCATAGAAAAGCTTAGCCGTGAATTCTTCTGGAATCATCATGAGGACTCCAAAAAATTGCATCTACTCTCCTGGGACGTGCTAAAACAAAGAAAGTGTGAAGGTGGCTTGGGGTTTAAAGACTTACACTGTCAGAATAAAGCCTTCCTCATGAAGTTATGCTGGTGTCTTATTAAGAAACCGGATGTTTTATGGGTGAAATGTTTACGTGCTAAATACTCATGTGGTTCGCTCACTGACCCTCTCGTCCTGAAGAAGCGAAACCAATCGGCTGTTTGGAGTGGCATTGTGACTGTCTGGGATGATTTTAAAAGAGGCCTTGGCAAATACTTGAGAAGTGGTCATAGTACGTTAGCCTGGAAGGAGTGCTGGTCCCCTGTGGACAACCCTCTTGAATTCCATATTGATCATAACGTTCACTTAGTTGATGTGAATGCCACTGTGCGATCTTTCGTAACTCAATCGGGTCACTGGTGTAACCCCCTGCCGTAATTAATATCCGGATTATGCAATTAACGTGAAATAGAGACCAATAAGACAAAACATCATTTATAAACCCATCAACCAGACGGGGTTTTCACAATTACATTTCGAAATCATTCTAAAACACGGTCTCATATTTACACTCCGAATATAATTACTATGCGAAGATAAATTACAATTATACAAATATCAGAGTACGCAATATAAATTTCCGGCAATCCCGGAATCATATCTTCGCTCAATAATCATAGGACACATTAGCCCATACAATTCAACCAATAGGGATTACACAACCTACTCGAATACATAGTCAAATGCTAATCCGAATGTACACATATATATTCTCAACTACACATTGATAACCCACTACCAAGCTCTCACCCAGAAACGAGTCCTCTTTGCCCTTGGGTGCTTGCTCCTTCCTTGAGCCACTTGTCCTGTCTAAAATGTTGGTAGGGGAGGGTGAGATTCTTGGGGAATCTCAGTAGGAAACACATACCAATATGCATGCAAGATAAGTATTTAATGCATGACATGCTTGCATCACAATAACTCATGTTCACATCATGATATATCCGCATGCTCAATGTTTCAACAACATACTCATGGCCATAGCATAACTAGAAACAGAGCTACAATCATTCATACATGTCTCACATAATCACGCAAAGCAATAACATGCATCAATACACAAATACAATTATCAATACATGCAGGAGAGGTAAGTTCCCTACACTTATGCTTTCCACGTATGCTCCAGCGTCGGCTACTCACGATCCAAGCGGATATCAAATCATAATCAGGGTGAATACCCAACCCTATAACCAAATCAAGAACATATGGTCATTCTCTTTTCCAAATTCTCACTTTCATAATACTTAGATTTGGCTATCATAATTGACCCTTAAGAGGCCCCAAATGCCTCTAATCAAAGCCCCAAAAGATTGGGAAACAAAAGGTTGAAGGTCACTTTTCGAAATCTTAAAGGGCTGGAACACAGGGGTGGGCCCCGGCCCACCATTCCTTGGGCCGCGGCCCAAAGATGGTCAGAAGGCCTTGGGCTACGGCCCACCACTCATGGGCCGCGGCCCAGATAAGGCCAGAAAGTCTTGGGCCGCGGTCCAGCCACTCTTGGGCCGCGGCCCAGAAATTTCCTGACTCTGGGCGAACTTCCAAAATTCATAACTAAATCTAGAAAAATCGAAATGAAGTGATTCCAAAGCCAAATGAAAGGTATATAAGTCCTCTTTCAAGGAAAAATATAGCCATTCACTGGAAATCACTACACAAATCCAGAATCACCAAAAACTCAAGACTGTCCCAAAACAGAATCCATTTTCGACCTCAAACTTTGGACAGCTATAACTCACAGTAGACAAAACGAAATGGCACAAATTATGTGCCCATTTTGAAGCTTGGGATGTGAACTTTAAGACTGGAAAGTTTCAGAATTTTCCAATACCATTTGGTCATTCAAAACGCTCATACAAAATTACTGCGCAAAACAGTGCTTAAACCAAACAGATTTCCAATTTTCTACCAAAGTGTTCAACAACTCCGAAATTAATAACCAAGCTTATTCCCACACAAAATCACTCAAGGAACACAATGGTAACCTCAAAATGACCAAATTCACAACCCATTTATATGCCCTGTTTTGACCAAAGCATAAAACCAACACAAAAAGTGCCAAACTTCACATTTAAGCTTCAATTCAATACCATTCATTCAAAACACTTAACAAGGCACTAATTCCATGACAACAACAATTCAAACACCACAAGACCCTAAATCACGAAATTAGGGCTAAAATTCCAGAAATTTAAGGCCTAACCAATGGCCACAAATCTTATATGAGAAGGAAGCTTTCACTCACCTCAACAACTTTCTCAAAGGCACTTCATGATTCTCCCAAGTTCATAATTTCGTGATTCCTCAATCACCACCAATGGAGAATCTACAACCATAGGATGAAAGCTCTTAGCTCAAGGAACAATATTAATGAAGAGCATTTTGGCATTTGAGGCCATTTGCTTACCTCAAATCCAGCTTTTCTTTTCTCTCTCTTGGCCAACAATGGAGGAAATGAAGAGAGAAGAGAGAGATGAGTGTGTGATGATGAAGATGAGGAAGAGTGCAGAAAATCTGCCCCCAAAAACGCATAGGAGAGAGAGGAGAGAGAAAAAAGTGATTTTTGTCTCTTATGCCTCATCCTATGGTCCACCATAATGCCACTTGGCAACATCTCATCCCTTAATCTCTAATACCACACACATATACACCAATTAATCTCTCTAATCCATCCATTAGCCATTTGATCACACTTCTCATTTTTCTCTTAGTTAGTAATTAATTTCCATTAATTACCAACTTATGCCAATAATTCCATTCTTTCAATTTCCCAACTCTTATGGCATATTAATTATTATTGCCATAAGACACATAATTATTCTCAATAATTATCATTAGTCCTTAATCGAAAATCGGGGTGTTACATTTCTCCCCTCGTTCAATAAATTTCGTCCTCGAAATTTGTTCCACCACTAAGGACATAAACTCCGGACGCTTCTTCACGACAGCTTCCGTTTCACAATTCATTTCATATTGGGATGGTCTCCTCTAGACCACTCAACCAATCCATACACAATAGGTCTGACTCTAGCAAGAATCAAAACAGACCAATGCATCACAACTCAATGTATTTTGCTCGATCATCTTTAATGATCTCAATTCTCGGAGACACTCTTACATATACGTGATCTCCATTTCAAACTCAAGAGGTCTTCACCTCATTCGATAATATTTCAGATGAACTGCACTCGTGCATCCTGACTTTGAGCCACTCAAATCACTGACATCAAGTCACCTTCCCTTTTTGGGTACAATTCAAACTACCATAGATTCACTACGTATAATCGACAGCTTCTGCTGTATTCACATATGTCACAGCTTCCGCTGTTTTCAACAATACTTCAGCTTACGCTGTATCCACTTCCACAACATTGACTTCACCCGTACACCCACTAGTTACTCTACCCGCGGTAACCGGGATTGTTGGTATTCACAATCACATCAGGCCACTCCGGAATCTCAATCTCTTCTATCCGAAGCACCCTACCGTAACGGCCCACCTAGAATCTCAGTCTCTTCTATCCAGGCGACCGGTTGAGAGTCTCAATCTCCCAACACCACCTTCATCCTCTTTACCCACATAAAGCAACTACAACGGCAGTTCAACGGCCGAGCTAGAGATGACCAGCGTCAATCCCTAAACGGCTCACGCTGACCTGCACACGCTGCATTGCACCTTAACACAATTCACACAATATACTTCACCACAGCTGGGATTCATATAAAGCATTCCATACACAAGCCACACTGGCAAGATGTACAACACACAGCCCACAGCTGGATTCGCAACACGCCGCCCCACGGGTCGGATTCACAAAGATCCATGTTGATTACAACGGCAGTTCAACGGCAATGGTTAGTATGACACATGTCATCCCTTACGATTGCTCACGCTGTATTGCAACACAATAATCAACACAGTATAATTCACCACAGCTGGGATCCATATAAAGCATATCATAATCACAAGCCATAAAGCCAAGATACTCACACACAGCCCACGGCTGGTTTCACAACACGCCGCCCCACGGGTCGGATTCACAAATATCCATGTCGATTACGACGGCAGTTCAACGGCAATGGTTAGTATGACACATGTCATCCCTTACGATTGCTCACGCTGAATTGCTCACGCCGTAATGGACCATGGCACACATTTCTGTCTTTATTGTCACACCCACCCCGCTACTCACATTTCGCGGCGGCTGGATGCCCGCCCCGGTACTCACATTTCCCGGCTGCCGGTACCCTCCGTATGGGCCTAGGCACTCCCGCCTTACCCTCCCAACTAGGCCTCAACCCCTTGGGCCGCAAGGGAGACTTACAATACACATTCACATCAACACATATTGCAGATTCAAATTTTTTACACACCGCCTTTCGGCCTCCATAAATAGTCAATCCCCCGTAAACTACCGCCCCAAAGGCACGGTCCTCCGCCATAGGAATCACCCCATGCGGCCGCAAGTGAAAGACTCACAATGCACAATTGCAACAAGCTGGAACCAGGCATTTTAATAACTTCACCTTCAACATTGCAAATTCTTTTCACGTATTGGGATCCTTCAAGACCCCTTCTCACAAATTAATCTGGACTTTGAAGTTTTACCTCCCGAAGCTATGATTAACACGTCTTTCTCACAGCAATCTCGAGCTTCTGCTCAACATAATTCTCGAACATATTACATTCCCACGCTTCCGCTGCACACTCTGATGTCAATCTTCTCATCTGTGCTTTAACAATGTCAAGTTGATTTAACAGGAGTCCCATAGGAATCTCCTACATCACCTGACCACATTCATAATCTGTACCAAATCTTGGCTTGATTCAACTCGAATCATTGAAAGCCATAATCAACACATCGTTAAGAATATGGGCTCTCACGGCTCTACTCTACAATTCAACGTCACGGTAACTGCTCTCCACGGTTCATTATCAAGGCGGCTGCACTCTAGGGTTCATCGTCACAGTGGCTCCACACTACGCTACTGCACTCGGTGCTTCACTCAGTCCACTGACTGGTCAGCCCCTCCGGTCAGAACTATCCGTAGGTAGCCCTTTCCAATCGGATCTCACCGTAGGTAGCCCTTTCCGATCGGATCTTACCGTAGGTAGCCCTTTCCGATCAAAAGTCCCCGTAGATAGCGCTCTCCGATCCGAATCCTCCGTAGATAACTTTCTCCTTGTGCTGGATTAACAACCAACACTCTCAGAATACCTGATACACATCTCAATTCACTTCTAGTACCATACCCTGGTACCACAGACCATTAAGGTCAAATCCAATTCCTAAGAATCAACCCAGCTATTGAGTCTAATCCTTAGATCACAACTCATCTATCCAAATCTCAACCTTAGTTGAACTGAGAAATTATTTCTCTCAATTCCACGGAGCATCACAACTCCTATACGAATCCAGATATCTCTGCCAGCCGAAGGCACACCGATCCCCTAGGTCTTAAGGCCTTTTTACACAAGTTCAGTATGACATCACTACATGTAACATCATACCACCTTGGATTACATACCCAACATCTAGGTTAGTCATGATACCTAGAATTTCAATATCAAACACCTCAGAAAACATTTTCCTCGGTTTTTAAAATCAACTAGGAGTCTGATTACCACACCTCCGGGTTTACACCTCAAATTCTCGGATGAATCACTATATCTTTCGATTACACAATGATTCACCATTCTAGAATAACCACAATGTATACACATATTCCATAAATCTCTTGTGTCCACAATAACAAACCACACATGTGTATACATAATCACTATCACAATACCTCATCTACCACCAAGGTAGAGATCTAAAAGAGCTATCCTAGCAAATTCCCATGTTTGCCAGGAACTGTAGCTCTGATACCAAAAATGTAACCCCCTGCCGTAATTAATATCCGGATTATGCAATTAACGTGAAATAGAGACCAATAAGACAAAACATCATTTATAAACCCATCAACCAGACGGGGTTTTCACAATTACATTTCGAAATCATTCTAAAACACGGTCTCATATTTACACTCCGAATATAATTACTATGCGAAGATAAATTACAATTATACAAATATCAGAGTACGCAATATAAATTTCCGGCAATCCCGGAATCATATCTTCGCTCAATAATCATAGGACACATTAGCCCATACAATTCAACCAATAGGGATTACACAACCTACTCGAATACATAGTCAAATGCTAATCCGAATGTACACATATATATTCTCAACTACACATTGATAACCCACTACCAAGCTCTCACCCAGAAACGAGTCCTCTTTGCCCTTGGGTGCTTGCTCCTTCCTTGAGCCACTTGTCCTGTCTAAAATGTTGGTAGGGGAGGGTGAGATTCTTGGGGAATCTCAGTAGGAAACACATACCAATATGCATGCAAGATAAGTATTTAATGCATGACATGCTTGCATCACAATAACTCATGTTCACATCATGATATATCCGCATGCTCAATGTTTCAACAACATACTCATGGCCATAGCATAACTAGAAACAGAGCTACAATCATTCATACATGTCTCACATAATCACGCAAAGCAATAACATGCATCAATACACAAATACAATTATCAATACATGCAGGAGAGGTAAGTTCCCTACACTTATGCTTTCCACGTATGCTCCAGCGTCGGCTACTCACGATCCAAGCGGATATCAAATCATAATCAGGGTGAATACCCAACCCTATAACCAAATCAAGAACATATGGTCATTCTCTTTTCCAAATTCTCACTTTCATAATACTTAGATTTGGCTATCATAATTGACCCTTAAGAGGCCCCAAATGCCTCTAATCAAAGCCCCAAAAGATTGGGAAACAAAAGGTTGAAGGTCACTTTTCGAAATCTTAAAGGGCTGGAACACAGGGGTGGGCCCCGGCCCACCATTCCTTGGGCCGCGGCCCAAAGATGGTCAGAAGGCCTTGGGCTGCGGCCCACCACTCATGGGCCGCGGCCCAGATAAGGCCAGAAAGTCTTGGGCCGCGGTCCAGCCACTCTTGGGCCGCGGCCCAGAAATTTCCTGACTCTGGGCGAACTTCCAAAATTCATAACTAAATCTAGAAAAATCGAAATGAAGTGATTCCAAAGCCAAATGAAAGGTATATAAGTCCTCTTTCAAGGAAAAATATAGCCATTCACTGGAAATCACTACACAAATCCAGAATCACCAAAAACTCAAGACTGTCCCAAAACAGAATCCATTTTCGACCTCAAACTTTGGACAGCTATAACTCACAGTAGACAAAACGAAATGGCACAAATTATGTGCCCATTTTGAAGCTTGGGATGTGAACTTTAAGACTGGAAAGTTTCAGAATTTTCCAATACCATTTGGTCATTCAAAACGCTCATACAAAATTACTGCGCAAAACAGTGCTTAAACCAAACAGATTTCCAATTTTCTACCAAAGTGTTCAACAACTCCGAAATTAATAACCAAGCTTATTCCCACACAAAATCACTCAAGGAACACAATGGTAACCTCAAAATGACCAAATTCACAACCCATTTATATGCCCTGTTTTGACCAAAGCATAAAACCAACACAAAAAGTGCCAAACTTCACATTTAAGCTTCAATTCAATACCATTCATTCAAAACACTTAACAAGGCACTAATTCCATGACAACAACAATTCAAACACCACAAGACCCTAAATCACGAAATTAGGGCTAAAATTCCAGAAATTTAAGGCCTAACCAATGGCCACAAATCTTATATGAGAAGGAAGCTTTCACTCACCTCAACAACTTTCTCAAAGGCACTTCATGATTCTCCCAAGTTCATAATTTCGTGATTCCTCAATCACCACCAATGGAGAATCTACAACCATAGGATGAAAGCTCTTAGCTCAAGGAACAATATTAATGAAGAGCATTTTGGCATTTGAGGCCATTTGCTTACCTCAAATCCAGCTTTTCTTTTCTCTCTCTTGGCCAACAATGGAGGAAATGAAGAGAGAAGAGAGAGATGAGTGTGTGATGATGAAGATGAGGAAGAGTGCAGAAAATCTGCCCCCAAAAACGCATAGGAGAGAGAGGAGAGAGAAAAAAGTGATTTTTGTCTCTTATGCCTCATCCTATGGTCCACCATAATGCCACTTGGCAACATCTCATCCCTTAATCTCTAATACCATACACATATACACCAATTAATCTCTCTAATCCATCCATTAGCCATTTGATCACACTTCTCATTTTTCTCTTAGTTAGTAATTAATTTCCATTAATTACCAACTTATGCCAATAATTCCATTCTTTCAATTTCCCAACTCTTATGGCATATTAATTATTATTGCCATAAGACACATAATTATTCTCAATAATTATCATTAGTCCTTAATCGAAAATCGGGGTGTTACAACTGGGATAGAGCAAAATGGGAATCATACCTTCCTACATGGGTGGTCGATAAAATAATGTTGATGCCCCCACCTTCGGGCACTGAAGATGATGTGGTTTGCTGGAGAAATGCTCCTGATGGGACCTTCAGCGTTAAGTCTGCCTATGACGCTATATATCATCAGCATGGTTCCAGGCGCCAACCTCGCTGGCAGTCTCTATGGCATCAGGGAATTCCTGAAAGAGTCAAAATCTTTTTGTGGCAAGTATTCCATGAGAGGCTTCCTACTAATGAGTTAAGAGCGAGACATAATTCGAGCGTCCTAAACACCTGCCCTTTTCAGTGTGATAGTGTGGAGAGTATACTTCATATTCTGAGAGATTGTGAGCAAGCCTATAGAGTGTGGTCAGCTTTAACTAACCCCTTATATTATAGTATGTTTTTTTCTGGTAATTTGCAGGACTGGCTCAATTGGAATTCACAACACTCACCGGGAAACAACAGGATGGCGAGATGGTTTTGGCAAAAAGTCTTCAGCTCAACATGCTGGCTACTTTGGAAGAATCGGTGCAGTCAAGCCTTTGAAGGGTCATCGGACAGCCCTAAGCAGATAGTTCACATATGCATGTACCATCTCTCGGAAGGTGTGGAGAATGGCAGGTTTCAGCATCAGATATTCCAGGTTCCAGAACTAGGACTACTTCACTGGTATCCCCCAGACCCGGGAATCTACCATCTAGATGTTGACAGATCGGTACAGAGTGAAGGCCAGGCTACATGTGGAGGTGTTATTCGAGATCACCGAGGTAACTGGATCCGTGGATTTCAATAGAAGCTAGGACATACTTTCCCAGCTGCTACAGAAATCCATGCAATCCGTCGGGGCCTTCTACTATGTAAGCAGATAGGACTCAAGAAAATCAAGTTGTTTACGGACTCATTACAGGCAATTCACCTTTTGTCCAATCGTTGTGATTCTGATCATCCGTTGTATGATGTTATCTTGGATACCAGATCACTCATTTATAGCGACTGGGAGGTAGAAATTTCCCACACCTATAGGGAAAGTATTAGATGTGCAGATTATCTGGCAGGAAAGGCGCATAGGATTCCGCAAGAATACAAGGAATTAGGGATTTCCCCTACTGAATGTACTCTACTTTTTGCTTTGGATCGTGGGCTGACACCTCATGATTATCCTGTAGGAACTAGCCTATAGACTTATCTCTTTCAAGCTTTACTTGCCTTTGTAACGAAAAATATATATATATATATATATATATGAAGCTACATGAGGAAATATTATTGATTTTGCATGCGTATCTTAACAACAACATAAATCACTGCATCGTACTAATTTATTACAGAATTATGGAGGGTAGTGGATATATATATATATATATATATATATGTATATATAGTGTGTTTAGTTATGGTTGTTTCTTTTGAAGATTGGCAATTACGTCCTTGTCAACTTGGAAGGCTTTAGAGAGAATGTCAGGAGAGATGGGAGGAGTGGATCTAAACACGGTGTTAGCAATGGTGACGACTCCTGGAAATTGGCTACTGAAACTAGCATGTGCGACAGCATCACCGTGGCCGATGTTGAGCAGAAAGTGAATCATATCGAGAGGGAACAAAAACACATCTCCTTTGTTGAGTACTTTGGTGAAGAGACGATTATCATTTTGATTGAAAGTCACAAATCCAGCCAAGAGAGTTCCTTCAATAACGGTTAATAACTCACTAGCACGAGGGTGATGGTGAGGAGGATTTAGGCCATAGGGCGCAAAATCGATACGAGCAAGAGCGACACCTAGAGTGTTGAGTCCTGGTAGTTGATTTACAAAAACTTGAGTCACGTTGGAGCCTAATGGGTTTGATGTGTTCCCTGGCGTTATGTGGTAGAAGAAGTTTTCGGTTGTTACAAGTTTGGGATCTTTGCACAATTTTCCATTCACAAATACTGCACAAAACTAATTCATTACGACAGAGATATAGCGAGTGACAGATATACATTGTAACGAGTCATACATAACTGAAAAAAAAAAAGTTGATTAGGGACGGAACACACGGACTTTAATGATTCTTTTGTTAAATAGATTGTCATTAATTAATTAGTGACAAAATTCCATTGGTAAATTAGTTTGGAGACAGAATTTTGTTGCTAATTCACTGTCCTCTTGCAGTCATCAAGAAACCAATACCTCACAAATAAAGTAAGGTTTATAAGTTTAAAGGGATGTTCCACCCAACCTCTCGATCCTACATAATTTAAGCATATTTTTAAGCTTCTATGCCCAAAATTGGAGATATGACACTTGTACTCATAACATATGCATGATACTCCATTCAATCTTTAATATAAGATCTATTGAAGTTCAATTTCTTCATTAAAGTGGATCTTATATTAAGAATCGAATGTAGCAATATTATGTGCGTATACGTACCTCCAAGTTTGGTATTGTTGACACCGACACAAAAATCTTGGAGAGGATTGGAGTCATAGGCAGAAGCAATCGAGGAAGCCAAAGCCAAGAGAGCAATAATCAACGAGATCACTACTGTACCTTTCATCTTTCTCCAATTCTTTCTATAAATTGTGTATTTTTGGTGAATGAAATCTTTCGTTCTTCTCATCTATTCAATTTATAGCTCAAGGGAGTAGCCATTCTTGTTGAATTAGTATTCATTTTTAGTTTCAACTTAGTTATTAAAACTAAATATACCCATGTTATGGTATCGATTGCTAATTGAATTAATTAATATTATTTTTAGTTCAGGCTGGATGCGTTCATTAACAATTTAATTAAGATTTGAGTTGGACATTTTCATCGGCCTTCACAACTCTCTGCCTAAAGGCTATAATTACAAGTACTTCTCCCTAAAATGAGAATATTTTTTTTATTATAATATAAATAACAATTATGAAACGTCAGCATGCTTTGTTTGATGGTTGCTTAACCGTTGTATATATTATCTAATAAAAATTAAAAAGCTGGAATCGTGGGGCCGCGCATCCTCGGCGTCTACAAATTATTTATAAAAAAGGTAAAACCAAAAAAGAAGAAACCTATAAAAAATAACGAAAAATACGTGGATATATTTCTACATGAGATTTGTAGCTACACAACAAGGAACTTCGGACAATTGAGAGACGGTTTTAATCAAAAAAAATACGTTGATATATATATATATATATATATATATATATATATATGCAATCATGCATATTATGCATACATTCCTCTAATACTAAGCACATATGCCAAGATTCATTATCGGTTTGATCTTTTGTTCATTTGAATGCATAATTTATACTCCTGCCCATCCTTGTTATAATTAAGTATTTCCTACGTAATTTTATAGTATAAAGTTTTTTAAAATTTGATTTGATTAAGGGATTCGAACTTGTGTTCTTCTCCTTATAGGGTGAGGCTCTGTACCATCTCAACCAATAATTTATTGGTAACATAGAGTTTTTATCATGAGAAGGATTCTTGTGCTGAAGTGGTATGAGGCTCTCTCGTTCATCTTTATCGGGACAAAACGTATCTTTTTAGAAGGGATATGATTGGGACTTCTGATTTGGGCAACTGATGTGTTGGAAATTGGGCATGATCCACCATTGGTGAATTAGGCCCAAAACCCAAACCCATTAAGCTTTAAGTTTTGGGGCGAAATAAAATACCCAAACAAATGTGGGGTATTTATTTGTAATTTTCCCCGAGGGTTCAAAATTGAAACCTGGAGGGAGCAGTTCCCCCTTATATTTTGGAGGGAACAATTGTTTGAGAAACAGACGTGTGTGTGTGCGTGAATAAATACACAGAACACAGAACAGACAACACAGAGAGAAAAACATTCTCTGAGAACTCTCTTCTCCACTCTTCCCTTCTTGTGCATTTGTGTTAGAACCGGCTGACACCCAAGAGGGGGGGTGAATTGGGTGTAAGACAAAAACTTAAGAACTTTGAAAGTCTTTTCGCATCTTAGAGGAAGCAATAAATATGAAAGTAATGAATCATAAATCACAGTTAGATATTTAAATGATATATGCTGGAAGTATAAGAGCTTAGGGAAGAGTATATGCAAACTGTGATTTATCCTGGTTCGGCCCAATCCACGATGACCTACGTCCAGTCCCCAGGCTCCTCCTGAGATTTTCAAATCCACTATTTTCTTGTTTAATCCAGGCACATGAAAAGCCTTTACAAAGTTCTCACCAAGATACTCCCCCTTACAACAAGTCTTTCGAGCAGAGCAATCCCGAAGACCTTTCCCTCCAGCTTACCTATGCAAGTCTAACGAGCAACAACGTTCTCTACTGCTTGCACCTTGTAAGTCTTACGAGTAGAAAGTCTTACCAGTGATTCTCTCTACAGCTTCCCGTAAGGAAATCAACCCACTCAAGGTCCCTCTACCTTGAGATCATTTCAGAAATACAATTGAAAGTGTTTACAAACTCTCTCACAGAGTGGATATGATGAACACTGAAGTATAATACAAAAACTCTCTCTCTCAAATGTAAATGATATAGAAAGTAGAGAAACAGAGAGTATGTGCGATGGGCAATGATGTCAGGATGTTGGCATTTAGACGATGTATATTCTCTGAGTCTTCCTTCTGTTTTGGATGATCTTCTATTTATAGCTGATGAGGATTGATGACAGTTTGAGCATTTCAACATGTCCGTTAGAGTGACGCAGCTTTGTTTGACCGTTCTTCGATTTTGAAAACTAGCCGTTGGAACGTTGGCCGCTCCGCTCCGTAAAGTCAACTTTTATCTCTTCTCATCATCTCTTCATTGTTTTACTGGAAAAATGCATTAAACACTAATACAATGAAGTATTAGAGTGATTAGAAGCAAGAAGAATGAGTTATATGATCATTCTATTGATTTCCAGAATCTTCGGACGCTGTTCTGTTTTTCTGGGAAGCATTACTCGAGTACTTACTTGAGTAAATATCAAGTTTCTTCACAGGTTACTCGAGTGGCCACTCGAGTGACCTTCTATTTTCTGCATAGCTTACTCGGGTAGTGACTTGAAGTTCTCTCTTCATGCACAGTGCTTTACTCCAGTAGTGACTTGAAGTTTTCGTTAATAACTCTTCATGTACAGTGATTTACTCCAGTAGCGACTTGAAGTTTTCGTCAATAACTCTTCATGTACAGTGATTTACTCCAGTAGCCACTTGAAGTTTTCGTCAATAACTCTTCATGTACAGTGATTTACTCCAGTAGCGACTTGAAGTTTTCGTCAATAACTCTTCATGTACAGTGATTTACTCCAGTAGCGACTTGAAGTTTTCGTCAATAACTCTTCATGTACAGTGATTTACTCCAGTAGCGACTTGAAGTTTTCGTCAATAACTCTTCATGTACAGTGATTTACTCCAGTAGCCACTTGAAGTTTTCGTCAATAACTCTTCATGCACAGTGATTTACTCCAGTAGCGACTTGAAGTTTTCGTCAATGAAGTTTTCGTCAATAACTCTTCATGTACAGTAATTTACTCCAGTAACGACTTGAAGTTTTCGTCAATAACTCTTCATGTACAGTGATTTACTCCAGTAGCGACTTGAAGTTTTCGTCAATAACTCTTCATGTACAGTGATTTACTCCAGTAGCGACTTGAAGTTTTCGTCAATAACTCTTCATGTACAGTGATTTACTCGAGTAGCTACTCGAGTATTCATTAAAGTTTACTCGAGTACTTACTCGAGTATCATCGGGAAAACTTTGATCAACTTCAAGTTTTTGCTTACCATAGTGAGTTACTCGAGTAGCTCCTTGAGTAACATTGGCAATGGTACAAAATGCCGAGAGCAACTGCAAGTGACCTACATGGTTACTCGAGTGGTGCCTTCAAGTAAATTCTTGATTTTGACTCGAAACATGGCAAATTATATATCATCGGAAAGCCCTCATTATCTACATTCCAATGCAACAAAAATCAGCTCTAAACTCATTGTATACAGAAAGTTATGATCCAAAGAGTATCTATTGTTCTTAGACAATCCTTAAATCACGAGCAGCAACTTCCAGAAGTCATAGCTCTTAGGATATAGCTTCAAATGTGACAAATTATATATCCATGGAAAGATCTTTGAGTCTTCTTTCATATGGCACCGGTTTCGTCTCAATCCGATATGTATTTTGAGAGTTATGTCCAAAATACCGAAGCTGTCCTGGAATATGACGGTGATTCATGAGTCAAATTCAACAGATCTTATCTCCCTCATCTGAACTCCTTTGAATGTGATCTTGGTGTCAAAAGTTCATGTTGGAAGTCTAGTTTCATATGCCACCGGCAGTTCGATCCGACATGTGGTTAGAGAGATATCATCAAAATACCGAACCTCTGTTCTGCGGTGCGAAAAACAGAGTGCCCATTACTTCAAGTTCTGACTCGAGTGATTCATCAAATAACCCGGCAGATTACTCGAGTAAGGCCTCGAGTAAACACCTCCAAAATCAGACAATACCATATTACTCGAGTGATTACTCGGGTAATCATCCCCAAAGGTACCATAGCTTCCGTATACATCATTTTAGCTTCGTATTGACCCATTCCAACTTCCGTATGATCATAGAAACCTCCGGTATCACTTCTAGGACCTTGAATCTTGATATTCTCATGTGATCTTGCAAGTTTTTCTTTCTTTAATCTCTTTCTTCTTGTTTTTCCTCTTGATGATCATTCTTCATAATCCAACTTCAATCTTCTTGATGAATATCTTCAATCTTCATCTTTCTTTCTTCTTTCTTCAATTCCTTGCCTCTTGATTTTCTTCTTGATGATTATTCTCCATTTATAAGGCATTATAATATCAACCCACAATGATGTCTATGACTAATCTACAACATTAAATATGGTAGTTATTCAATGTGGAAGATAAGTATATTATACAAACTTTTTGCTCATATTTAACATCTATATGTGACATCATCAAAACTATTCATATCTAACAATTTGTTGTATGATATAATCGAAATCCTGGTAATTCGACTCACATGGGTATCGGAAAAATTTGAAACGACACTTCAGATACGCCCGAAATCCGACATTAGTATCAGAGCATTAAGGTTTTTTAGTTAGTCCTGAATGTGGCTTCCACTGTGCGTGGGAACTTGTACTTTTTCCCCTATATTTTTTTAAAGACTGGATGCTATTAGATTAACAAAGCATTACAAAGTCAGCATTCTACCCTCAGCGCCCACTGTCCAAAATAAAATTAAAATCCCACATTTTCAGAACAGCAAGGCAGCACATCGAGGTACCAGCAGCCTTAATCAATGGCGATCAAAGCATGTTTGTTTGAGCTTATAAAAACTTATAAGTTGCTTTTTACGTAAATCGAGACACAACTCCTCTCACATACTTACTTCGTATACCGTAAATCACTATTAAAAAGCAACTTATGAGCAATCGAATCGCTCAACCAAACATACCCCAAGAAAATGCATGAGTTTTGAATTCCCACACATAGCCTCTTATGAACTTGAAATTGTTGATAACGTTGACAATATTTTCGTTTGAATTTTGCAGGTTGGAGGGTAAGGTGGCCATAGTCACCGGAGGAACCAGTGGGATCGGAGCAGAGTCAGTGAAATTATTCGCCCAAAACGGAGCATCGGTGGTTATAGCAGACATTCAAGATGAACCGGATCACCAACTCGCCGCTTCATTAGCCCTACATCAAGTGAGTTACCATCACTGTGATGTCAGAGACAAGAAAGAGGTGGAGCAAACTATAGGTTTCGCCGTTGACAAATACGGCCACCTCGACGTCATGCTTAGCAATGCCGGCATCGCAGGCTTCATGGCCGGCATACTGGACCTTGACCTGAGCGCGTTTGACAACACCATGGCCGTCAACGTTCGCGGTGTGGCTGCGACCATCAAGCACGCGGCTCGAGCCATGGTGGCCGGTAACATCCGTGGGTCCATCATTTGCACTGCCAGCGTGGCTGCTTCTGTGGGGGGATGTGGGTCCCATGGTTATACCTCTAACCACATCTAAGCATGCTCTAGTAGGCCTAGTACGCTCCACTTGCAGCGAGGTCGGAGCTTATGGGATCAGAGTGAACTGTGTGTCGCCATATGCTATCGCCACACCTCTTCCTTGCGTAGAGCTTAATAAGGGGGCAAATGAAATTGAAGGCATCGCCAATTCTTTCGCTAAGTTGAAGGGTATTTCATTGAAGCCTACCCATATTGCTGAAGCTGCCCTCTTTCTTGCTTCTGATGATTCTATTTATATCAGTGGCCATAATATGGTCGCCGACGGAGGCTTCACTGCTGTTAACCGCTGCTTTCCCCCATACCTTTTTTTTAATTGATGATTTTTAAATAAAAAAATCATGTTTTAAAAAAATATTGATTAAGAGATTATTTTTATTTTAAATTCTTTGCTTATTAAGATAGTTTTTTAAAAAAAACAAAAGTTTTAAAAAAAAGAGATCTGGACCGTCCAGATCTGATCTGGAAGGCCCATATCAAAGTACCCTACTCATCATTTTGATGAGCATGGAAACTGGATCCAACTCAATGCATACCTTATCAATGTATAATATTTATCCCCACAATCTTATTTTACTCTGATATCTGAATATTTAATCCACATATGCCAAATGAAGGCCCGGAGACATTATTATTAATTCTTTTGATACAACTAGGTGCTTGTTTTCCAAACCACCAAATCTTAGTTTGAGAAGCCCTATTTTATAAGCCGAAATAAAATTTTTCTCATATTATTACCTCATAAATCATAAAAACACCTCTAAAAAAGTTAAAACAAATAAGCATTAGGTCAAAAACATCGAATGAAAAAAAGGAGAAAACCATTTATATGTAATAAAAATGTGCGCAATTAATTTATGTGACACTGTCACCATCATAAATATACTTTACCGGTAGTCTGGTACATGTATAGCAATGCTTCATCAGTCATAATAGGTCCAGTATATGTATAATATGATCATCCTTATAATACGTCCGAAATAAATAACCATTATAATAGGCATTTAATTATAATTTTTCCATACTAAAAAATTTAAAATATTTCCTATATTAAATTACCGTTCAAAATTAAGGGAGTATTTTCTTTTGTCTTATTGTTATGGAATTCCGACGCTTGAATGAGGATTGATCAAGATGAAATGTTCCTTAGCGAGCGTCATCCGGTGGGGCATAGGAACCTTCATCTGATTCATGAAACCACAGCTTGCGGACACTCGGGTATGCCTTTAAAGGTTCTGACTTTTGTTGCTTTAATTCCAATGATTCTGATTTAACTTTGCTTTCAACTTTCTCTATATTGTATTATCAGTATTTCAGTTTAAATATTAGTTAGTGGTAAATACTAAATAGTAGCGCTAGCACGTGCTCCATCCTTTCTTTATTACAAGGCATCAATTATCAATTCTTACAAATCAATAAAATCGACTAAAAGAATTAAAATTGTTCCAAAATTCAAGTAATTTTCAGTATTACCTTTGCTAACTACACTAAACTCAAATATCATACTAATTATTACTCTCTTTTATTACCCATATCAAATATAGACAGACATGAAAAAATAAATTAAATATTCTTTGGAAATGTACAAGTGACTTATAAACAAGATAAAAAACATTTATAAATTGATGCCTTATAATAAGAACAAGAGACAGTAGGCTGTTAGCCATTATAGAGCGGTATCAGATTGGGTGATACTAGCCGTATTACCTAACTAACTCTTATTGTAACTAACCCTCGAAACCAACCCCCCCCCCCCCCCCCCCCCCCCCCCCCCGGGCCTGTAAAAGGGACTCCCTATTGTAATCCCCCTGTTGTTGATCAGATTTGCGTACTGAAATGACAGAGCACATTTTCAGGTTCTCTTGAATCTTCTCTCCTTTCTCTCTTTCGCTCTCATCTTCTTCTCTAATTCTGATTCTCCATATCTCTCTCCCTTTTCTTCTCTAATTCACTAACCCATCTCTGTTTTACAACAGAGATACATCACCCTACTTGTTTTATTAGTGGGAACTTATTCACACAAAAAAATTATTAGTGGGAACTTGAATATCATCAATCCTCGTGAGATTGGGATTCCATATCCAATGCTTGCGGTGACAATGTCAATGAATATTAATTTGGTTAATTAGACTAAATGGAACACTCATCTTTCTCAACTTCTCAGACAGCGAGCCAATAGCCCTATCATTGTATTATGGCCCAGTGCTTTCTTACTTTCTTTCATTCCTTTCCCCCCTTTTCCTTGGATTCTTCATCTGTTCGAAGCTTCTCATAACGGAATTTAGTTCAAATGCTCGACTAATCTTTCTTGTTAAGATATTTGTTTGGTAAAGAAGGTTGAGAATATGAGGAAAAACAAAAGAAAGGAATAGGAAAGATGAGAGCTGGTGTTACTTTTTTCAAAATGTTTGCCTTTGAAAAAATCAAACGCGAACGGCCGGAAACACTGGAAAAAGTTTTAGAATCTATAAGGAATGACTCGTAGAATTTGTTTCAATCTGTGTTCATTGTCTTTACTTCATGCACCTAAATACTCTGAGGTCTTATGGAAGTCAATTGTCAATGAAGAGATTTTGATTTAATTGAATGATTAATTGTCTAGTAGCTGAGAATCTGTAGCCCATATGTATCTGCTAGAAATTCTCTTCTCTCTTGATTTTATAAGTAGCCATGGGTAACAATGGCACGGTAATATAAAATCTTAGCGAACAAGCATCCATGCCCTGTTTAAACTTGAGTAAGCGTCTCTATTGTCCAAACCTAAATCAAACAATCCCATAGAGTCCACTGTATTTAAATGTCTCACTGATTTGTGGTTAGTTTTATCATTTTGACATACAATGTATTTTCAGTGTTGATATTGCTGATTTGTCGGGAGATTATGATGTACACACAGAGTCGGATTTAAGTGGTGAATACAGAATTTCATTCTGCTTTCCATTCTGTGAAACAAAATCATTTTTTATATTAATGAAATATGGGATGAAAAAACCTGGCAAAGAACCAACATGCATAGCCATTTAGCAAATTTATTTTGTATCCTGAAATTGTGTGGTCCTTTCTTTACTTTGTTTCCTTGTCACTTCTGTTCCGCCTTTCTGGTACTGCTAGTTTAATAGAAGGAAATGTGTTTGTCACTCTGCTTTATCCAATTTATTCTAGACAACCGCGTTTGCTACATTTTTTTCTTGCCTTGCTTATTCATGCTGTTACTGTAAATATAAAAGGGAATAGGAGTTAGTTAATTAGTTAGCATTTCAGCAAGGCAAGAATGAAGCAAATGGCATTGCGTATTAGATATTTTAAATCACCATCTTTACAGAGAAAACAATAGAATGTTGCAAAAGGCTGATGCAAAGAAGTCAGATAAGGATTTTGAAGTAAGCCAGTGGGTATTTCTGAAGCTAACGCCCTACAGTCAAATTTCTGCTGCTACAGTGAGCTCACAAAAGCTTGCTCCAAGGTATTTTAGGTTTTATCAAACCAACAATAACAATAGAGCCTATTCTCACTAGATAGGGTTGGGTACATAGATCAAACGACTCCATTAAGTCCGATAAAAAATCTTGGGATAAGTTGTTAACTAAGAGATCTTTCTCAATGACTTCATTAAGCATTCTCTTCGATATTTCTCTACCTCTTTTAACTGAGCTCAAAATCAAGGGTAGCCTACAAGCAACAACTATCTCAAGAATCAAGAATACGACCTGTTTTCTGTGTCACTACTTAAACTTTGCTCAGATCCCGCTGTTAAGAAACAACATATTATTGAATGGCTAGCGGCACCTAGACACTCCAAACCTGAAATGTTTCTGAATTACACAGCACAAAGGGATGATTATAACTGAACTATTGGTTCAATGGAAAGGTCTGCTAGATGAAGAGGCCACTTGGGGTTCCTATATATCAATTCCAACAACAGTTTCCTAGCTTCAAGTCTCCAAACCCTTGAGGACAAGGGTATTTTGGAGGGAGGGAGTATTGTTGTGTAAATATAAGAGGGAATAGCAGTGAGTTAGTTAGTTAGTTATGATAGTTATGACTTAGCTAGTTAGGCTTAGATTGTCCATTAGTCTTGGTTCAATATAAATTAGGGGCCTTGGATTTGATTTAGTTGTTCTTATTGTTGCTTATACAGAGTGATTCAGTTCTGATCTATCTCTCTCTAGTTTCTCTTTTTCTCTAGGTCTTTGTCCTATATCTCTGCTCTCTTCTCTTCCTTCTTCATAACCTCTTCATACAACACATGCCCCTAAAATCCTTTTTATCTTCTTCCTCCTATTCTTCCTGATTCTACATTTCTCCTTATGACAAACTTATTTACCTAGTTAATTTTATATGACTGATTGCATGTTACTACTGAGACTCGTTTGAATCTCACCCTTTTTCAAATTTAAAAATATTCTAGCAGAAGCTAGTGGCTCCAGGGCAAAACAATAGATATTGATGGTTGATGATTGTGGATCAAGAAGATGCAGCTGCTAGTTATTGTAGTTTATTTTGTTAGTTTTGGACAAACTTTGTATATGTTTTCAACCCTTCAGGGAACTCTTATGTTGTAAACAAGTACTTCTTATTAGTATATATGCGCTATTTCTGTATGCCTGTGGAACAATGCCTCTATCACTCTGACAAATATCAAAATGTTAAAGAAGTTTGACAAGTGTCAAAAAACTGGAGGAAAAGAACAGTTATTGGCCATAAAAAAAAAGAAGGGAATGAAGAAGAGTCAATTTTTAATTTGAACATGGATGAAGATTTCCAAAGGTGCAGTGGCCCAAAGAAGTTTTGCCATGATAAACTGGTAACTGCAACGAATAACTTCTCAGAAGAAAACAAGCTTAGGCATGATGGTTCTGGTGGAGTTTACAAAGGTTTCTTAAGAGATCTAAACACACATGTTGCTATAAATAAGATATTCAGAAAGTCAAAATGAGGGATAAAAGATTATACAAGAGAAGTGGAGATCATTAGCCAACTAAGGCAGAGGAATCTGGTATAACTCATCGGTTGGTGCCACAAGAAGAAAGATTTCCTACTTATATATGAATACATGCCAAATTGTAGCTCAGATTCACATTTATACCATGGAAAGAGCTTCTTAGCATGGCAAGTGAGGTATCACATCACTCTAGGTTTGGCTTTGCCATTATTGTACCTGCATGAAGAATAGGAACAATGTGTGCTTCACAGAGACATTAAAACAAGTAACATTATGTTGGCTTCAAATTTCAATGCAAAGCTTGGTGATTTCAGGTTAGCCAAGCTAGTAGATCATGAGAAGGGGTCGCAAACCACAACTATAGCTTGGACCCGGGGATATATTGCCCCTAAATATTTCATAAGAGGCAAGGCTAGTAAAGAATATGATATTTACAGCTATGAAGTTGTTGTGTTAGAGATTGCTAGTGGAAGAAACCCCATTGATCTAAATGATGAGAATGAAACAATAGTAGTAGAGTGGGCTTGGGAGCTCTATGGAACAGAAAAGTTCATTGAAGTAGCAGACCCAAAATTATGTGGAGCATTTGATGAGCAGTAAATGCAACAATTAGTCATTCTCAGCATTTGGTGTGCTCATCCTAATTCCTCATCTAGGACCTCTATCAAGCAAGTGATTGAGATTCTGAATTTCGAAGCTCCCTTACCTAATCTCCTAGAGAAGATGCCTGTGCTAACGTATCAACCTCCAACAATTTAGTTAGATTCTCTTTTCTTTTTTTTTGTTTAATGTTCTAATATGGACATGTGTTAGGAACACTAATGTTGTAGTGAACAAGAAACCTTGTTGAACAGGAAGTAAACTTGTGCATTAGTTGTAAAATTATGTTTTGCAATTTGGTAGCATGTATAGAGAACTTAATTGTAGATCCTAAAATCTTGCAATACAGATAAATAGGTCAAACACCATGTAATGCAACATAACACAAACAACACGGCATGTGCACATGAGTCAGAACTACTTCCCTATTATACGTAAACTTCTATAAATGTGCCTACTTGCACAATGCCCTACTCGGCAATACAGTGTTCATATTACAGAAGATGGCATACATACACATAAATATTCACATAGTTAATGAAACATAGGGCTACTACCTGAGTCCTTTTTTAGTGCAATTGTCTGTCCAAAATCTTAGTTCCGGCTTGGGCTATTGCAAATTTCTATAAATTAAAGCTACAAGTAATTGGTTATTACTTAAACTATTACTGCCTTTAATCATATTCTAGTAGTTATCTATCATAGTTTCAACAATTTCTGCATAGTACAATTTTGCACTATACATTTTCACAGTTTTCTAGAAAAACTAGCAGATTTTCAGTCCGCTTTGGAAAATCATAATTAATTCTAGAAAATTCCAAATTGACTGGTTCTAAAGCCTAAGTGAAGTTCTTTAAGTTTAATTTTATAGATAAATACTTAAGATTGGTCAATTTAACCACATTGTTCCAAGAAATTCGCCAACCTTCCACTGTTTTAGATTGCAATCCAGAAACAAGGCTCAACTTCAAAAATCTACATATTTTAATCTACTACTCCAAAAATTATAAATCATTCCTATCAAATTAAAGCTCTATATCTCTACTTTAATCCTGCCAAATTTCATAATATTTTGGACTACGTATGACCCACGTAATCCATTGCACAACAACACTGCCTCCAGTGATATAAATCAAACAACATATCCCCTTAACTTCAATAATTTCCAGATTTAAGCATAAGCATTCAAAAATCATGAACATATGTATTCCTACACAATTTTCCCATTTAAATCAAATGGAATAATCAAAATTACAAAATTCCAACTCCATCCCCTTGTTCTGCCTTTGGCCAAAATCAGAACCTTAGAAGAGAAGTTGGGTTTTCTTTATTTCTCTTGATTAACCACTTCCTTTTCACTTATAATCACAAGATTAACTACTTAAATTATTAATAAAAATGATTTGAGGAACTTCTGGCATCATAACCCCTTAGGGTTTTATCTTTCCATTTTTACAAAACAACCAAATTCAAGTCAAAATCAATAGCATCATCATATAAAGCAAGAAGATCAAGGTTTTGGAGATTACCTCTCGATTTTCAAACTTTCTCTTTCCTAAACACCACTGCCCTCTCTCGCTTATATATCTTGTTTTGGCTTGCTAACCATGATTTTTAAGAAGAATAAGAGGTTAGAAGAGGTTCTAGGTAGATTAGGAGACCTAAACACTTGATTTTCAAGCTCTTACCTTGGATTTTTGGTCTCTTGAAACCCTAACTCTCCTCTTGTTCTTCAAGTGTCTCAAACTCTTCTCTCTCTCTATTTGGTTCTGCCTGGCCGAAAATGAAGCGAAAGGAGGAGTGATAAAAGCTTAAAAAAATATCTCTTCTTGCTTTTAGAATATTATAATTTAATGACCTCATTAAGCATGTGCAATTTACTTGCCATGAATTTTTCTCCTCTCAAATTAATATCCACCAAGTAAATATATTTCCCTTCCAATTTCCTTTTTTGACTGAAATATCCAAGAGAAAAGGGAATAAAATAGATTCTTGCATTTTTCCCATAATTACCTCTTCCAAATTATTAATTTGTGTCATATTACTTTTTGACTTTTTCCACTTAATTTCACATGGTAACAAATGCTCCAAAATATGATATTTATTACCAAATAACCATTTTCCCTTCTTATTTTCTTAATTTGGCCAAAATTATTCAGAAGAGAGGGGAAAATAATTTGCTTCTTGTTTTATTGGAAAATTACCATTTTGCCATTACATTTTTGTGATTTATTGAAATAAATCAGTGCTTCCTATTTTTCCTTTGGTTTGGGCAAATTTTTGGCATGTTAATTAGGACAAGATTTGTGCCCTTTCATGCTTCAATTTAGGTTACAATTACTACTATAAAATAAACATATTACTACCCTAAAGGACGTCCATTTTTTAAAAAGGAACGTCAAAGTTCCCCTAAAATATTGAAATTTTGCGCCAAGATGCAAATAGAGGGAGGTACGCATGGCTTTAGGTGTCCCTAGTCAAATGGGGGATGCCTAAAGCCCATGATAAGTAAAATATTTACATATTTATTTTTCCTTATATGATGATTTTGTGGATGATATTTGAGCTCAATTTAATAAATTTGGGTGTAATTAATAAATAAATAATGATTTTGGTATAAAATAGAATTTCTTGAAAAATACTAAATTAAACCCTCTTTCAGTTTTCTGGTG
The DNA here is from genome assembly GCA_963242795.1 of Inga leiocalycina. Classification (NCBI taxonomy): domain Eukaryota; kingdom Viridiplantae; phylum Streptophyta; class Magnoliopsida; order Fabales; family Fabaceae; genus Inga; species Inga leiocalycina. Next base: position 58,198,720 of record OY725321.1, on the reverse strand, counting down.
ATATTTGGAGCTTTAGATGTTAGATTGGGACATTCTTTATATGGATAAAAAGCTAAGAAAGAAATTTACAACTTGTATGTTAAGGCCAAAACTCAGTTCTATCTCCAAGGATTTTGAATTTTGCTTGGAAGTTGAGAGCGGAAATCATCTACCATTCCACCAACCATTCCATATACCACATTTTATCTATCACTTCATCTTCTTTTTCATTTACTACATTTCATCTACCACTTCATCTTCCTTTTCACCTACCACTTCATCTCCCACTTCATCTACCATAATCCATTCTTCCCTATATATAGCCATCCTCTCCCTCACATTTAACACACACCATTTCATATCCATTACTTTCCTCTTCTCTCCACATACACCATCTTATAGTTAATTTTATGCATTGTATTTAATTCCTGCATGCCTCCTACATGGAAGGCTTACGTAATCCTCTTTTATGGATGGTATAAGTTGCCATCTACATGGAAGGTTTTACCTCATAAAGGGACGGCTAGATTTTCACCATTTTCATTCATCTTTTGGTTGTATATTTATGTTTTAGATTTTAATATTCAAGTTTTATGCAATGTTTATAAAGTTTGCAATTTATTTTGGTTTTGTTTTTAATTTCATCATAAGCTAAGCTTTTATTTTTCTAGGGTGATGAGTAGCTTATTAATGACAGATTGAATCTTACCTTATTAAATATAGTTTGAATTTATCCTTCATGATTGAGTTTTAATTATTGTTCTTAATACTTTTGATTGATTGGCCACCTTTTGAATGATTTCAATATGTATGTTGAGACCGGAAGAGATGCATATGTGTATATCCTATAATTAAAACCATGACTTGCTTATGAAATAGGAATATATTCATATGAGTTATGTAGTCTTACTGAGTTCCATAAATCTTAATGCATAATTAATTGTTTAAATTTATATACGAATGTATTGGATTAGCAATTAATTATAGAATTGTTTGACCTTGGAAGAGGCTAGTAATTAAATTAGGGAAACTTGACTATCAATTATTTGGAATAAATTGGGCTAGAATAGATAAGTGATTCAATCCAAAATTTGTTAAGTGAAATCTGACCCCTAAGGCTTTTTCTCTTAGTTTCTTTCATATTATTTGCACTCATATTTAATCATCTTTCATTTCATACACTTAGTCACCAACTAATCGATCGACTAAATAGAATTAAAAATTAGCCATTTTGGTATTTAGTGATCAATCCTCGTGGCCACAATACTCTACTCACTTCTCTATTACTTGATTACAACAATGTACACTTGCATTATTTAATAGACCATTTACACTCGTAATAGCCTACTTTAGGTGTCCCCAATAAAACTAGGGACCCCTAAAGTGGGCTTTAGGTGTTCCCAGTCAAACCTAGGGATGCATAAACATATATTAGACGTCCCCGATTTGGCTTGGGATGCCTAAAGCCACATCCCTTCTAGCTTCGCTCTCTCTCTTTCTCTACTATCTCCTTTATTTCTCCATATTCGCTCTCTCTTTCTCTTGTATCCATCATTTCTCCGTCTTCACTCTTTCTCTCCTTTCTCCAAAAACTCTACAAATTCTCTCTTCTTGCTCCTCCATCTTAGCCTCTCTTTCATCTATCGTGCCTACTCGTCGCCGTCGCTACTACTGTGCCTGCACCATCGGTTATCTCTCATTCTCGCCACCGTCATCCTCCCTCTCACCACCGTGGGTCATCTCCCTCTACACCGTCGGCTACAGATTAGCTTCCAACCACACCTTCATCATCTTCATTCTCTATCTCTCACACCAACCATACTCGTGCGCGCGCGCGCTCTCATCATAGTAATTAATTTTATGAAATTAATTAGTCTATATAATTGGTACCTAATATTGTGTTGTGGGTAGGTGAAGATATATGCTGTTATTGATGCTAGTTCAAGTCTTTAGTGTAAAATTCCATGGTTAATTTAAGGATATATTAATTACTTGTTAGAGCTAATCAATTATATATGGACATACATGTATATGTAGAAATTAGAGAAACACTACATTATCAAAAGTTGAATTGTAACATAAATGTTGTATATGTAGAAAGAGAGAGACCTATATATGTGAGCTGACTCAATATTTGAAGTAAAAGTTAAATTGTAACATAAATGTTGTATCATGTCTATAGGCGATAGCAATTTTTTAGAAGACATGCACATAATTAGAAATTGAATTTGTTATTTGTTTAATTATTATTGTTTCATTTTTTCTTTTTAATTTCAAATGAAAAGCATGTATTTAATTTGACTTCAAAGTTTCATTGCTTTGACGAAATTGTTGGATTTGAGGTGTTGTCACTGTCCTGAATATGAATTGTCATAATTAGGTTAGTTTCGTTTAAATTAAGTTGAAATAGTTTGTTGTTTTGATTTTGGGATGTCTCACTTTTAATGGCAAATGCTGCTAAATTATTTTAAAAGAAAAAGTACTGTGTGCCTTTTGTTTTAATCCTAATTAGTTTATTTATTTAATTGCAATTTTTTTACCTATCTTACAATGAATTGTTGTTGTTGTTGTATTGTACATAGAATTAGGTAGTAGGAGTTGTTGTTGTACATAGTATTAGGTTGTTTGAGTTAACATTTTTATTAGATAGTGCTGGTATTTCCTTATCATGTAAGGGATATTGTGGTTTTTGAAATAATTTTTTGATCATATTTCTATAGTTTTAATTTGCTGGGCAATGAAGAATATAAATGGTAATTTTTTTAAACAAAAACTTTTAGCGTCTATAAATAAAGAGGGACGCCTAAAGTAGACATACTGACACTTTAGACGTCCCCAGTTTAAAATGGGAAAGTCTAAAGTGCAGACTTTAGACTTCCCCATTTCAAAGTAGCGACGTGTAAAGTGTGACATTGACACTTTAGACGTCCCCACTTTAAAATAGAGAAGTCTAAAGTCTGTACTTTAGACTTCCCCATTTTAAAGTTGGGACATCTAAATTGTGACATTGACACTTTAGACTTCCCTTTTTAAAATGAGGACATCAAAAGTGCAAACTTTAGATGTCCTTTATTTTACGAACATTATTACTATTTTTTACTACATTGTTGACATAGATGTACCCCTATTTTCAAAAGTTAAAATGCATAAAAAAGGGATGTTAAAAGCATTTTTTGTAGTAGTGAATATTAGGTCTTTAAGTGGATAATAATTACTCCTTTGTGTCTTAGTTTAGCCAAGTTGTGTGTAACCACTGATTGGAGTGTTTCTATTATTTCATGTACATCACAATTCACCATTTTATTCCATTAACTATATTAATTACATACAAGGAATATTGACAACTAAAAATGGGATGTTACAACACTTCCTCAGTAAGAAGTAAATCAACCCTAAGGAACTCATAGCCATACATAGACCAACTTCCAAATATTTTGTCAGTTTAGGTCTGGTTGGTGTTATTGGGGTTACTGATGGTATTTTCCACCCTTATCAGAACTCGAACTAAACAACCAATTCCTCAGAGTAAGGTTCTATAAATTATCTGCTGTTTCCTTCTAAGGCAGTTTTCTACTAATTCACACTATTACAAACAGTGGTTTTAACGTCCCTATTTTGGCACTTTTAACGTCCAAAAACTGGGGGACATCTATATGGGGGGCGTAGTATGTTTTAAGAAAAGACATCCCAAAAAAATGGGACGTCTAAAGAGGGACTTTAGATGTTCCAAATTGAGAATTAGGACGTCTAAAGTCCCTCAACGGGGGACTTTAGACGTCCCAAATCTCAATTATATTCCTAGTTAATGGGTTTTCATGGAAAATTTTAAGTCTAGAAATGGACACAAGGCTTTATTTGTTATTAGAGTGAAATGTAACTAATTTCATGCAAGCATTTTTTTCCCATTTGAGGCAGAAAATAAACTCATGACAAATTTTTCCCCTTAAATACAAACACTGCAGCAACCAACTACACATATTACCTCTATTTAAAGCTTTAAAATAAATTGTGTCCCACAATGTTATGAAATCAAATAGGTGAAATTTCAGAATAAGAAAAGTGTCTGTATGATTCTGGCAAAAAAAAAACCAATCAAGGGAAAATCACTCCAGTAACTAACTAGAATCATCATGTAAATAAATTGAAAGCATTATAATAATTTCACATTACAAGCTTAACTTAATTCTTCATGTAAATTTATATGTAAAAAAAAACTAACCTGATGATGAAACCAGGGGAGAGGGCAGCCGACGGTGTAAAGGGTGATTGAGAGCGCAAAGTTTTTTAAACAAGATATGACCCTTGCCACCTTACTTTGGTTACTCAGCCAAAAATTCACAATCTTGGTGGGTGCAACCATAGCTATGTCCTAATCACAATCATCCAAGGCTATTGATACTTAACCTATAACCAGAGAGTATTAGCAAAGCACAGAACCCAAGCAAAAGCTCTGTTCATTACCTTATTGCACTACACTTTTAATTCCCATCCCAAGTACAACTGATGCCCCACCGTTCACCTTTAAAATTAATGAAGGAAAATAATTAGGATACCTCAACAACAAAAGCTGTGATGAGAAATGGAAGGCGACAAGATTGGTTACGGAGGAGGAGGACTAGCCCTGAAAAACAGAGTTCAGTTCCCTACCGGAGAAGGAGGAAGAAGGAAGCAAGCAAGAGCACAAATTATACTAAATACAATCTCATTTAATCACCTGCCAATGGGCAATCAACCTAATGAGGAAAAGAAAAAGGGAAGAAAGTAAAAAGAGGAAGACGAAGAAGAGAGGAAAAAGACGAAGGAAGTTGAAAGCTTACCCAGGAGCTCTTCATGGACGGCAATAGCAGCAACAATCTCATGAAAAGGAAATGAAGAAAATCTAAAAGAAGAGAAGTCACGGGATGGGAAAAGGTTGGGGGGCGTGGGTGTTCTGACGAGAAAGCACCTAAAGTCTCTTGCATGTCAAAAATTTCTGACATGCAAACACTTTAAGCGTCCTAAATCAATTTGGGACGCCTAAAGTAAGTCAAATTTTTTTTAGTTTCATATTTTTGGTTCCCACGGGAATCTTTAGGTGTCCCAATTTAAATTTGGGATGTCTAAACTCTACTTTACGTGTCCCAATTCAAATTTGGGATGCCTAATGTTCCCATTTCCATCTTTATTTATAAAAATGCCACCACTTCTACCTTTTAACCTCCCTTTTTAAAATAGGGACATCTATAAGGGTGGTAGTATCTTCAACCTGTAGTAGTGTCAATCGATGTTTTCACCTTACTTAACTAGAGAGCATATGCAGGAGGGGAAGGCCAGGCTTTCACCCCAGGTTTGTCCCACTGAGGGGGGTCTCTGGTGGGTGGACGTAGTCATCTAATTAATCAGCCGCTGTGTTCAGCCATCATAGCATTATGTGCTCAGTGAGACATTGAAAGTGACCGCTACCTGCCCTTTAAAGTTACAAGGTTTTTCTTATATCAATCATATGAGAAACATATTGTACTGTAGGGCCATAATGATTATGTCTCTATGTAAAACAAATACTTCAGTGGAGAGAAGCTGATTTATACTTAATAATACAGTCATGGCAATCTCTCCAAGTATATAACTAATGTGCAAGTACACTAGAGTTCATTGAGTTAGAATTCATACCTAAATGTGCATAATTTGGGTCCCATGAATTGTTGCAAGTGTCAGACTCCACTGCCATAAAAGAATGTTGAGTTGAGTTCTATACTTGGTCACCATCCATGAGACCAAGACCACCTGTTTTTTGATTTCGTTTGGAACTGGGAGATTTGGATCTGCCAAGAATAATGCCATACCATCACCAGGTGGACTAAGATGTTCTCTATACATTACAAAGGAGAATTTGGTGGTGAAACTAGTGATTTTTCTTGTGGTGTTATCCCAAAGCCGCAACTATTGGAAACTTGTGATCTGTGCCACCTTATAAAGTTGGAATTCTCTGTTTTCAGGATCCACGCTGATTTTGATCTTAGAATCCTCAACATAAGCTTCTCCATCAAGTTTCACATCTCCTTCGTTAAAGCCAGAGTATTTAAAATATAATGCATGTGCTATAATTGGAGGAGGGATTATTATAAGGGGCAAGATAATGGCTCTTGATGTAAAAAAGAGAAGAACAAGAATTAGCCCAGTAGCCATATTTGGGAAGAGTTTGGATTCAAATTAATTTAAATTGTTCTTGTTGGTCTTTGAATTCCAAATGAATGGTTCTTACAATTGAAGCTACCTTACCTATTGATTCATTCAAAGTTTCGGATTTAGTTTGGTATTTCTTTGTTTACTTCTTAATGCCATTTGAGTTTTCCTTCTACCTTGGAAGATCCTTGATAGCTGAGCCTTGTAAAACAACAAATCACAGGGAGGAATTTGTTACAGGGTACTAGTCTAGTCCTATTCTTGAAGATGCCAGCGGCCTTATTAATCGAATTATTATTGAATATTATCATACTTGTTCTCATTTTGTTTGATACTGATTTTGATTATCTTATTGGTAACTGTTCATTCGGCCTTTTGTTTTGTTAACCAGGATACTTTAGATTTTTATGGTTGTCTTTACCAAATTTATAACTTCCTATTTGTTTAGTTCCCTTTCTTTTTATACAAAAGCTAGCCATTTTGCTAAATATCCCCTTTTTAATGAATTCCTTACCTTTATTTTTTAAAATCTAATCTATAATTATGAACATATTTTTTTGATAAAGAATTATGAACATATTTTGTTGATATTGATGCACTCCGCAAGTATACGGGTCATGCCAAGTAATAAAGTGATAAGTAGAGTATTGTCCCATGAGAAATCAATCAATTAATTTTTAGGTATTAAAATCTCAATTTCTTTTAAGTCAAATGAATCTAGTTATAAGAAAATTCAAAGGAAATTAATTAACGAAAACTATCAATGTCAAACACAACCTAGAGTCACTAATCCCTCACTAGCTCTCCAAATCTTAAATCCATTTAATTAGTTAATCTCAGATGTTAATTTTGTTAATCTTGAGTATAAATAGTAAGCGCCTGTTAGCTATTATGTCTAACCTGATTACTCAAGAGGCAAAATAACTCAAACACACTCTTCAACAATTACATGGCACTATTAGGTATATGTCTATCCTAATCACAAATTAAATCGTGATTTAATCCCATATTACTTAATCTCATAGCCTAATTAAAATCCCCCTCGTCAAGGTAAATCCTAATACTCAAATTCACATCTAATGGTGGCCAATCATTAAACGGATATAAAAAAAACAAGATTAAGTAACCAAAATTAACATAAATCTTAACTAATAAATCACGGAAATAAAATTTAGTTCACTAGTAAGTTCATAGTTTCCTTAGGTCTAAAAAGAAAATTAGCCACTCATGGCTATAATAAAATCCATGACAGAGAAATAATATTCAGATTTAAGGAGAAAGAAGGAAAAAGAAAGCAAAACTTTCAAAGAATCCCTCAGAGCTCCTCGAATGTTCACTACCCAGATCTTTCCCTCCTTGATCGTTCCTCTTTACCGTCAAGATCCTTTCTTGTTGCTATTTGGATCTCCCCTCCTTTCGATATTGGAAATTGTGCCTTAAGGGCCGATCATTATACTTTGAACATTATTATTTTAATGAAATTTCTCTATTCTGTTATCATAATATTTGCATGTTAATTGTGATAATTGTATCCTTGGATAATTCATGAAGATTGTCCTAAAATGTCCCTGGTCGGTCATCTATGTGGGAGCAGAGATGAAACAAGACCCGTATGACTTTGATGAGATATGGAGATATGAATCAAAGTCTCAGGCACTTGTAAGAGTACAAGGTGCTAGACCGACCCACTATGAGAAAGCTACATGGATCAAGTTATAATTTTTTCTCATGTATAACCACGTCACAATGCCTTTAGACCAAAGGTTATCATGGATTCCTACATGAGAGTTGCTAAGCTTTGAACTAGTCAAAAGTCTCTTTTGACCGAGTGATGATAAAGGCTATGAACGGGCTTGGTGGTTTTTCATGCAGAGGAATATGAATGATCAAGATGGAATTTGTCCCTTACATTAGTAGAGAGATATTATTGGGCCCCTCAATGAGTGAGTCTAAGAAATGTATGGCCATACTACAATGGAAAGGAGTTTCCATTTCTATTGTCAAGCTACTCAGGAATCAAGAAAGTAATGGTCAGGAACAAGAGGATGACATTATCCATGCCTTATCCTTGATCGAAATATCGTGTGACAAAAGGGACGTGACATGGTTGTATGACAGGTTGTATCGTGATAACAATCCTCATATGAATTAGGTAGTTGTAATGTCTTCCTAGAAGCCGCTTGTGACTTTTGGGTTACACTAATACAAAAAAGGTGTTTTAGACCGGCACATTTAGACCGGTTGTAGTGGATGAGGTCTAAAAGAAATGCGCGATGGCATTTTCATAATTATAAACAAGTTGGGAGACCGGTTATTATATTAACCGGTCTAAAAAATATTATTTAGACTGGTTCTACATTAACCAGTCTAAAAAAAATTAAGCCTTTTATTTTTTAGAACGGTTACTGACAAAACTAGTTTAAAAGATATTTATTTTAGACCGGTTAATATGACAATCGGTCTAAAACAAAAGAGTTTTAAGACCGGTTCTCCTAAAAACCAATCTTAAAAGTGGATTTTTAAGATCGGTTGTTAGCAAAACCGGTCTTAAAATCCTTTATTTTAGACCGGTTATCTAATTAATCGGTCTAAAAAGTCTTACCCAATATAATTTTCGCGCCGCGCCTCCTCCTGCTTCTTTCATTCTGAACTCCCTTCCAATCTGAAATCCCTCCTAATCTTTTCTCTGCTCAGCCGTCAACACCCCATCCGTTGTCGCTGTCGGTTGCTGTCAAATATTCTAAATCAAGTCCATCGTCGCTCTTCGGTCACTGTCATACACTGCTTCAGCTGCTCGTGGTTGTCATCGTTGGTCACTGTCATTCACGTCTTCATCCTCTTTTTTGAGGTATGCTTCATCGTCTTCTACAGTTACTATATAGAAGCTGTTACCTCCATATTTGGTCATCGGCCTAGGCTAGCAAAGGGCTCAACTAAATAGTAGCTTAATATAAATTTTTTGGTGTGTTTGGTGTTTAAAACCATCTCACAAAAATCTTGATTAGTTCTGGCAATGATTATATGAGCAGAAGTTTTGATGAAAACTGAATAGTTGTTTAGGATGTGCAGGATTTGGTTTAGTGTATTACAAACTACTGTGTAATTAGTGAATTTATTGAATGCCAATGTCAATGCCTTACAGGATACGCAGTATTTGGTTTAGTGTATTACATGACTGTTTTTTGGCCTTGAAGTGCGAGTGTGATAGAAAATGATTATAACAGATAAGTCAAATTATAATTATTATGAGGGAATTATATACCAACACTGACGTCTCTTCGTGGTGGTCACTGCACTATTAACAAGTGTTTAGTTTCTATAATTATATCCATAACCATTAGGGGTTAAGTCATAAGGCACGATTCTTCAATATGATTAGTTACATTAACCTAATTATTTGCTTGCAAGTGCTGGATGTAGCGGGGCCATTTATAGTTGTTTTATTAACAAACTTGTTTTATGTTTTTGTGTACTACTTTTGGACCCATTATGATGAATAAGATATAGGAACATAAATTATTGGGAAGGATAGGAATATATCATATAGGTAATGATCCGGGTACTATATTATTCATTATTGCTTTTTTATGAGCATATATAATGGAGGGATACGTACAAGGGCAATGCGACATGAGTTAGTGTTCCTTTAATATTAGTTTAGTGCATTGTCTTTAATTAATCAATTAAAATATTAATTATAAGAGCAATGTTGACATGCTCTTGTCATCACACATTCAATATGCATGAATAGGGTTGAGCTATGGAAGCAAGTTGTATTCGTGCATGCCAATGAACACTGAAACAAAAGAGCCCCTCTTTGTCAACTAAGTGTGATGAGTGCGTTAGGACATACCCAACACCTACAAGACCTTTCCTAAAAAGAATTATGACCTCTCTCTACATTTGATTTCTTAATGGATCACAACTAGTGAACCTTTTCAATCAACACAAGAAATTAGACACACCAACCCCTCTCCATCACCTACAAATTGCCTCTCTGATTTTATTTTCTTTGATTACTTTCAATAGTAAGACAAGTCTCAACTTAACTTGCAAGCCCACGTTATCATTATGTAGTAGTTAAACTAGGTACTTGGGTGTAATGATTGCATGCTCTCATCATACTCCTGCCTTTTCCAGGGGAAAAAGTAGAAAACAAAAAAAAAGGTGTTAGAATATATGGATCATAGTTGGATACAAGCCAAATGGATGAGTGTTAAATATGATATTGTGGTGAGGGGTTTTTTAGACTTTGCAAAAACAAATACTGATAATGATAGTGGGATGTTTTATTGCCCTTGTGTAAAATGTTTGAATGAGAAGCGATTAAGTGTTGCAGAAATATATACACATTTATTTTGTGAAGGGTTTTGTAAGACGTATATAGTATGGGTATGGCATGGTGAACAATTAGAAATGCCAAGTGCATCTCAACAGGGGGAAGTGACTTGTAATGATAATGACACGGATCTGGATTATCGGATAGAGGATATTATTCGTGATGTAGGAGAAGAGACTTTTGAACAATCACATGCATATGGTAATATGTGCAGTGATGCTGAGAAGCCGCTATACCCCAAGTGTAAAAATTACCAATTGCTGAAAGTTGTATTGAAATTGGTAAGCTTGAAAGCACGGCATGGATGGAGCGACAAGAGTTTTTCAGAAACGCTTAAGGCCTTTAAAGACATGCTTCTTGATGATAATGTGTTTCCTTGTCGATACTATGATGCTAAGAAAATATTGTGTCCACAGGGATGAAGTATAAAATGATATATGCTTGCCCTAATGATTGCATATTGTATAGAAAAGAGCATGAAGAGAAGGAGCAATATCCGATATGTGAAACGCCGAGGTATAAATCAAATAAGGGACATGTAAAAGTGTTGTGGTATCTTCCAATCATTCCAAGGTTCAAGCGCCTATTTGTTAATGAAATTGATGCCAAAAATTTGAGATGGCATGCAGATGAGAGGATTTCTAATGGAAAGCATCGACATCCAGCTGATTCTTCTCAATGACAGAAAATCGATAAATTATTTCCTAGCTTCAGTGAAAAACCTAGGAATCTCAGGCTTGGGCTTAGCACAGATGGCATGAATCCTTCTGGTAGCCTAAGCAGTATACATAGTTCATGGCCTGTTCTATTGGTAATTTACAACTTATCTCCTTTATTATGTATGAAACAAAAGTACATTATGTTGATTTCAAGACCAAAACAACCCAAAAATGACATAGATGTTTTCCTAGAACCCTTGATCGAAGATTTGAAAGAGCTATGGGATAAAGGTGTTGATGTTTTTTATGTGAACAAGAAGGAGACTTTTAATATGCAAGCAATAATCTTTTGTACTATAAATGACTTCCCTGCATATGGGAACTTGTTAGGATATAGCATTAAAGGCCACAAAGCATGTCCGATATGTGAAGAAGGCACATGCTACCATCAACTTCAACATGGAAGAAAGACGGTTTACCTTGGCCATAGATGATTTCTTAGATGAAGCCACCCTTATCATAGATTAAAAAAAGCTTTTTTCGATGGCCAAGAGTTTGAAGATGATCCAGAGGCATTGACTGGGGAGAAAATTTATGAAAAGGTGAAAAATATCAATACTATCTTTGGTAAGTCATCAAAGAGTAGAAATGAGAAAAATATATGGAAAAAAAAAGGTATGTCTTCTTCGATCTTCTATATTGGAGCAATATTGATGTCAGACATTGTATTAATTTCATGCATGTGGAGAAAAATGTATGTGATAGTATTGTTGGGACACTGCTCAACATACAAGGAAGTTCTAAGGATGGCATGAAGGCAAGATTAGACTTGGAAGAAATGGGAATACGAGAAGATTTACATCCAAGGCCATATGGTATAAAACTTTTTGTCCTCCAGCTGCTCATACTTTGTCTAAGGATGAGAACAGAAGCTTTTGTGAGTGTTTACATGTCGTTAAAGTTCCCTCAGGGTATTCTTCAAATTTTAAAAAGCCTGTATCGATGAAAGATTTGAAGTTAATAGGGCTAAAGTCTCATGATTGTCATGTCTTAATGCAACAACTACTCCCAGTAGCTATTCGAGGCATTGCCGAATATGATCTTCACACATATTGACTATACTTTGTTTCTTCTTTAATGCCATTTTTTCTAAAGTCATTGACACAGAAAGATTGGAGGAATTGGAAAATGAAGGATATATGATATTGTGCCAGCTTGAGAAGCCTTTTCTTCCTTCTCTTTTTGACATCATAGTATACTTGATTGTTCATCTAGTGAGGGAGATAAAGTTGTGTGGGCCTATCTATTTCTAGTGGATGTACCCAATCGAAAGAACTATGAAAATCTTAAAAGGGTATGTGAAGAACCCCAATCGGCCTGAAGCATTTATTGTTCAAAAATATGTTTCTGAAGAAGCTATGGAATTTTGTTAACATTATTTGTCAAATGTACGACATATTGGCCTTCCTAAACGTCATGATCAAGAAGGGGGTAGACGCAGGGCAACAGTAAAGAGCAAAGATGTTGATGAATTGCAACAAGTCTACTTGTACATCTTGAACAATGTTGATAAAGTTCAATATTACATGAATGCCCATAAAGAAGTTGTACGGAAACAAAATAGTCGAATGACTGAACAAAGGTTAATTAGGGAGCATAATAGAACTTTCGCACATTGGTTCAAACAAAAGGTTGACGGAGAAGAATGTGTTTCTGATACAATAAATTGGTTAGCACGTGGTCCTGAAGTTGATGTCATAAGTTGGACTTTATTTGTGATCAATGGTTATACTTTTTACATGAAGTCCCTAGATGATAAGAGCACCGTCCAGAACAGTGGTGTTGTATTAGTGGCTGAATCTATGCACTTCTCTAGTTCGAAAGATAAGAACCCCACATTGGCTGCCATACCTTATTATGGGGTGATTGAAGAGATTTGGGTGGTTGACTATGTTAAAATTAGATTTTCCATTTTCAAATACAAGTGGATTGATGTCAATAATGGTGTGAAGATCGATAGGTTAGGATTTACATTAGTAGATCTCAATAGTAGAAGTTTTGGAGATGAACCTTTCATTATGGCAGATTAGGCGCAACAAGTGTTCTATATCACTGATCAGGCAAATAAAATGTGGTTTGTAGCTCTCCAAGGAAAAAGGGTCATTGATATTGACGAGAAAAGTCACTCAAATTATGATCTTCTTGAGACTCCCTCTTTTTCCAGGGGTCTACCAGAATTGAACGAAGAAGATGAAGACGATAATGCGCACGGCACAAGAAATGATCATCACGAGGGAATATAGGAGGATATCTCTTTATGATACTACTTTGAAGTTAACTAACTAAAGTAATTATGATTATGATTTATATCTGAAGAATATGTTTAGTTATTTTATCTACATAGTCTTCTCATGTCATAGCTTAGGATTTATCTTTCTTTGTTGTCGTTATAGGCAAATGACGAATCCCCAGCATCCTAGTGCAAAGGATCAGGCACCAACTACACCTCTGAGTCAACCACCTAGTGCTTAGGAGAGTCAGCCAGCTAGTGCTCAACATAGTCAGTCAGCTAGTGTTAATCAGGGCGAACCTAGCAATGCTCAGAGCCAGGGTCATAGTGAGCCCAGTAGCCAATCTGTACGGAAGGGTAGACGTGGCATACGATTGACAGACGTTTCTCTCAGTCTGAGTGCAGGCCAAAAGATACCGATTGAGTTTGAGAGTTATTGGATTCTAATTGGGCCTAATGCAAGCCGATATACGAGTTTTATCGGCCTCCTTGCACGTAACAAGCCGAGCATCTTGATAGAGGAGTGGAGAAATGTTGATGAAAAGGTGAAGCAACATATTTGGGATACTATCCAGGTATACAATTCTCTTCTGTATGTAATTAATTATTATCAAATATATCACAAATTTGTCACTTACTCCTTCATTGCATGCATTCTAGCTCACCTATGATGTTCCTCAGAGTGAGATCTTGTACAACAAGACAATGATGTATTGTTATGAGCATTGGAGCAAGTTTAAGACAAATCTGACCAATAATTACATTCATATCAAGGTGAAAGATGGTCAACCTCATCCTAATCCGTGCAACAAGTATACATTTCTTGATCAAGCGACTTGGCGAGCATTTGTTAGGCTTTGGACTACTCCAGAATCTCTGGTTAGTTGAATTATTTTTCATTTTATTTACTTAGCAATCAACTTAATTAATTATAACACTTTCCTTTTGTATAATTTCTTATTCGCAGGCAAAAAGGCAAAAAGCACAAGAGAGTGGTAGAAAGAATGATTGCCCACATACAATGTCTCGTGGGGGTTATGCAAAGGCTAAAAGAGACTTGTTGGCGGCCAAACGAAAGAGATTGGAAGAAGCATCTCAATCCAATCCTTCTGTTCTTCTTTCTCCACCATCTCCGATTTGCCATGAAGAAAAATGGATGTTTGCCCACTAAAAGAGGAGTGGGTCTTATACAAGTGAACAATCTTGTATAGTAGGTGAAAGAATTGTAAGTATATATCGTTGCTATTATTAATTACATAAGAAACATATTTCATTACTTATGTTTGTCATTTTGTATTATCTTATAGGAGGAACTTAGAAAAAAACAAGTTGAGGGATCTTTTAAGTCGGAGGGTAGGAATGATATTATAACTGTTGCTACTGGCAAACCTAAACATCCAGGCCGTGTTAGGGGAGTTGGAGGAGGGGTGGGGATAAGGGATTACTTTGGAGCCCCTGTACGCCATTCCTCAAACATCGTGACTGGGGAGGAATTAGAGACTATGTTGGCCACTATAAGAGCAGATGCAAAGGCTAACGCTAAAGCATCATTTGATGCACTATTAGAGATCCGGTTGAGCAAGATGAAAGAGGAAATGATAGTGTTTAAGAGCTCAAGATAAGATACCAGTGCTCCCCTGCCACAATCGATTGATCCTAATAAGCAGAGCACTAAAGGGAGTTGTTGCAACATCGGTTAGTCATCAAAAGGTCCTACAAGAGAACTTACTGAGCGTTGTGATATTTTTGTCGAGGATCCTCTGAGACGGTTAGTTGCACGGGATAGTGTGCATAACCTGTGATCAACTATCCACCACCAATAAATGGAAGCTGATCAAGTACGAGTGTCAGTTGACAAGGTGATCATTGCAGATGCACCTGTCCCTTCCCTTATGATGAATTCAAGATTGTAAGCGATGTCCTGGGTACGTTCATCTTCTAGCTAGGCAACCTTGTTCCTGTTCAAGCTGAGGAAAGTCCGATCAAAGCCCCACCAAGTCCAGCTCCTTTCACTCAGCATGAAGTTTCACAGCCTCTATTAAATATCATGCAACAAGTGATTCTGATGGCATATGATATATCCTTTAAAACAAGAGATTGGCCTACGGATTCAGTTGTTCGACAGTCAGGGGTGACATGCTATCTTGAGAGGGATGATTTGATGTCGCTGGTAGCTCCTAAACAAAATCTTACGATTGGGATTGTCCAAATATTCTTAATGTAAGTATCTTTTGCAATTCAAAGTAAATATTTTCAAAGTTTCACCGTTTACCTTTGATTTATGTGCTTGCATTATTATAGGTACATGCATCGTAGGTTGGTCTCCTTATGCCCCCATCACATCTAAGAGAAAGGGACCACTGTTGCTATCAGATATAGATACTTATCAGAGAGGCTTAGTGAAACTGGAACTAAGTGTTTCTTGGCTCCATATGTGCATGGGTAAGAAACAAACTAATATTTTATAATTTATATAATGTTTTATGTTTGCTTAATATTCTTCTCTTTTTTTCAGTGATCATTGGCAGTTGGTTCTTCTATGCAAGAGTAGTTACACTGTCATCCTCTTATGTTCCCTCCACTTCAAACTAGGGAATGATTTGAAAAAGACCATAAACTCGTTAGTTTTCTTGCATTATTACCTTTTGTGTGCAAAGTTTGTGGAATTTGTGTAAAACCAATAACCTTTGTGATTGTGATGATCATAGGACTATGCGGACATTCCTACATACTGCTTGTGGTAAGCATATTCGTGACTTAAAGGACCCTACATGGATCATGCCAAAGGTTAGTACATATGATTTGTTTAAAGAATGTAATAAGCCATGCCTTTATATTTGTTTTAATGATATCATGTTTTTTGTCAGAGCCGTAGGCAACCATAAGGGTCCGACTTATGTGGGTTTTATGTTTTGAGACACAGTTACAATATTATCACTCTAGGCACAACTAATTTTACTCAAGAGGTAAATTTATATTTTAGAACTTTTGTATTACTTTATTGTTTTTAAGTTACTAAGTTAATGTTTCATCTGATTTTGGTGTTACAGATGTTTGATCTTGCAGATCGCTTTCCTGAAGAAGATATTGATTTCATTCGCACATGTTGTGCTGAATTCATTTATGAGCTATTCCACAAATAGTGAGTTTTTGAATCCCATATTACATTGTATATTGTTCTCATATGTATTGCTAATAAGGTTTATGTATCTGTGTAGGACAATTTCTGTGATATAGGTGATACAGGAGGCATGGGATTTGAGGGACTGACCTTTGTAATTTTTCTTCCCTTTGTATTATGTAAAACTGAGGAATTTCTGCTATTGCTTGTATCAATACTTGAATTTTATTGCTGCCGTTGTCATTTCAAAGTTTTGCATCCATTTTTGAGCAAATTCGTCTGTTTGGACATTCCTGCATGTTTTTAGTTTTAGACAACTTCATGTTGCACATTGAAATTGCAAGAAATGGAGTGAATTTGTAGTTCCTAGAATCTAATTTTAGCTTGTTGCTTAAATTGTGACATTTGATCTTGAACCTTAGATTGTTCTATACTAATTACCATTTGTTGGAAGTTTAATTAAACGTCACCTACCTTACACCTTTATTTGTGCTTGTTGTTGATCTTGCTGCTGTCATTGCTTTTGTGAAATATGTTATGTTGCTTCTGTGCTGCTGTTAAAATTGGAGCATCCACTGCGTGTATATATATAAAAGGGACATTTTTTTTAAAAAAATAGAACCTTTAAGACCGGTTGTAGGCACAACCGGTCTTAAAATGTCTGACCTTTAAGATCGGTTGTAGACAGAACAAGCCTTAAAGGTAACCTTTAAGACCGGTTTTAGAAACAACCGGTCTTAAAAGTATGACTTTTAAGATTAGTTGTAACAACCTGCCTATAAAATAACATACTTTTTAGACCTCCTGTAACAAGACCTAATTCACAACTGGTCTAAAAAGTCTTTTTTAACCGATCTAAAAAGTCAATTTTCTACTAGTGTTAGTACAGTTATTGGCCAACTGCCAACTTCATATGGGCCTACAGGGTCGCATACAAGAATGGCCCAACATGAGATAATGTTTAATTTAGGGTGGACGAATTTTTTATATATATATATATATAATATAAAATTCGTTAATAATATTGTATAGATATATATTTTCGAAATACATATCTTATATATTATATGATATTATTATTTTGTGTTAGTTTTAAATTTAAATTTAATTTATTAAGATATATTAAATTTAATAACTAACATGATAGAGATATAGTATCTCAGATTTAATTTATGAAGATAAATTAAATTAATGGCTCTTTATTTGGATTAAATAAATAGGTTAAATTAAAACTGTTAGATAGATTTAATTTAAACTGAATTTATTTAATTAGCTCATCAAGATAATTAATTGTTGATTAATTTTGAAATTAATGATGATTAATTTTGAAATTTGAATATAGCCCTCATAGGTTATAAACTTGATAGAGTAGATATACTCATACGCGCATGAGAATTCAGAGCCGCAAGGGAAACCCTAAAAACATTGGAGGCGCTAGCACGAAGTCTCTGGAGAGCATTCATGTGGATACCGGTAGAGGGAGTGGACCTAACGCATTGGCTCCTAGATCCTCGATTAGGATCAGTAAAACATTAAATGCCGTTGATAGATCCTCGATTAGGATCGGTAAAATTTTAAAATTCTTCCGCTGTGCCTGCCGATCCTAACATCCGATGTGTGTGTTGCTCCTTCATTTATATAGTATTGCGTGGCTGGCACCTTTCCATCTCTTTATCCAATTCTTTATCTAAATATCTTTCTTTTAATTCAAAGAGATATTATGCGCAATCCGAAATCTCCTCCATTGATCACAACAATTGATCTTGTTCTTCCTTCACGTGGGGTCCACGTCTACATGTATCTGATTCCAAATCTCTTGCTTTGAAATATATCTCATTAGTCTTCTTCAATTCAATCAATATCTTCCTATATAGATATATGCTCTCACTTGCCAGCTCATGCGTCTGAAGTCTTATGTGATATATAAATAATTAAATATATATATAACACATTATCATTATTTTCCCTTTCATTATCTTCACAATATGTACGGCTCCTTTATATATATATATATATATATCTCTCTCTCTCTCTTTTCTTCTAATTTTTCCCTTCCTCAATATCATCATATTTCCTACAAACTAAAAATAGGATATGGATAGATTTTATATTAAAATTTCTTTTTATCCCCAACTTAATTAAAAGATAGAAAATATATAGAAGATAATTAAATAAGTATAAAATATTAATAAATTTAATCAATTATGTTGTGAAATCTATACTTATTTAATTATAAAATATATATTTATCAAATTCCCCTACACTTGGATATTTGCAATGCATTCCTTTTGTTTTCTTTTCCAACTATTCAATTTCTCCCCCTCATGTTAGAAAACCTTTATCGAATGACAATCAACTAATAATGCAACATAAGTCTCCTAAATCCATCTGTTTCCATTAGAAACATCCTTTTGTTTCATTTAGAGACAAACATGATGAAAGAGGTTCTTACCCAACATTTATCTTAATTTCCTTTAAAAATCCATCTCTGTACATTGTGATGGATCAATAGGAATACACATTCAAACTTTTTAAGATGGAACATACCTGGCTTCTGACCAAAAGCCAATTTTATCGAGAGAATTTGCTTGGTTAGTATAAGTACTGCAATATGTAAGATCAAATATGTCAACACTGAAATAGAAATTTTGTTCTCATAAGTATTAATCTGTCTATTTATGGAGGCTTCAATGAATGAATCATATAATCTGAAAATTGCACTTAACATAATAAATTATTCAAACATTCCTACAAACTTCAAGTTGCAGACTAATAGTAATATCATATGTAATCATCTTATAGATGCATCTATCAAAATTATTAAACATTTATATGGTTTACATGATATTTGAATGGGCCTATATATGAGTTTATTTATTTCCAGAATTATAGAGATAAATTCCAAATCATAACTTGTGATACTTTCATAATCAAATTTCTTTGAGAACAAACAGCACATGCTAATTCATGAATTATATAATATATTGGCTATTCGTAAAGAATCTTCTGGTTTTTCAATGGATATCATACGTAATCTTTTATATATGACTCAGATGATCAAACAAATCATGCTAACAATAAATTTGTTTGGATTAGTAAACTGCTAGTTTACTATGAAATATTGCTTAGCCAACAACAAACTTTTCAATTTTCAAAAGATATAGATGTAAAATATCAATATGACATCACTACTAGAAAAAATGCTTTTAACGTCCCTTTTTTGGGCCTTTCAACATCTAAAAATAAGAGGACGTCTATTTGAGGGACGTAGAAAAAAAATGTCAATAACGTCCGTAAAACAGGGGACGTGTCTAGGCAAGACTTTAAACGTCCCCACTAAATACTGGGGACGTCTAAAGTCTGCACTTTAGACGTCCCCAGTATGGATAGGGGACGTCTAAAGTCAGTCTAAAGGTCACTTTAGACGTCCCCAGTTTGGACTGGGGACGTCTAAAGTGACACTTTAGAAGTCCCCACAACATTATGGGGATGTCTAAAGGTGTTTTAGATGTCCTTAATTTATTGTAGGAACATTAAAAAAAAATTTTAAATGGCATTTTTTTAATATATTTATTTCACTGTGTGGAAAATTTAAACTGCAGAAATAAGATGAAAACAATAGAATAAAACCATAGCAGTTCAGCAGAATGGAGACAGCAATCTATATGCCGTTGTTATGTAATAAAAACAATCTATATGTACAATATAGAGAAGACATAGCTACCATCATGATAAACTCTTTTGCCTCTGTTATGCTTATGGAAACAATGACCAGGGATTTAGAAGAGGTGAAGTTAAAAAGCGCAAATTTGTCTAGCTATGTTACACAGCTAACAGATAGCAAGAATAGCACACAAGCTCAAACTGGAGGAGTAATACCTTGAAACACAGTGATCAACCCCAAGGCTCTTTATGCAATATAACTTTAAGGAGTAGCAAAATAATTAACTAACAAACCACACAAACGACACAACAATCAATATCGAACAACAACAACGCTAATTATATGTACAATATGTAGAACCACCACAAATGTCTGTCCTACAAAATCTACTAAAGACTTTACTCTGGTATACGTTGAAGAAGATGTCTAGCCAAAAAGTCTGTGATCATATTTATGTCTTCATATAAGTAGGCCTCTTCATTGTCAAAAATCTGCAAATTAGAAAATAATCTTAGATGAAATAATGAATCAAGTGAATGAATTGCTATTGAATTACAACACCAAAACTATTATCCTCTGAGAATGAAGAAGCGATTACTTGCTCAAAATCTGTCGTAATGCCACTCTTAATGATGTTAAACAAATAAAGTATGACATAGTATCCACATTCCCAGCCGCCAAGTTGTTGAGGGCACTATAAATCAAAAGCAAATGGTTAAAATCAATAAAGGCATATCTAAAACAACCGTCAATCAAAAGAACTTGATTTGAAACTACGTACCTTTGGAAACAACCATTTCAGGTCTTTGCCACCTTTATGATCGTGTGGCTCGCCAAGCACTCGAAATGTCTAGCATGCCGTATCATTAAAATGAAAATCAACAAAAACTAGAATAAGTCATTTAAGTTAAGAATCAAGAAGCAATAAAATACAAAAAAATAACATACGTGTTGAAGACGTTTTTTGTTTCTTTGTATTGTATTTTACTCAAGGAATCAAACCAGTAAACTACATGGAACCGA
Source organism: Inga leiocalycina (assembly GCA_963242795.1). Lineage (NCBI taxonomy): Eukaryota > Viridiplantae > Streptophyta > Magnoliopsida > Fabales > Fabaceae > Inga > Inga leiocalycina. The sequence continues at coordinate 58,177,483 of OY725321.1, read as the reverse complement.
GGACAGAGAACACATAAACTCCAGTGGTAACTATAACAACATATACAAATTAAAATGAAGCTAGATCGCAAGGCAATTATTTATTAAAAATCTCAAATAGACAAAATTAAAATGCGTACCCTTGAACAATCGGTGCTAGACAACAACAATAGTCATTCTCTCCCATTGTGAAGCCCACATAGTGAGTCTATTTTTGCATTATATTCCTATCCCTTGTCGTATTTGTAGGACACAAGAATCCATATAAATCAACTCTTTGCATGTCAATGCATATACGACAAAAGGAGCTATAATAGAATTAAAATGATGAATGTATTAGCCAGTAAATATATGAAACCAAAAAACCATTTCACTAAATAAAGGAAAAAATGGGAAATTAAAAACTTACAGGATTGCAAATTTGACCCATCCTATATCTATCTCCTCCAACTTAATGAACTGTTTAAGGTCATCTTTATCAATTGTGAAGGGATACTCTAATTTCTGGCCCATAATTCCTAGAGGCATATGCAAATTGATCTGGCGAATGCCTTTATAGATATGCTCCAGTCATGCTAAGAAGGGCCATTTTCCTGCTTCCTGCTCATTCTTTCAGAACATAAAAAACATATTGTTAGTATAATGCCAACAGATCTCAAGTAAAAGTAAGGTTGTTCCATACCATTAGAGGTGTTGCCGCTGCTGAGCCAATAAGATCTACAGGCCAAAGGATGAAGGATCCTCTCGCCTGAGCTATCATGGCAACCTCATCATCAGGAATAGGGATGGTTGTACCTTCTTCCCCCTCCTGAACACATGTCACAGTCACCCTACATAAATGCTGTGGAATTTGCTGATGATGGTGGGTGGTAACTTGTGTGTGAATAAGAGCATCTACATTTACACGCAGCACTGGGGCATCTAAAGAGAGGATGGCAAGTTCTCCCTGCTCTAGAGTAGGAGAAGGGTCTCCAAGTGGTTCCTCCACCGGGTTGTAACTTCCTTTGATGTTGTGGAAGGCCGGGGATGAATGGGTTCTTGCTCGATAGTTGCCATCTACGATTCAAACATCTTCATCATTTCAGCTCGTAGCTCAAGCATCAGCTAATGACATAGATCTGGCAACAGCTCTTGTCTGAGCTTGTCACGAAGGTTGGCTTCAAGCTCTTGTGAGACTTCCTGGAGAATCTTGGCCACAAGCTCCCTACTGGGTTCAACTTGTGATGAATAAGAATGTGAGGCTCGACCAAAATACTTCATGACTCAAACTCCCCCTGCCTCCCCTAGAACATGACCGGGGTGATCTGGCTTTCGAATTACCATTGACAAGATGTCCAGCCGTCCACTTAGAGTGAATGAACCTTGGCTACTATGCTCTTCCAGTTCATCCTACAGCATAAAAGTTATCGTATACAAAAATTAAGCACTCCCAATATGAAACAAACTTTATACTTATGCTCTAACTACTTACAATCCTCGCGGCAACCTCGGTAACAGTTGGATTTACATACTTCCCACCCTTAATCCTCCCTGCTTTCCATTTTTTGTGATGTGGAGGAGGTGGCGAGGTTTGGACCACAACGCTAGGATCTGAAGTGGCTGCTTCATTCAATTTCTCCAACTCTTCTGCCATCATCCTTCACTCAAGCTTTCGATAACCACCACGAGACATGCAATGTTGATACTTATTAGCTGCTTGCCTTTCTGCATTTGCTATACTTAATGCCTGTGAATAGAAACAATGAACACCGAATCAATGATATCAACTATATTCAAATAAAACACTATGATGACAGAAATCTTACCAAAAAGTTTGGATTTTCTCTTAATGCCATAAACAACCTCCAGTCCTCTAGAGACAAATACGTATACTCCTGACATAGATCCTTACCCCTCAGTTCCCCTTGAATGTAATCTCGTGTAAGCCTGTTCTTGAAATCTTTCCATCATAGACAAACTTCCCTCATCCACTCCTTTTACATCACCGCAGTGTCAGGAACATCATAGGTTTGTTGCAAGACAAAAACATAAGTTAATTATATTTGAAGCAATAGGAATAAAGATATATACATAAGCATTAATTATCGAAACTTATATACCAAATGTTGTTGCCAAATCAAGTCTTTGGTTTTTGGTGGAACCAACTTCCAATTATCATAGATAATGCGAACTTTGCTCTGACCCAAATAACCTAAGTAGCTAATGAAATGGTCTTCCTCTAGATTAATTGGTTTCAAATTGTCATCAAAGTCAATATGCAACCTCTCCTATTGATGGTGATGACGTGCTACCAATGCAGGCAATTTTGTACTACCTCTAACCCTTATTCTCACAACGGGTTCAGGCCTATTCATTTCATTGTCCCTATCACTTTGTGAGTCACTAGAATTGTCCATATTCCTGTAAGCACAAAAATCATTGTCAAATAGGTGAATAAGTTGTAAGTAAATGAATAAAATAACTAGTTATAAAACAAACAGCATACATTACTATTTTCTAAGTTAAGCTCTTACTCTATATTATTTCCCATATTCTTTCACCATGATAATATCTGATAGCATATTCTTAATCATCTACCAATTCTACTTCATTTGTTCTAGGCGGATTAATTGTGAAAGGTGTTGTGTCGTCAAGGTTGAAGGTCGGATCACCATGCTAATTTTTTTTACTTTGAAGTACAATGAAAATTTTTTTATTTGTAGGATCTGTGACATAAAACACTTGTTTCGTCTGGCTTGCTAGAATGAAGGGCTCATCCCTATAACCTATTCTTTCATGATCAACTTGGACAAATCCAAATTATTGATTTATTACCACAACATTATTGCTAACCCACTTACATTTAAATAAAGCAACTTTGAACTTGTTGTAAGTAATTTCCCATATTTCTTCTATCACTCCATAATAGGCCATGGATGCTAATATGGGGTTTTTGTCTTTCAAACTGGAAAAGTGCATGGCTTCAGCTTCTACCATCACCCCACTATTTTGCATTGTACTTCTATCATCTTGATCTTTTGTGTAGAAAGAATAACATTTATATCATAACCGCTCCAAGTAATGATCTAAAACGAAGGCCCCCAACCTAACCACTCTATTGTCTCAGACACACCGGTCTCATGCAAAACCTTTTCCTGAAACCACTCTATGAATATCTTGCTTTTCTCAATACCAATATGTATGTCATTCTACCTTGGATTCATGTTCTTCAATCTCTTTCTGTGTTCATCTATGTACGGTTGAACTTATGCCATGTTTTCAGGATATAAATGTGTTCTTGCAACACCTCTTCACAAGACATAGTCTTCACTTTCAGTCCTCGTGTTCCCTTGCTTCTCCCCTCTTCATGCCGTGATTTTTCCTTCTTCCCTAATAGATAATTGCTGCAGAAGTCTATAACCTCTTCAACTACATATCTTTCAACTATTGAGGTTTCTGGTCGATAGGGACTTTTAGAATACCCTTTTAAGATCGTCATGTATTGCTCGAAAGTGTACATCCACCTCAAGTAAATTGGATTACAGAGCCTTACCTCCCTTACCAAATGACCTATCAATTACACTATTATATCAAAAAATGAATGAGGAAAGTGCATCTCTAATTGGGACAATATAATATAACCCTCAGCTTCGAGTTCATCCAACTTTTCAGTGTCAATGACTTTGTTACAGATAGCATTAAAGAAAACAAACAATCTTGTTATAGTGGTTCAAACTTCATCTTTCATAATGCCTCTAATAGCTATTGGTAATAGTTGTTACATCAACATATGATAATCATGGGACTTCATTCCCACTAACTTCAAATCATCAATTGCCACACACCTTCTCACATTCGAAGAATACCCTTGTGGCACCTTAATTTCGTGCAAACATGCACACAAACTTCTTTTCTCTGCTTTTGATAATGTATGCGATGCTGGCTCCATGTATGCCCTCCTACCATCGTCTCTTAGTTGTGGATGCAATCGTTCTCTTATACCCATATCAACAAGGTATAGTCTCGCACTAATCCCATACTTAGTCTTTCCTGGTATGTTCAAAAGCATACAGACAAGGCTATCACAAATGTTTTTCTCTACGTGCATCATATCAATACTGTGTCTCACATCAAGAGTACACCAATATGGAAGATCAAAGAAAATTGATCTCTCCTTCTATATGCTCTTCTCACCTACAGTCTTCTAATTCTTACCGAATAAGACATTGATACGTTCGACCTGACTGTATACCTCCTCTTCGGTTAATGCCTTCAAAGCCATTCCATGCTCCGGCAAGCCGTTAAAACGCTTTCTTAAGCTACGATACGGGTAGAACCTATCAAGGAACCTCTTGTGACCAAGGTAGACCGTTTTTCTTCCATGCCTAAGTTGGTGGAAATGAGTTTTTTCTTCACAGAATGGATATGCTTTATGCCCCTTCACATTGTACCCTGACAAGTTTCCGTACGCAGAGAAGTCGTTTATCGTGGTGAAAATCATTGCACATAGCTTGAAGGACTCCTCGTATATGCATCAAACACATCTACGCCTTCCTCCTAGAACTGCTTCAAGTCCTCAATCAAAGGCGCCAAGTAGACATCGATATCATTCCCCAGCAATTTTGGTTCATAAATCATCATTAAAACCATCACATACTTGCGTTTCATACAAAGCTAGGGAGGCAAGTTATATATTACAAGGAGTACCAGCCACACACTATGTGTGCTATTAAGAGTTCCATACAGATTGATGCTATCTGTACAAAGCCCAAGCTGAAGGTTTCTTGGATCGCTGCCAATTTTAGGGAACATTTCATCTATTTTCTTCCACTGTGGAGAGTCAACCGGGTGCCGAAGATATTTTCCATAAGATATTCTCTCATCTGAATGCCATCTCAACTTCTTTGCTTTTTCTCAGTCCCAAATAAATTTTTAAAACACGGTATTATTGGAAGATACCACAAAATCTTTAAAGGTTGCCTTTTAGTTGCCCCATCACCACAACCGCCATCTTTCTTTACTTTGTATCTTGCAGTTTGATACTTAGCACACTCACTCAAACCTCATACTCCTTTCTATACAAGACGCAGTCATTAGGGCAATCGTGTATCTTTTTATACTCCATACCCATAGTAGATAGGATTTCCTTGGCCTCATACATACGATTTGGAAGTATATTATCATCTGAAAACATATCACACAACAGTTCAAGCAGCAATATGAAACTACTATCGGTCCACCTACAAGTTGCTTTTAAGTTAGCCAAATGTAAGGCTCCTGTCAGCCGTGCGTACTTACTCCCAGGGTACAATGGTGTCTCTGCATCACTCCGCAGGCTGTCATATTCATGCGACTGCGTAAAGGATTCTACCTCAACATCGTGACTCATTCTCTCTATTCTATCTTCTTCTATGACATCCACAGCTTCCTTCTTGTGCGATGGACAATCAGTTACTTCCTCACCATGCCATATCCACCTTGTGTATCAAAGATTTATTCCATAACAAAGTAGGTGATCCCTTATAACTTCAACATCACGTCTTCTCTCATTTAAACAATTGACCCAGGGACAAAAATACATCCCATTTTTTGCTGGAGCGTTCCTTCTAGCAAATGCAATAAACTCTTCAACCCCATTCTCATATTCTTCACTTGTTCTCAAAAAGTTCATCCAACTATGATCCATTTTATTACCACCTACGCCATTCCCACTAATACTCAAGTTTAGAATAATTGTCAACACCGGGAATTGCCTTTTACTATTTTTTTTTCAAAATTTTGGCAGCATTTCCCCTTAAAAGTGAGACATCCCAAAATCAAAATAACAAACCATCTCTGCTTAATTTAAATGAAACTAAACTAAACTCAAGTTTAGAATAATTGGACTTGGGTTTGTAACACCTTACTTCTCTTTTCATGTTTCTACAAAGTAGTTTAAGCCTTTATACACATAACTTCCAACGTCTTACAAGATAAAGCAAATCCAATTACCAATCACAGCAATAATAATAATAATACATGTTTGATAAATAAATCATGACAGTTTTGCGGAACTACCTATCTTTTTTATCAATCGGAACTACCTATTACTTCCCGTATATAATCAGCTAGTAGTACTCTATAATATATATGAGTATTCACAAATTTAACAACACAGTTCACAATTAATGGCATTTATTGCATGTTAGATTCCAGCAAGAAACATTAAAGTTGAAAACTTCAATCCAACCAATTGTAGTAATACCATGTGTCACAAATAAATTAAAAATCAATATCTACCATATGAGTATATATGCAAACACGAGTTGAGAGATACAGAATCATAGGAAGCAAACCTATAGAGGACACTTTAGAGGGAGACAACCCACGGTGGTGAGAAGGAGGATGACAGTGGCCACAATGAGAGCAAACCGACGGTCTTTTAGAGCAATAAGAAAATAAAGTAGAGTGAGGCAGAGACGGTGAAAGAAAATGAAGTTATGGGGAGCGTAATGATGAACTGGAGGTGGAGGAGGAGAAGCATAGTGGTAGGGTGCCATAGGAGGAGTGTGCACCACCAGAGGCAGGGGTGGAGAGTAGTAGAAGTACGGTGGAGAGGGAGGATGAGCGGACCCCTGCCAATGTAGTTATTAGCACTCACACACACAATCACTAAGACGAGAGTAAGAAAAGCAGAACGCAAGTGAACGAGAGCTCATACCTGGTAGGAAATCAAAGAATATAAGAGCTAGAAGAAGCTACAATTGCTGGTTGAATGAGTTTCGTTGGAAGAGGAGGCATAAGCAGTGCAGGGGAGTAATAAAAGCTAGAGTATAGGCATCCCCAGCCTAATTGGGGATGCCTAAAGTATAGTTTAGGCGTCCCCATTTTGACTGGGGAGGCCTAAACCCAGTTGCACCTGACAGGTTCACATGCACTGGTCTTGAAAACTCAAGTACTTCATAACTCACAACTAATCATGGATTTCAGTCTATTGGACTATCACTTAGACCCTTTAATACAGTGAGACTCTTATGTAAATATATGGGTCATAACATTTCATGATCATATCTTCTTCCGCCCATAGAATTAAGAAAATCTATATTAGTTCTCCATGAACTATATTGACTTTGTTATATTTATGTTCTTCAGGAACTAACATATATTATCGCATTAATAATAATATGCTTCAATTTGCCTCTTTTGATGCATATTCAAAGTATGAAATGTTTGGAACTTTCCACCATAAAAATATGAAAAGAGATCCATAATCAAAATACATAAAGATCACATTGTAATGATTTGTGATATCCAGGAGCTGAAATTAATTTGAGAAAAATGTAATCACAAGTGCATTATAATACAAAATCATGAATAATTATAATATCTATAGTCTTCTTTCATAATTAATGTAATAAAAATTTGGCTTGCAATAAGAAAAATGATTTTCCCAATAAATCAAAATCAACTATTCATAATGACATTTCCTACTCAATTCAAATATATGACTTTTTTCCCACAAATGTCACATAAAATTAATCTAATTCCAAGATATATATAGGCATGACCAATAATTCATAATATTGAAATAAAATTAGAGACATTATTAAGAAAATAGAAAGAAAAACTCACCAATGTTATCTAATGGCCAGATTTTGTTTCTGCAGCTAGACATTTTCATTTGAAAATAAAGCTAATTTCATAGTTAGTTAAACAAGTTAATTTCATAGTTAAACTAAAAACAACTCCAAATAATTGTAATAAAATTTATCATCAATAAATCTCAATAAAATCACACTAATATTTAATAAAATAATAAGATATGAATGGAAAATATGAATGATATCATCCCTTTTAATTTACGCACAAAACAACACAATAAAATGCATCAATATAATATGATCACGTTTTAGGCTCTTTGATATTATAACCTATCTTGGTATTTTCTTATAGTCATTTATGGCTTCATAACTATTTTTTTATTTGTTTTACTTTCAATAAATTTATGGTCATTTTTCTAGATTACTTTGAGCCATATCATCACAGCATTTACTTATAATTGTATTTCAATGACCATGGCAATATGCGTAATTCAACATGGCAAGACGTTGTGTTCTTCAAAAGCCATGAATTTGCTTAGTCCTTCAATGGCATGAGTTTCATAAAATTTATAGTCTTCTGGACTAGAAAACAAATCTTGAGTTATTGGCCTTCAAGGCATGATAAACTCCTTATAGACAAATGTGTTTTTATGTATGTTATATGTATGGTGTTCTATAATACACAAATATTGTTAGTTTTCTCTCATATGATATTATCACACACAATTTTAATTCTCCATACATATATCACGAGAAAAAGTTAGATTATTTCAAACACTGTCATTCATGTTTTATTTTGTTTGTTTACATACCCCTCTCAACTCAATTTTCATATGTCTAATTAGCAATTGCCACATTTTTGTTGTTTTTTTCCTTTTCTTTATGATATGATGGCTCACTCATATAATAATTGTTATTTTATTGTATTTACTTGCTGTTTTGTGAGAGTCACACCATCTACATATATTATATCTATATATTACTATGTATGTATATATTTAGTAGTTTTAATTATTTATACTGTTACAATAACATTTATTTATATTTACATAATACAGTAATATGTATTGTATATATTGTGTTACTATGTGAGTGTGGGTATCTATCTTTTTCTCTCTACATATATCTTTGATTTATGATGTCTCCCTCTTATATTCATTTATGGATTTATGTTGTCGTATTTTATTGATTCATTTGTAATTTCTAAGAGAAGGAGTGTCTATTCTATCCATTAGTGATTTGAGATTCATATTCATCATATTAAATTTATCGTTCTCTTTACTTTATGACATCTTTGCACAAGATCCTCATGACATCTTGTTGATGCTAGTAGATTTTTGTTCATGGCTTGAAAAATAATTCAATTCAAATAATGTGGTAAAATTTTTCTAGATTTTCAATTCGTTTATAATATTTCTAGGGAGCATTATATGGGATCAATTTCCATTTTGCATCAAATTCTTTACTCCTCAATATCATAATGTCAGCTACTCCAATATAATCATGGATGCTAGCTAGGTAAATTAATCTCTTGAGATATATCTTATTATATTGCATCTTGCAATTATTCTTGTTAAATATTCTTCTTTTCTATCTATTGTGTTATGTGATTAATATTCATATTGAGTTTTAAGGTGTATATGTTGTTCTTACTTTATCTTATGTTTATATTTCTAAGTTTATCATTTAAAAGTTCAAGTTTTGTTCTTATTGATAATTAATTGATGATATCTATTGATATTATAATATTATTAAATGGCCAATAGCCATAATATTCTCAAATTTTTTATTAGATGACTAGAAGTCTCATCAATGTTGACAATGAATCTTGGGTTAAAGACCATCTTATGGTTCTAACAAATGACAATGTAAAAAAAAAAAAGGGGTGTGACAATTTGATGATCTAATTGTTAAAAATATCAAGCCTTAAAGGCTAATGATTCAAGTGACAAAGAACCATATTTCTTTCAAATTTGGTTACTTTATAAAAGGTCACTTAGTAATCTTAAGAAATGGCATTTACTTGCAAAAGAATTTTTGACAATTTGATGGTTATGAATGGGATTTTTATCATGCCTTGAAGGCCAATAACTCAAGATTTTTTTTCTAGTCCAAAAGACTACATATGTTATGAAACTCATGCCATTGAAGGACTAAGCAAATTCATGGCTTTTGAAGAACACAACGTCTTGCCATGTTGAATTACGCATATTGCCATGGTCATTGAAATACAATTATAAGTAAAGGTTGTGATGATATGGCTCAAAGTCATCTAGACAAATGACCATAAATTTTATCAAAAGTAAAACAAATAAACAAATAGTTATGAAGCCATAAATGACTATAAGAAAATGCCAAGACAGGTTATAATATCAAAGAGCCTAAAACATTGTCATATTATATTGATGCATTTTATTATGCTGTTTTGTGCGTAAATTAAATGCGATGATATCATTCATATTTTTCATTCATATCTTATTATTTTATTAAATATTAGTGTGATTTTATTGAGATTTGTTGATGATAAATTTTATTACAAGTATTTGGAGTTGTTTTTAGTTTAACTATGAAATTAGCTTGTTTAACTAACTATGAAATTAGCTTTATTTTCAAATGAAAATGTCCTACTGCAAAAACAAAATTTGTCCATTAGATAACATTGGTGAGTTTTTCTTTCTATTTTCTTAGTAATGTCTCTTATTTTATTTTTCAAGATTATGAATTATTGGTCATGCATGCCTATATATATCTTGGAATTAGATTTATTTTATGTGACATTTGCGGAAAAAAGTCATATATTTGAATTGAGTAAGAAAGGTCATTATCAATAGTTGATTTTGATTTATTGGGAAAATCATTTTTCTTATGTGTGTCAACTAATATATATTGCAAGTCAAATTTATGATTACATTAATTATGAAAGAGGACTATAGATATTATAATTATTCATGATTTTGTATTATAATGCACTTGTGATTACATTTCTCTCAAATTAATTTTGGCCCCGAAATATCACAAATCATTACAATGTGATCTTTATGTATTTTTATCATGGATTGTTTCATATTTTTATGGTGAAAAGTTCCAAACATTTCATACTTTGAATATGCATCAAAAGAGGAAAATTGAAGCATATTATTATTAATGCGATAATATATGTTAGTTCCTGAAGAACTTAACTATAACAAAGTCGATATAGTTTTTGGAGAAATAATATAGATTTTTTTAAAATTCTATGGGTAGAAGAAGATATGATCATGAAATGTGTTGACCTATAGATTTGCATCAGAAATTCACTCTATTAAAGGGTCTAAGTGATAACCCAATTGACTGAAATCCATTATTGGTTGTGAGTTATGAAGTACTTGATCTTTCAAGTGAAAGATAGACTATTTGCTTACTATATACTTACTTGTCTTTGAAATATAGAAAAGAAAGTGTATTTATATGACTCACACTTTGGGGGGAGATTGTTTAAATATAAGTGAGTTAATATTGAAAAGTTCTAGTCATATACTTCCTCATAAAACTATTGATCTCCCAAAAATGAATGTCATATTGATATTTTATATCGATATCTTATGGAAATGGAAAAATTTGTTGTTGGTTAAGCAATATGTCACAGTAAACTAGCAGTTTACTAATCCAAACAAATTTATTGTTGTTATGACATGTTTGATCATCTGAATCATATATATGATGTAACAAATTATAAAATATTATGTATTGACATCCATTGAAGAACTAAAAAACTCTTCATGAATAACCAACATATTATATAATTCAAGATCTATGATGTGCTGTATGTTCTCAAAGAATTTTGATTATGAGAGTATCGCAAGTTATGATTTGGAATGGATCTCAATATTTTTGGAAATATATCAAACTCATATATGGGCCCATACAAATATTGTGTAAACCATACAAATGTTCAATAATTTTGATAAATGTATCTATAGGATGGTTACATGTCATATTACTATTAGTTTGCAACCTGAAGTTTGCAGGAATGTTTGAATAACTTATTATGCTAAGCACGATTTCTAGATTATATGATTCATTCATTCAGGCCTCCATAAAATTGCTAGATTAATACTTATGAGGACAAAATTTCTATTTCAGTGTTGGCATATTTAATCTGAAATATTGCAGCACTTATACTAGCCAACCAAATTCTCCCGATAGAATTGGCTTCTGGTCAGGAGCCAGGTATATTCCATCTTAAAAAGTTTAAATATGCATTCCTATTAATCCACCATAATGCACATAGATGGATATTTAAAGAAAATTGACATAAATGTTAGGTAAGAACTTCCTTCTTCTTGTTTGTCTCTAAATGAAACAAAAGGATGTTTCTAATGGAAACAAATGGATTTAGGAAACTTATACTACATAATTAGTTGATTGTCATTTGACAAAGTTTTCCTAACATGAGGGGGAGAAATTGAATAGCTGAAAAAGAAAACAAAAGGAATGCATTATTGCTATTAAGTATAGATCCTCAAGAAGTTCATTAGGTTTTGCATTCATGAAATATTGCATGAAGTCTGCCAGATGCAATTACTGACCAAAATGAGAATTACTAAATCTCATATTTCAGCTAAAAATGCTCTAATAAGCATAAATAAAAATGAGACATGTCTGAAGCATGAGAGAATAATCGGTTCCAAAAGAAAAGAAAAATGAGCAAATAATTAAGATGATCATTTTGGGGAGGCAAGTACTCCTGAAGAGGCCAAGACATAACTAATTGCAAAAACCTCAAATGAGGTTTAGGTACCTGAAAGTAATGAAGAGATGAAGAGTGAAAAACTCTCATTCATAACCATCAAATTGTCAAAAGTTCTTTTGCAAGTAAACGTCATTTCATAAGATTACTAAGTGACCTTTTATAAAGTAACCAAATTTGAAAGAAATATGGTTCTTTGTCACTTGAATCATTAGTCTTTAAGGCTTGATATTTTTAACAATTAGATTATCAAATTGTCACACGCCCTTTTTTTTTACATTGTCATTTGTTAGAACCATAAGATGGTCTTTAACCCAAGATTCATTGTCAAAATTGATGAGACTTCCAGTCTCTAATAAAAAATTTGAGAATATTATGGCTATTGGCCTTTTAATAATATTATAATATCAATAGATATCATCAATTAATTATCAAAAAGAACAAAACTTGAACTTTTAAATGATAAACTTAGAAATATAAACATAAGATAAAGTAAGAACAACAAATACACCTTAACAAGAATAATTGCAAGATGCAATATAATAAGATATATCTCAAGAGATTAGTTGCCCTAGCTAGCATCCATGATTATATTGGATTAGCTGACATGATGTTATTGAGGAGTAACGAATTTGATGCAAAATGGGAATTGATCCTATATAATGCTCCCTAGAAATATTATAAATGAATTGAAAATCTGGAAAAATCTTGCCACATTATTTGAATTGAATTATTTTCAAGCCATGAACAAAAATCCACTAGCATCAACAATGGATAGAATAGATGTCATAAAGTATTTTCATGTGCTTAACAATCATTTGTGTTAAACCTCTATATATAGGCCTATAATTCCCGCAAGAGTTACAATGTCATAAACATAAGAATTAACCCACATTATGTTGGAGTTACAATTTCATAAACATAGGAATTAATCTACAACATAAAACTACATAAAACCATGGGAGGTTATAGGCGTTATGAAATCCTAAGAGACTATGAACATCTTCTACCACAATATTCATAACAAAATGGTTTTATTTACATGCATTTTAGTTTAGAGAAAATCATTTTCAAAACTCCTTGTCAAATCATGTTTTTAACATTTAGTTTAACTTAGAGAACTCAAAATAAAAGGTTCTTTGGTAAGATAATGATCCCTAATTGTTTGCACTATATTGTATTTTAATTCATGATAAAACTTAGTGATTTGACCCCTCAATAAGTAAGGTTGGGTCAAATCATTACTCATCTTCTTGAATAAATGAAGAAGAATTTGTGATGACCTTGAGATTTGAATAAATAATTATTTCACTCTTAATTAATATTTTAAGTGTTTTTAGTGTTTATTTTAATGTTTCAAAGGTGAATGGTGGACTAGTGAAATTTGTGTTGTTGCTCGTCTTCATTTCTTAAGATTTGAATCCTCTTTCTAGCGTAAAGGTAATTTTATCTTTACACTATAAAATTATCATAAAGACCTTCTTTAAATTATAATGACAGTTGTAAATAGATAAAGGAACCATAAGAATCTTTATATATTCCTTTGCTCCTCTTTTTTTCCTTCTGGTCAACAAAAGCTGAGAAAGGAGAAGCTTCAAGAGTCTGAAAACTTAAAACCCCATCTTTGTTGCTCCTTCCGTCTTCCCTTGTTTGTGTTGTTGCCGGTAGTTGTGCGTCATCCTTCTTTCCATCGTCGCCTTCCTTCCTTGTTCAGATTTGGATTTGTTGTTCCTTCTTGCTCTGTTCGGCACTCTGATTCTCTATTTTTCTCAGCTGGCTCGTGGTAGGTGTAAGTTTAGTCTCCCTTGGATTTTCTTCTTCATTTCTCTCCTTGTTTCTTCTTTCATGGGGTGTGGGTGTGCTGCAATGAATTTTCTTTTCTTCTCCTCTATTACTGACCAGTGCTGAAGTGAGTTAATTTCGTGGACTTAATTGTTTTTCCCACTTCCTTTGCAATGGCGTGCCTCAATTAATCTTTGGGGATAATACATATAAATACTTATATATATATATATATATATATAAGTATATATGTGCTTGTGTGTTTGTACATGTAAGTTAGAAAAAGGGAAAAAGAGAAGAAGAAGCTTGTTTTGTTAATTTCTATGTTATGCAAGATAGATGTTTGATAAGATGTGAGGTGTTAAAATGACAACTAGATAGGATTGAGGTGTCATATGCCAAACTATGGATTGCGAGAACATGTAGTGCCCACTAAGTGTTCTTTAAGATGTTTGAAAGGAAGGAAACTTAATTTTGATATGTTTCTATAGTATTTTTTTGGTGATGAAGAAATTATTCACACATACACACACACCAACTTGAATTTAAGTCTAGCATAGATGTGGAATTTGAAAACTTTATATCTTTATGGTGATGTTGGAAAGAGGACTAATGGAAAATTCCAAAGATTAAGTTGTTTATTCTTTTGTTAGTATTTGGGTGGTATATAAAGTGTGGAATGTTGGATAAAAGAACTTGATTAAATTGAATTCATCATTATGTTAAAGTGGCATTGACATAATTATATAGTATAGACACCACTTAATATGAATGTTAAAACTTGGAAAAGATTTATATGCATCATAGTGATGTAGAAATCAAGAGGCTTGCTTGGTGAAATAAATCTTATGGTATTCTTAAACAAGGAAAGTGAAAAATAAAGACTATTGAGTTATCAAGTGAAAAATTAATGTTGCTGGAAGAGATTTATCTTCTTTTCTAAAAGTATGAATGTGTGGCTATGCAATTTAATAAATAAAATAACCAATAAAATTATCATGAGTTTGCGATGGATGTTTAAATCTTGAGAATAAATTTAAGTAAAAGAAATATATTGAAGTGATGATATTGTTCTATTGGTTAGGAGGTTGGGTGGCTCCAAGGGTGATTGTGTTTGGGTTGTTTTGGAATGAGTGAATTATATTTCAAGAATGCACCAGGTGAGTGTATAACGTCCCATTATAAATTTTAAAGGGAAAATGACATAAAAAGAACTTTAAAATTGCAAAATCCCAAATCAAGCTTGTTACTAAGAGTTGATAAGAAAATTACGAAATTTGATAAGTAATTCACAACTCATTTCTTAGGAAATACCTTATTTGGGATTTTATAATTCCAAAATTATTTTTCTGTCTTTTTTCCAATTTTAAATGACATTTTTACTTGTTATATTTTTATTTAATTTGTTACCACATTCTCTTATTGCTGTTTTATCAAATAAAGTTTATTAGAATTATCTATTGATATTGGAATGAGTCAAGATTGATCATTTTATTTGTTGTTATTATTTATTGTTCTATTGGTTGATAGTACAATTCACGATTATGCTTGGATACGATAAGGAAACTGGAGATATCTTTCATAAATGTTCATATTGAGATAGTCTTGCATTTTGAAATGTTAGTAAGCAAGTTTGTTTTTTTTTTTTTGGAAAGAGTTTATTGACAAATTGAATCTCAACGTAAACTTGAGATATTATTTGTGAACTTTCATACTGGGGTACTCTATAATGAAATATTTGATACGAGCTACCATCATCTTGAAAGAAAAACTTCTCATTACTCTGATAAATTGACCCCACACATGCTTGAAAACGTTTTTGAGAGGATTGAATATAGAACACTAGTTACTAACAGCAGTATTGTTAGTCCTTGACACACCATGGTTAACTCAAGATCGCTTGATATTCGTGGGATTCGTTGTCAAGCTTGCTATTCGGGGGTCTTGTACCTATGCTTGTTTCATGGCCTTGGACTGCGCTTGATTGGTTAGTTACCCTAGTGGACTATGTGTCCACGCTTGTTTTCTTAGCTTTGAGCTGCGCTTGGTTGGTTCCCCTCATGGATTATATGTCCACGCTTGTTATCGGTTCTGTAGAAGTCCTAAGAATAGATGAGATTTGAGATTTGAGATTTGAGATTTGATGTTTTGAATTGATTCTATTGAACAAAACAATTTATTTCGTTCTTGGATTTATTTGATTAATGATCCTTTATAGAGTTTTATTTATATCTATGATCATATAATGTAGAAATTGCAATTTATTGTCATATTGTTATTATTCAAGGTTAAATCTATTTAAATTATTTTCTTCTATATTTTATTAAATTATATAAATGGGACATTATTCACTAGAAATATTTTTGGCCTCAGATAGTGCAGATGATCATGTTCCTCTTGGTGATCACTAAGGTCAATATGCCGGGACTAAAGTTGAAGCGCCATTTGAGCTGTGAACACCCTATTTTGTCCAGGCCTCACTCAAAAATACAAAAATAATTGATGATGATTGGTGTCAAAATTGGCAATCATCATTGAAAGAAAAAAAATAAGAAAATCCACCTATTGATGATGATCGATGTCCAAATTGGTGGTCATCATTAAAAAGGAAAAAAATAGAAAAAAAAATGAAAATTAAAATAAATCCCCTCATTGATGATGATTGGCATTGTCATTCATTAAGGGAAAATAATAAATAAAAAAATGAAAAAAAATTTCATTTATATTGATAGGTTTAAATTAAGAAATTACTTGTGGGGAGAATAATAAAAAAAAATTAAAAACGAACCAAATCTCCACTAATGGTCATAGATCAAGTTAGGAAGTTTTATCAATAGAAAATACAAAAAAAAAAATTTAAAAAAATCTCCATTGATGGTGATTGGGTGAAGTTAGGCAGCTCTTAACATAGAATACAAAAAAATCAAAAATGAAAATTCAAAAAAAAGAAGAAGCATTTATGAAGAAAACCCTACCTTAAGACTATAAATAGGGGAGCAAGGGTTGAAGCAAGACACATGAGAAAAAAAAAAGGCGAGAGAGCAAAGACACAAGAATTTTGGGAAGACTTCTTGGAGAAAAAAGGCAAGTTGGCTATCAATGATGCTTTGGGTTTAACCATAGCTGACCTCTTCTTTTGTTTCTTTTTCACCTCCCTTAATGCACGCATAGGCACCTCAGAAGGTATGGATTCCTTTCTTGGGCTTTGAATATGCATGGCTTGGGTTCTTATCTTAAGTTGCTGGATTACATTCTCTTTGCTTATGCGATATCTAATATGTGTGCCAAAGTGACTTCTTGGTTCTTTTTATGTTCCACAAAAGCATATACAATGATGAAAGGTAAGTATGTCTATTTGTCTCCTTACATGCACGTTGATAAGTGTGATTATTGATTCTATTGCAAATAGTATGATAACCATGCCTTATCCATTTTGTCTTTATTTGATGGATGAACTCTCCTCCGATTTTTTTTTTTTTAAGTTTAACTTTGTCAATAGCATTTTAAAGCACCATGAAGATTCCTTTTTATAGAGAAGAATGGGATACATTTTAGGTGAGGTTTTTTACATGCAACTGAATTGGTTGTTGAAATAAAAGGACGTTAACTTAAGACCCAATTTTCATAAATAAAATAAAATGTTTTTTTTTTGAAAAAAAAGTAAAATAAAGAAAATACTTTTCTAAAAGAATAAAAAACACAAACCAAACAAAAAAATTGTTTTTCTTAAATAAATTAAATAAACATTTTCTCTAAAATAACACCAACAAAGTGACACGCATTTTTATCCCTGAACTACGTGGGCTTTGATCTCTCTAAAGGGTATGTAGGCCCTAGGCTCTCTTCTTAGGTCAAGTCTAACTTTGTAAATAAATATATTTTTCCTTATTTTCTTTTTGGAAACAAATGTTTATTTTTCTTCTTTATTTTTCATTTCATTTATTTTTGTAAATATTCTCTTTATTTG
The DNA here is from genome assembly GCA_963242795.1 of Inga leiocalycina. Classification (NCBI taxonomy): domain Eukaryota; kingdom Viridiplantae; phylum Streptophyta; class Magnoliopsida; order Fabales; family Fabaceae; genus Inga; species Inga leiocalycina. The sequence continues at coordinate 58,159,467 of OY725321.1, read as the reverse complement.
GGTAATTATAATTAAATTGAAGACCATATTTATTTTTAAATAATTAACTTATGGTAATCATTCTTATGAATGGATATTGTGGGGTGCCTAACACTTTCCTTATATACAATTGACTCCCGAACCCTAAATGGTTTTTTGTAGACCAGTTTTCCTTTTTAAAAAGGTTTCCAAAATTATCCTTTTTCTAAGATTTTGGTGGCGGCTCCATATTTTCCAAATTTCGGGTGCTACATGAGCAGTTCCTAATTCTACATAAAACTTTAAGCTCTTTCGTATATGATGGTAAATCTTGTTTATGTGCTCCACATAGCCTATACGCATAATCCCTATCTTCCCTTGTATTTTGGAATATATGTATGTCTATACGTTGTGGTGGAGCTGAGCTCCTAATACTGTTATGAAAATTTAGGACATTGTAGAATTTTTGGGAAGTCTAATTTATAGGGGAGACTTTGCCCCAAATTTCTATAAGAGACTTAATATTTTGATTATATGAGGTATGCTACTATATATGAATTTAAAATGGTTTAAACATACTTAGGATTATTTCACTTGTTATGATGTCGTTAATGATATTATGAGTATTATTTAATATTCATTTATAAGTTTAAGGCTTAAGGAATGTGAGTTCACTCATATTCCATGCCGGTCACAGCTAAATTTTCTGGGCATGACAGTTATAGTTCTAAACACAAAGGTTGTAAGTGTCTTGATCCCTAAAGAAGAATATATATTTCTAGAGATGTTAAGTTTCATGAACACTCATTCCCTTTCTTGTGTCAATCTGATTCAATGTCTTCCCAAGTACCTCAGTATGGTTCTGTTCGATCTTCTCTAATTCCACTCATTCCGGCTGAGACATCCTTTGTTTCTCTTGATTCTACTTCCAGTTCTTCCTCTGGCATGCCACTTTCTTCTCCGTCTGCATCCTTGTCATCTTCACATGCATCTCCTATGTTATCTGCTGGTTCAGAATTTGGGTTGTTACCATCATTGCCTTCTTCTACTAGTTCAGATTCTGCTGGTTCTATTGCAGCGCCTGAAGTGGTAGTTCCACCTGCATCAATGTCTACTCATCATATGCAAACTTGTTCCAAGTCTGGAATTTTCAAGCCATAGGTCTTTACAACCTCTCCTATTCCTAAATCTGTCCAGTCTGCTGTTTAGGATCCTAATTTGCTTTCAGCAATGCAAGCTGAATACAAAGCGTTGTTGTGATAATCATACTTGGGAGTTGATTCCACCTCCTTCAAACCATCCTATCATTGGTTGTAAGTGGGTGTAGCGTAAGAAAGAAAAGCCAGATGGAACTCTTGGCAAGTATAAGGCAAAACTTGTGGCCAAAGGTTTTCATCAAACTTTTGGGTTTGATTATGTTGAAAAATTTTCTCCTGTTGTTAAATCTGCGACTATTAGAACTACTCTCACTATTGCTTTATCTCAGGAGTGGAATATGTTAGAACTCATACGTAATTAATATTTATATAGGTGTAATATTTGTAATATTTGTATAGCTATACATAGCTGGCAGATCTTCACATATCTTCTTACTCAACACGCGTATGGTGTATATGATTTTGTAACCATTTTTGGTTATACATTTTGGCTATATAAAGAGCAGAGGCCTGAGTAAAATTATCTCAGCCTTTTTCATCATTCTCTCATTCCTTTTTCATCTAAATATTTCTCATATTGATGTTAATAATGCATTTTTGAATGGTGTGTTTGAAGAGAAAGTTTACATGCAGCAACTTCCTGGTTTTGAGCTTGGGAACTCATCTTCGGTATGCAAACTTAAAAAGGCACCTTATGGGCTTAAACAAGCTCCAAGGGCTTGGTTTCATCGCTTAACAGCTGCCTTGCACAAGTATGGGCTTTTTCCTGGCAAATGTGATCCTTCTTTGTTTACTATGCATTCTGGGTCCTCTATCTCTTGCTTATGTAGATGATATTATTATTACTGGAAGCTCTCCTTCCTTTATCTCTGAACTTAAGTCTAGGTTGAATACTGAATTTGCTCTCAAAAACTTAGGCGATCTTAGTTACTTTGCGGCTATTGAGGTCCAGAAATTACCAACTGGTGGTCTTGCTTTATCTCAGAAGAAGTATATTTTTGAATTACTTGCTCAAGCTGGTATGTCCAATTTTCAACAAGTTAAAACTCCAATGATGTCTTCTCATCGATTGTCATCATTAGGTTCTCCACCTCTGTCTAATCCTTAGCTATATCAATCAATGGTTGGTGCTCTTTAGTATGCTACTATCACTAGGCCAGAAATTTCATTTAGTGTAAATAAGGTTTGCCAATATATGCAAACTCCTCTTGAATCTCATTGGCGGACTGTGAAAAGATTCCTCCGTTATCTTAAAGGGACTATCACTTTTGGGCTGACTCTACATGAAACCAGTTGTCTTCGTCTTCTCGCCTACTCGAATGCTAATTGGGCAACAGATATTGTTGACCGGGGATGCACCTCTGGAAATTGTGTTTTCTTTGGAGGTAATCTTATTTCCTGGTGCTTAAAGAAGAAACCCACGGTTGCAACATCCTCTACTGAGGTTGAGTTTCGCAACTTAGCAAATGTTGTTGCTGAATTCAGTAGCTGCAGTCTCTTCTTACTAAGCTTAATTCGCATTTCTCCATTGCCTCAACCACTTTTACTGTGTGGTAACCTTAGTACATTTCACCTTGCTTACAATCCAGTTCTTCATCAACCAACTACGCACATGGAGCTTGATCTTTTCTTTGTCAGAGAAAAGGTTCTCTGCAACAACTTGAAGTGCTGCACATTCCAGCTTGCGATCAGATTGCTAATGCCTTGACAAAGCCTCTTTCTAGTTCTTCTTTCACTTATTTTCGCAGTAAACTTAGTGTTGGAGATACTAATGTATCCCACCCCTAAGATTACGGGAGGCTATTAGAATAACCAGATCAGTTAGAGTAACTAGATTAGTTAGAGCCAGCTGCCATTAGTTGAAGTGCAGTTAGTTTAGTAAATGCCAGCTGCATAATATTTGTAACTGACAGATAATAGCTTTAGTGTAAAAACTCAGCTATATATCTGAACATGCACACTCTGTACAATAATGTCAAAAGCAATTCGAGTACATTTACTCCTCTTCTTTGTTCTTTGACTTCTTTTCTTTCTCTCTCTTTCCCTAAACACTAATACTGAGAACCTTTGGTTTGTTGTCTTTTCGTTTTTACTCCTGTATGGAATATTCTTGTTTAAAGGGTTAGTTTTGAAGTAGGAAACCAAATTCTGGGTTTGCTGCCTTTTCTTATAGTCTTGTGTCACTTTATTTGATAGTTTTTTTCTGTTGCTTTATTTTTGGTTTTGTGGTTTAAGTTTGTTGTTTAGTTGTTCTAGGTTTGATTATTTGTGTTTGTTGTTCCTTGTTTTAATTTGTTTTTTGTTTTTTCTCAGGGTGCTGGATTTGTTTGGATGGATGTGATGATAGGTTTCACATGTTTGAGCTCTCTCACTTCTCCTTTTCCATGCGCTTTTTCAACTTTTTTTCTACCTAGTATCACATAATTGCTCTGTTATACCTATTACCTTGTTCGATATGAAAATGGTCTTCATTTACTCCTCAATAAGAGCTTCGCTTTGTACACTTGGAACTGTTTGAGGCACGTGACGTCTACCATGGTCCTTTGGGGATCTGGCACATTGCATCTCTCTCGCTCTCTCTCTCTCTACTTTTTTTTTTCCCTTTTAAGTACTGTTTTAGTTTTTCCTTTGTGATGTTGTCCTTGTAATTTTTTTTTTTGCTTTGCTTCTAGCCAAAAGTAATACATTCTTCGTTGTTCATGAGTTGGGTTTTTATGTATCTTTCAATAAAATTTGATCTTTTACCAAAAAAAAAAGTCTTATAGAAAGAAAATATAAAACGCATTAAGATATATAAAATGGGATAGGCATGTTTCCTAGTATATTTCTTGAAAATAATTTTATACCAACTTTATGTATACCAAACATCATTGCATATAGGTTTGTTAGTAACATCCTCATCTTGTGAATGTTTGAATGTCATGTTGGTTCGTTAAGAGGAATAGCTTCCTTACCATATGGTCATGGGTTCAAATAACATTGAGGGAAGAGAGAGAGAGAGATACTAAAGTAACATCCTTATTTTAATTTGATAAGTTGCAACAGTCAAGGAACTAAAATAGTTATATTAGAATATCTGAACATGCAAACTATAGTGGGTGATCTAAAATCATAATATATCAATGTAGACATCTCAATGAGCAATTCAATCATAGTTGCAACTCTTCTGCTAGAACAGAGAGAATCCCCACTGGTTCATGTTTCGCTAAATTATGCTTTTCAAAATTTAGAGAAATATACAAGAATTATATGCTAGCCGGAAGAAAATATAATTGGGAAGTTGGGGTATCACAAAAGGTATTAGAGAGTACTAGAGAAATTAGAAAGGCATATGAGAAGTCCCCCAAGCCCTATGCAAGCATTGCTCTATTTTTTAAGCACTCATGAAAAATATACTCCATCTCATCCTTATTATAAGATGTGTTTAATTAAAGAGTTAAAGGGCAATTTTACTCTAGAAGTTGTCACCGAGGAGAAATTTTGACCCAAAAGTTTTTTGAGAAGCAATTTTGCCACGAAAGTATAAAAAATAATGTAATTTTGCCCTGGCCGTTAGCCTAGTTAATTTTGACCGTTTGTTAACCAAATATGTTGAACTAGTACTCCACATATTATCCACATCATTTTTGTTGATGTGCAAATTTGCTCCTGATATTCATCATCATCTACTTCATTTTTTAAAGAAATTAAATCTAATAGTTCCTTGCCCCCAAAAACTTCAGGAGCAAAATTTCCCCTTAACCCTTAATTAATTTACATGTGCAATAAAAGCTATTAAAAACATTAAATTTTTCTCCAATTCAAGAGATTTCAATTTCATTATTAACCTTATAAACCCTACTAAACCTGGATTGAGTTTCAGTTCTCATTATAAATTCAAGAGATTTTTTTATTAAATTTGGACAGTTCATATTTAATTTTTTATACTTTTATTTTATAAAAAAATATTTTAATATATACATAATCATAAATAAAGATAATCTCATAACTATTCGGTTTCAAAAAAATGTTTTTTTATCAAAAAATCACTAGTGAAAAGTTTTTAATCTAGATAATTGAAACTATATTTGAATGGTGCAAATCTCAACACAATAAAAAGGACCCAATTTTAGTGTACTAAACTCTAACATCATGCTATTTCTTTGTACTATCTCATTACAATTATTTAGTATCGGATTATATGAAAAAAAAAGAATATTTAATGCTCATAAAATTTAATAAAACGTCTTATAAAAAATCAAAAGTTCTTTCTCGAGGACTATTATAAAAACCACCTTAGTGAGTTTATATTATCAAGGATTGACCTAAATGCGGGCATTAGATCAACCAAAAAGTCCAATTAGATGATGCCACCAATGAAAAATAAATTATTAACTCTTTGAAATAGTAGCCATTGCTTCTCTTTTGTATAATCAAAGTAAGAGATAGATAATCACCCAAACAAAATAAAAATGCAAGAGAAGGATATGGAGCCATTACGCATTCAGAGATTCACACGCGTGCGCGTAGTATTGTCAAATAAATGAAGCACTCTTCTAATCTTTTTTTTATTTTTTTTTATTGGGTGTTAACCAAGTACTGTCAAGCCACTTTGAATGAGTCTAATATCTATCAGTAAGGACCATTAAGATTAAAGCCCTCCTAATAAGTGAGCGTTAAGGTTAAAGCCTTCCCAATAATTGTGCTTTCCTGGATTCAAACTTATATTATCCTCTTTATAGAATGAGAACGCTTACTATCTCAACTAACAACTTATTAGTCTCATCAAATATTAGTTATAAGTCACTTCTAATATGTTTCATCAGAAAAAAAAAAAAACCATAAATCTCATTATTTCTTCCATACAATTTAACAACTTCCCAATTTATGCCTTATAAAACAGAACTAGAGGAGTATATCATGTAGATAACTTGAGCCTTTGATAATTAATGGACATGAGGGTGTCATTGATATTTTATTTCTGTGTGATTTATTTATTTATTTCTTTATTTTATACAACATTCTTGTAGAAGTATTAACCGTAGTTTTCAAAACCAGAAGTAGGGCTACACCCGCTGTGGTGATTGGTGAAAACTGCAGCTAACTAACCAGAAATTTAGTCTCTCTCTCTCTCTCGTACGTGTTCCCATGACCATTTCATTCTATATACTATAGTATGAATGGTTTTGAATATTTGATTATTTTAACTTTTCATCTTTCGTTGACGCCGTTCCGTGATTTATTTCGCAAAATAATAATACGAATGACATTGCTAATATAAGTGGCTTACTATTTATGATCACATTTTTTTTTTTGTTTATTCTCTCTCTCTCATTTCTTGTTTAGAAAAGTCCACAAGAAGACGCTTTCCACTTCATTTGAAAATTTAAATTTACAATCGTAATGCTACCGACGTTAATTTTAATCACAATTGAACGTAATTTTATGTTAACTTCTCAAGTCTTTAACTTTTAAGTTCTGAACATGTATGTGAACACATATAAAGTTATAACAAACTTTATTTGCATGCACTTGAGAAGGTTTATCTTACATTTACTGCTCCTTTAGTTTAATAAAATTGTCTCATTACCAAAAAAAATAGTTATGAACACAACTAATAAGTTCAAAGGAAGAACTAAATATGAAAGACTAGCCTATTAGTTAGAGCTCCCTAATATGAAACTCATAACAATATGCACCTCTTTCAAGAGCCGATGTTCTTGGTGGCTCCTTACCGCATCACTTCTCTAAGCCTCCTACACATATCAAGATCCTTTGTCTCCTACTTATCAAAATCCTCTGAGGTTAGCCTTCTGTGTACAAGTTTTAAGAGAGAGTCTAGTATCAAAAGACTATCCTATTTGATGGGAGAACTCGTTAAACTTTTAAACTACACTTCACTTAGCTTGTGAGCTCCCCGATACAAGACTTTTAACAATTGAATTTATATAACATTTTTACAAACAAAAGAAAAAGAAACAAAGTTGATAAAGGAATGGATCAAGTTTCAGTACATTATTGACCCAATCAAAAGTTCATATCGGTCAATATTTTCTTACTCCCATTACTTAGATGTGCTATATAAATGTTTCGGTGATAACAACATAAAATGATAAAGATTTATTGAAGGACGTGTGAGCTATTTGAAACATGGAAATTACTTGTCACGTCACAGTTTTTGTTCCCTGTGGCAGGTTTATTAAAATGTTTTATTTTGTAATCTATGACATCAGTCATTAAAATATTTTCGATTAAGGTTCATTCAAAACTTTGGAGTATCTATTATCAGGTAAGCCCTAATACCCTAAAATATTTTGTGATACATCCAGTACTCTAAAAGATGCTGAAAAATACTTTAAGGTGATAAGTTCACATTTACTTCATGGACTTTTTGAGGAGTTAAAAGTGGAGTTTAAATTGCTCCTGAAAACAGTGCTTTAAGAGAAAAATTTCTCCTAAAAATTTAATACTTTAAATAAGGACAAATTTCCACCACAAAATATTTTGGGATACTGGGCAAACCATAAAATACTTTAAACCATTAGACGCTCCTAAAAAAAATATTTCAAGGACTTCGACCAACCTTGCTCAAGCAAATTGCTGTAAGTAGTATTGTTGAGGTGAACAGTATGACTTATGCAGCAAGCAAAAATGAAATTGAAAGTGAGAACAAGGTACAAGGTAAAAAAGAAAGCGTCATATTTAGTTATTCCAATATATATATATATATAGATATGAAGCTACATGAGGAAATATTATTGATTTTGCATGCGTATCTTAACAACAACATAAATCACTGCATCGTACTAATTTATTACAGAATTATGGAGGGTAGTGGATATATATATATATATATATATGTATATGTATATATAGTGTGTTTAGTTATGGTTGTTTCTTTTGAAGATTGGCAATTACGTCCTTGTCAACTTGGAAGGCTTTAGAGAGAATGTCAGGAGAGATGGGAGGAGTGGATCTAAACACGGTGTTAGCAACGGTGACGACTCCTGGAAATTGGCTACTGAAACTAGCATGTGCGACGGCATCGCCGTGGCCGATGTTGAACTGAAAGTGAATCATACCGAGAGGGATCAAAAACACATCTCCTTTGTTGAGTACTTTGGTGAAGAGACGATTATCATTTTGATTGGAAGCCACAAATCCAGCCAAGAGAGTTCCTTCAATAACGGTTAATAACTCACTAGCACGAGGGTGATGGTGAGGAGGATTTTGGCCATAGGGCGCAAAATCAATACGAGCAAGAGCGACACCGAGAGTGTTGAGTCCTGGTAGCTGATTTACAAAAACTTGAGTCACGTTGGAGCCTAATGGGTTTGATGTGTTCCCTGGCGTTATGTGGTAGAAGAAGTCTTCTGCTGTTACAAGTTTGGGATCTTTGCACAATTTTCCATTCACAAATACTGCACAAAACTAATTCATTACGACAAAGATATAGCGAGTGACAAATATACATTGTAACGAGTCATACATAACTGGAAAAAAAAAAAGTTGATTAGGGACGGAACACACGGACTTTAATGATTCTTTTGTTAAATAGATTGTCATTAATCAATTAGTGACAAAAATTCCATTGGTAAATTAGTTTGGAGACAGAATTTTGTTGCTAATTCACTGTCCTCTTGAAGTCATCAAGAAACCAATACCTTGCAAATAAAGTAAGGTTTATAAGTTTAAAGGGATCTTCCACCCAACCTCTCGTTCCTACTTAATTTAGGCATATTTTTAAACTTCTATGCCCAAAATTCGAGATATGACACTTGTACTCATAACATATGCATGATACTCCATTCAATCTTTAATATAAGATCTATTGTAATTCAATTTCTTCATTAAAGTGGATCTTATATTAAGAATCGAATGTAGCAATATTATGTGCGTATGCGTACCTCCAAGTTTGGTATCGTTGACACCGACACAAAAATCTTGGAGAGGATTGGAGTCATAGGCAGAAACAATCGAGGAAGCCAAAGCCAAGAGAGCAATAATCAACGAGATCGCTCCTGTACCTTTCATCTCTCTCCAATTCTTTCTATAAATTGTGTATTTGTTGTGAATGAAATCTTTCGTTCTTCTTATCTATTCAATTTATAGCTCAAGGGAGTAGCCATTCTTGTTGAATTAGTATTCATTTTTAGTTTCAACTTAGTTATTAAAACTAAATATACCCATGTCATGGTATCGATTATTTAATTAATAAATATTTTTTTTTAGTTCATGGCTGGATGCGTTCATTAACAATTTAATTAAGATTTGAGTTGGACTTTTTCATCGGCCTTCACAACTCTCTGCCTAAAGGCTATAATTACATGTACTTCTCCCTAAAATGAGAATATTTTTTTGGTTATAATATAAATAACAATTATGAAACGTCAGCATGCTTTGTTTGATGGTTGCTTAACCGTTTTATATATTATCTAATAAAAAGTAAAAGAGGGATGGATGGAATTAAGGAAGATGATTAAGATGTTTTAGAAAAAATATGTCATATTAACTAACTTCTTTAATATAATTAAATTAGATAAATAGATTTTACATTAGAGACTGAAGAGAGTATTTGCTTTTAAGGTGTGGTTACTCTGTGATAGACTTAGCCAACCTTCTCCTACATTAATGATATTGATCAACTTCATACACTATATGAAGGCTTTCATGTCTCTTGTACTCCGAAGTTGCACCAGACACAGTTTATTCACAATAAGGCGACGTCTCGGCTATCTACCATGAACGAATCCCTACCCCGGAGAGTATCATTATTGCTGTTTGTACTATTGGTCATCACCCCTCTATAAACATCGCTGTCCTGAGACCAATAGAGGCAGGGGCATAATTGGTAGCGTTGTGTAATTTGTACATATCATGTGATTATATTTTTTTGGTTATAATATAAATAACAATTATGAAACGTCAGCATGCTTTGTTTGATCGTTGCTTAACCGTTGTATATATTATCTAATAAAAACTAAAAAGCTGGAATCGTGGGGCCGCGCATCCTCGACGTCTACAAATTATTCATTATAAAAAAGAAAAAACCAAAAATGAAGAAACCTATAAAAAGTAACGAAAAATACGTTGATATATTTCTACATGAGATTTGTAGCTACACAACAGGGAACTTCGGACAATTGAGAGACGGTTTTAATCAAAACAAATACGTTGATATATATATATATATATATGCAATTATGCATATATTCCTCTAACACTAAGCACATATGCCAAGATTCATTATCGGCTTGATCTTTTGTTCATTTGAATGTATAATTTATACTCCTGCCCATCCTTGTTATAATTAAGTATTTCCTACGTAATTTTATAGTATTAAGTTTTTTTAATTTGATTTGATTAAGGGATTCGAACTTGTGTTCTTCTTTTTACAGGGGTGATGCTCTTTATCATCTCAACCAATAATTTATTGGTAACATAAAGTTTTTATTATGAGAAGCATTACTGTGCAGAAGTGGTATGAGGCTCCCTCGTTCATCTTTATTGGGACAACACGTATCTTTTTAGAAGGGATATGATTGGGACTTCTGATTTGGGCAACTGATGAACATTATTTGAACACACATACATGCCAAAGCCTAATATATACATATGCCTCGGGCCTTTTGGGAAGTGGATTATGTGAACCAAACATCAAGTTTTTGCAATTAGTTTCTTAGCAAAACCAAGTTTTTAACCTTGGGGAACACTCAGTCATGTATTTTGCATGCAGTAGTTGATCGTTCAATGATCTTAGCTGGCTTTGCAACTTGGTATGAAGAAGTTTATAACATAGTTCCATTCCATGCATGGGTTATAGAAACCTCGTGATATATACTCAAGTCCTACATTAGGATATAATTAGCGAATTGATTTTAGTCTTTAATATAATATATCTATTTCTAATATTTTTCTAATTTACCCCTATTGATGCTCCCCCTCAACAATAATCAAGAGAGAGATTGATGAAATTAAGGAAGATGATTAAGATCTTTTAGAAAAAATATGTCATATTAACTAACTTCTTTATTATAATCAAATTAGATAAATATTTACTTATGAGGTCTCGGTTATCTACCATGAACGAATCCCTACCCGGAGAGTATCATTATTGTTGTTTGTACTATTATTCACCACCCCTCTAATACCAATCGCTGTCCTGAGACCAATAGCCGCAGGGGCATAGTTGGTAGTGTCGTGCAATTTGTACATATCATTTGATTATATTCCTTTTCCACTAAAAAAAAATTAAAAATTTCACTCTCGCCTTGCAAAAGTCAAAAGGAAAAACAAACTCTGGACCTTTCAATGTCTAATCAGCAATTACTAAGGAAAGTAACCCACTGAGGGACGGAACTTGTACTTTTTTTGCTACTGCACGGTATCCCCCAACCCGTTGGGTCAAGGACTAATCCGTCGGGTACTGTAGGGCCCAGTGGGGGCGACCCTCCCAGACACACCTGCTCCATTCCCACCCCCCAGGATCGAACCCCAGAGATGATGGTTAAGGGACACAACTCCCTTTACCAGTTGTGCCAGTGTGCGCTGGTGGAACTTGTACTTTTTTCCCTATATTTTTTTATAGACTGGATGCTATTAGATTAACAAAGCATTACAAAGTCAGCATTCTACCCTCGGTGCCCACTGTCCAAAATAAAATTAAAATCCCACATTTTCAGAACAGCAAGGCAGCACATCGAGAAACCAGCAGCCTTAATCAATGACGATCAAGAAAAGGCATGAGTTTTGAAATCCCACGCAGCCTCTTATGAACTTGAAATTGTTTATAACGTTGACAATATTTTCGTTTGAATTATTACAAAGTCAGCATTCTACCCTCGGTGCCCACTGTCCAAAATAAAATTAAAATCCCACATTTTCAGAACAGCAAGGCAGCACATCGAGAAACCAGCAGCCTTAATCAATGACGATCAAGAAAAGGCATGAGTTTTGAAATCCCACGCAGCCTCTTATGAACTTGAAATTGTTTATAACGTTGACAATATTTTCGTTTGAATTTTGCAGGTTGGAGGGTAAGGTGGCCATAGTCACCGGAGGAGCCAGTGGGATCGGAGCAGAGTCAGTGAAATTATTCGCCCAAAACGGAGCATCGGTGGTCATAGCAGACATTCAAGATGAACCGGGTCACCAACTCGCCGCTTCATTAGCCCAACATCAAGTGATTTACCATCACTGTTATGTCAGAGACGAGAAAGAGGTGGAGCAAACTATAGCTTTCGCCGTTGACAAATACGGCTACCTCGACGTCATGCTTAGCAACGCCGGCATCGCAGGCTCCATGGCCGGCATACTGGACCTTGACCTGAGCGCGTTTGACAACACCATGGCCGTCAACGTTCGCGGTGTGGCTGCGACCATCAAGCACGCGGCTCGAGCCATGGTGGCCGGTAACATCCGTGGGTCCATCATTTGCACTGCCAGCGTGGCTGCTTCTGTGGCGGGATGTGGGCCCCATGGTTATACCACATCCAAGCATGCTCTAGTAGGCCTAGTACGCTCCACTTGCAGCGAGCTAGGAGCTTATGGGATCAGAGTGAACTGTGTGTCGCCATATGCTATCGCCACACCTCTTCCTTGCGAAGCGCTTAATAAGGGGGCAGATGAAATTGAAGGCATCGCCAATTCTTTCGCTAACTTGAAGGGTATTTCATTGAAGCCTACCCATATTGCTGAAGCTGCCCTCTTTCTTGCTTCTGATGATTCTGTTTATATCAGTGGCCATAATATGATCGTCGACGGAGTCTTCACTGCTGTTAACCGCTGCTTTCCCCCAGACCTTTTTTGAAACATTATATTGACCTTTTGCCTCTCTTCTTAATACATAAATGTATGATTACCATCGTTCATATATTATGAATAAATCATCCCCTTAGCCTCGCTGTACTTCACTGACTCAATGCGGGTCCAGTTTTCCTGCTCATCAGAATGACAGAGAAGAAAAACTACTCTAATCTGGACGGTCCAAATTATATCTAGATTATCCAAATCTCATTTTTTTTAATTGATGATTTTTAAATAAAAAAATCATTTTTTAAAAAAATATTGGTTAAGAGATTATTTTATTTTAAATTCTCTACTTATTAAGGTATATTTTTAAAAAACAAAAATTAAAAAAAAAAAAGAGAGAGATCTGGACCATCCAGATCAAAATACCTTTCCCTACTCATCAAAATGATTAGCATGAAAACTCGATCCGACTCAATGCATACCTCGTCAATGTATGATAATTAGCCCCACAATCTTATTTTACCCTGATATCTGAATATTTAATCCACATATGCCAAATGAAGGCCCGGAGACATTATTATTATTTCTTTTGATACAACTAGGTGCTTGTTTCCCAAACGACCAAATCTTAGTTTGAGAAGCCCTATTCTATAAGCCGAAACAAAATTTTTCTCATATTATTATCTCATAAATCATAAAAACACCTCTAAAAAAGTTAAAACAAATAAGCATTAGGTCAAAAACATTGAGTGAAAAAAAAAGAGAAAACCATTTATATGTAATAAAAATGTGCGCAATTAATTTATGTGACACTGTCACCATTGTAAATATACTTTACCGGTAGTCTGGTACATGTATAGCAACGCTTCATCAGTCATAATAGGTCCGGCATATGTATAATGATCATCCTTATAATACGTCTGGAATAAATAACCATTATAATAGGCATTTAATTATAATTTTTCCATACTAAAAAATTTAAAATATTTCCTATATTAAATTACCCTTCAAAATTAAGGGACTATTTTCTTTTGTCTTATTGTTATGGAATTCCGACGCTTGAATGAGGATTGATCAAGATGAAATGTTCCTTAGCGAGCGTCATCCGGTGGGGCATAGGAACCTTCATCTGATTCATGAAACCACAGCTTGCGGACACTCTCTCGGTTATGCCTTTAAAGGTTCTGACTTTTGTTGCTTTAATTCCAATGATTCTGATTTAACTTTGCTTTCTGCTTTCTCTATGTTGTATTATTAGTATTTCAGTTTAAATATTAGTTAGTGGTAAATAGTAGCGCTAGCACGTGTTCCATCTCCTCCTTATTACAAGGCATCAATTATCAATTCTCACAAACTAATAAAATCAACTAAAAGAATTAAAATTGTTCCAAAATTCAAGTAATTTTTAGTATTACCTTTGCTAACTACACTAAACTCAAATATCATACTAATTATTACTCTCTTCTATTACCCTTATCATATATGAACAGACATGAAAAAATAAATTAAATACTTCTTAGAAACGTACAAGTGACTTATAAAAAAAACTAAAAGCACTTATAAATTAGTGCCTTAAAATAATAACAAGAGACAGTAGGTCGTTAGCCGTTATAGAGCGGCATTAGATTGAGCGGTACTAGCTGTATTACCTAACTAACTCTTATTGTAACTAACCCTCTAAACCCCCCGCCTGTATAAGGGACACCCTATTGTAATCCCCCTGTTGTTGATCAGATTTGCATACTGCAATGACAGAGCACATTTTCAGGGTCTCTTGAATCTTCTCTCCTTTCTCTCTTTCGCTCTCATCTTCTTCTCTAATTCTGATTCTCCATATCTCTCTCCCTTTTCTTCTCTAATTCACTAACCCATCTCTGTTTTACAACAGAGACACATCACCCTACTAGTTTTATTAGTGGGAACTTATTGACAAAAAAAAAAAATTATTAGTGGGAACTTGAATATCATCAATCCTCGTGAGATTGGGATTCCATATCCAATGCTTGCGGTGACAATGTCAATGAATATTAATTTGGTTAATTAGACTTAATGGAACACTCGTCTTTCTCAACTTAACCAATAGCCCTATCATTGTATTATGGCCCGGTGCTTTCTTACTTTCTTTCATTCCTTTTCCCCCTTTTCCTTGGATTCTTCATCTGTTCGAAGCTTCTCATAACGGAATTTAGTTCAAATGCTCGGCTAATCTTTCTTGTTAATATATTTGTTTGTTAAAGAATGTTGAGAATATGAGGAAAAACAAAAGAAAGGAATAGGAAAGATGAGAGCTTGCTGTTTCTTTTTTCAAAATGTTTGCCTTTGAAAAAATCAAACGCGAACGGCCGGAAACACTGGAAAAAGTTTTAGAATCTATAATGAATGACTCGTAGCTTTTGTTTCAATCTGTGTTCATTGTCTTTACTTCATGCACCTAAATACTCTGAGGTCTTATGGAAGTCAATTGTCAAAGAATAGATTTTGATTTAATTGAATGATTAATTGTCTAGTAGCTGAAAATCTGTAGCCCATATGTATCTGCTGGAAATTCTCTTCTCTCTTGATTTTATAAGTAGCCATGGGGAACAATGGCACGGTAACCAGTTATATGTATAAAATCTTAGTCAACAAGCATCCATGCCCTGTTTAAACTTGAGTAAGCGTTTCTATTGTCCAAACCTAAATCAAACAATCCCATAGAGTCCACTGTATTTAAATGTCTCACTGATTTGTGGTTAGTTTTATCATTTTGGCATACTATGTATTTTTAGTGTTGATATTGCTGATTTGTCGGGAGATTATGATGTACACACAGAGTCGTATTTAAGTGGTGAATACACAATTTCATTCTGCTTTTCTCTCTGTGAAACACAATCATTTTTTATATTAATGAAATCTGGGATGTAAAAAACTGGCAAAGAACCAACATGCATAGCCATTTAGCAAATTTATTTTGTATCCTGAAATTGTGTGGTCCTTTCTTTACTTTGTTTCCTTGTCACTTCTGTTCCGCCTTTTCTGGTACTGCTAGTTTAATAGAAGGAAATGTGTTTGTCACTCTGCTTTATCCAATTTATTCTAAACAACCGCTTTTGCTACATTTTTTTCTTGCCTTGCTTATTCATGCTGTTACTGTAAATATAAAAGGGAATAGGAGTTAGTTAATTAGTTAGCTTTTCAGCAAGGCAAGAATGAAGCACATGGCATTGCGTATTATCTATTTAGTTCAATCGTGTGAAAGGCTTTGGGGAAGAGGGGTAGGAGTAGAAAGAGTCTCTTGTTAATTGCCACTTTATCTTTGAACGATTCTTTTGAATGACTGTGCTTAGCTACATTTAGGGGCTCTTTCGCGTCCAAGGCAGGCTCTAGATTAGTATATCTCTTGCGAAATTGGTAGTTAAAGTGAGTTAATGTGTGAACTTTAAGTCATCCCTGCGCGAGCTTAGATATTTTGAGAGTTTTTAGATCTAATGAGATGAACAATACTCTGCAGAATTTTGAATTTGCTGTCAAGGTTAGAAGGACTTCTGCGTCACGGTAGGCAAAAGTAGTAGATTTCAACCATCCATAGTATATGTTTGTAAAATTAAATATTACCTCATTTTCAAATATGGAAGTTAGATAAAACGTTTTCATTTTTTTATGATGGACCCATTGCCATTAAGTTATAACCAGCATTATCTTCTTGATAGGAAATGCCACATTGGCTTAATAAAAGACTCACGGCTTCTTACTACTTTCCTATGCAAGTTAATAATTTTGTAAGACTCCCTTAAACTTCATGCTAGTTATAGAAAACTTCCTAACTCTAAGAGGTTAAATTTAAATTTTGAAATATTATGGGGGTTATATGCAATTGACCAAAAGTTTAAGGGAGCTTTATAAATTTATTAACTTCGATAAGATGCTATGTAATATGCCACATGTTTCTAAATTTGTAATTATTATCGTTTCAAGATAAATTACAAAAGAAATTGTGAGATAAAACATTTAAAGTATAAACAGAATCTTATTGAGTCATTCTAATTTTCTTAACGGGTGCTCTATCATGAAGTGTCATTCTTCATATCTCTTTATTTTATTTATTTGTTTGTTTATTATTTGTCTTGATCCATCGCTTGTATGAGTACCTCCAATCCTTATCACCTTCACGTCCTGATATAAATACTTCCAAGAAGGAGTTATTAGTCCATTTTATAAGGAAGAGTATTTCCTAGTTTCAAGGAGCATAAAAATGTTTTCCATATATACGCTCATATTTAACAAGAACAATGAGAGGTTATAAATTAATGAAGAAAGATTTTAGAGTTAATGTACTTAACAATGATAACATTAGAAATCAATTAAATTTGATAAACAAATTTAATGTTTTTAACTATTTATTTATACATGTGATTTAGTTAAAAGTGAATTTGTAATAGGGAACCGGGGGAATTCCATGCATGTCCAACGATTTCACCACAATTAAAAAAAAGATAGTTAATTCAATCCTAAGTCATAAGTGTAAGTAATAGTAAGAGTGTGGAATGAACTTGGATTAGGTAGGAATTTAAATGTTAGTTGTAACACCCCGAATTTTGAGACTCGAGGCTAGAGAATAAGCCTGAGATTAGTGGATTGCTAAGCCCCGGTTTAGCAAGATCCCAAATTGTGATTAGGAGTTAATGACTACAAAAGTGGACGTGGTTAGTGATTAATGAACCTTTTTAGAGAATATAAAGTGGATTGTAGTCGCTTGTATTATGAGCAACGCCAAAACCCTATATTTGAGTTCAATTGAGGATTAACATCCAAATTGACTTAGAATAGAGGGAATAATTGAATGGGGTATTGTGATGGAAATGGTGTCATGTTGTGGTATTTAATCATTGGAATTGATTTAAATTGGATTGGACACATTGGTTGCAAAACTAGAAATGTTGTCCAGTGTGAATTCTGTCTGGGCAGTCTTCTCGTATGGACGTTTTTCATAGGCAAATGATGTTATAAAATTATGAAACTTTCCAGTCTTAAATTTCACATCCAAATTTTCAAAATGGACATATAATTTGTGCCATTTCATGTTGGGAACTAGGAGATATGACTGTCCAAAGTTTGAGGTCGAAAATGGACTCTGTTTTGGGGCAGTGATGAAATTTGTGTAATTCTGGAATTGTGTGGTGATTTCTAGTAATGGATCATATTTTTCCAATGAAGAGGACTTCAATACCTTTCATTTGGCTTTGGGATCACCTCATTTTGATATTTCTAGAATTAGTTATGATTTTTCAAAGTTTGGGCAGAAAATCTGCCAGAAAATCCGAAAATGGGAATTATGACATCATCTCATTAAAAGATGATATCAGCATGGATTATTAATCAAATTGCTCATCTTCTTCAGCCATTTCACGCCATTTCCAGCTGAAACTAGTGAGAGAAAGTTGAGAGCTCTTAGAGAGAGAAAGAGGAGAAATCTCACAAGGTAAGCCGATTTCTCCGACGATCTACCTCCTAACGCGTATAACCTTGCTTCTAAGCTTCTCTTTCATGTTCTTTAAGGTGTTGGAAGCTCAATTTTCATGGTTTAAAAGGGGCTAGGGTTCAGCCATATTGAGGAAAAGCTATTGGGAGCTTGAGGTAACTTCCAAACTCTTGTATATTGACTATTCTGGCTGCTGTGGGCAATTTAATCGGTGAAATTTCGCCGGATTGCCATTGGTTGTAAAAATGGAAAATGGGTTTCCCTAGGGGTTATGCTGCCCAAATTGATACTAAATGGTAGTTGTAACATAATGGAATAGTCAATAAAGTGGTTAGGAGTAGAAAGGAACGTGTTTACGGAGCCGAAACCGAAAAACCCTGATTTTCCCTAGAAAACCCATATATTTCGGTCTGGGCTATAAATGGGTCTTAGAGTTGGATTTTCAATGATTTGATGATTCCATTGAGTTCAGGAGGGAAAATTATGTGGGGTTACAGTTGGGCACTTTTTCGGAAAAGGCCGAGAAAGCAAAATTACGGAAACGCCCCTAAAACCCTAAAAGTAGGGCTGCCAAGGGCAATTTCGTAATTTGACATTGAATTTGATAATTCCGAGTCCGGAAATGGATTCCTTGGGCGAAAATATGTCAGAATAGCCCATGTCAAAATTTAGGGAAAAGTACAGCCGGACCGGGTACGGCGGGGCCGGGCCGGGTCCCCGGGGGTATTTTAGTAATTTTTCAATATAGCTTCATATAATCCCCAGAAACACTATGGAAGTGTCTAAATAGTACATTTGACATTGTAGGATCGAATGTGAAGCCCCGAGTTGCTGGCACGCAAATCGAGGAGAAAAGACTGGAGGTAGGGAACTTATCTCTCCTGCATGCTCTGATAACTGTATTAATGTGTTGATGCATGTTGTTGCTTTGCTTGATTATGTGGAACATGTATGAATGATTTGAAGCTATGTTTCAATATATGCTATGGCCATATGTGTATCGTTCGAAGCATTGAGCTTATAGATTTGTCATTGTATGTGTGCATGAGTTATGTGATGCAAGCATGTCATGCATTAAACACTTATCTTGCCTGCATATTGATAATATTTCCCTACTGAGATTCTCTCGAATCTCACCCTCCCCTACCAACAATTTAGATAGGGCAAGTGGCTCGTGGAGGGAGCGGCTAGGACTCCTTCGAGATGAGAGTTGGTAGTTGGTTATCAATGAGCTGTGAAGACTGTATATGATTCGGTTGAATATATGGTTATGAATTTGAGATGAGATTGTGTAATCCCCATTTGAAGAATTGTAATGGGCAATTGTGCCCTGTGTATCTTTAGCGAAGGTATGTACCCGGGATTGTCGGGATGATTATGTTGTGCACTCTGATATTTATGTGAATGTGATTTATCTTCGCGTAGTAATTGTATTCGAAATGTGAATTTGAGACCAAGTTCATAAATGATTTTGAAAGGTATTTTTGAAAACCCCATCATGTGATGGGTTAGTAAATGTTATTTGATTATTATTGGTCTCTATTTCATTTTAATCGCGTATTTCGGATATAATTACGGAGGGGGTTACATTAGTCCAAAGTAATTAATATTCCTTAACAGCAAGGGGCAATCATATAATAATATATTGTTATTCTTTTCCACTCCACAGTATCTTCAATTGTTAAATGGCTTTTCCAACTCCTGATGCTATACTTAACTTACTAATAAACCAAATCTACTACTTGTTCGTTGATCCTGCCAATAATATGTACTGAACAATGAGCTATTTTAATATGCTCTTTGTTTCAACACTTCACTCAAGACATATATACTTGTTTACCAAATCTTAACACTTCCTCCTAAGCAAGTGTATTCTAATAAATCTCCTCTTTTTATTGATGCTACCAAATTTGAAGTAGGCACCGCAAGTGTACGAGCCGTAAAATAGTAAACAGGTGAATCAAGGTCGTCCCACAGAGACTCAAAAATAATTACTGACTAGGCATTAGCTCTTCAACGTTCTTCCTTCTTTTTCCAGGTGAATGAGAAATCCCCATTATAGCTTGTTATGTATTTAGAATGGCTATGATTGTCTGTTAAATTGCTGTTTTTAAGGATCTTAATAAATTTACTCCTATGGTCCTACATATGGGGTAGAGAAAGAAACTTAGTTTTGTTCAATTTCCATGACTTTTTTTTGTATATAACCGTTGTTGAAATCCTCTCTGGTATGTCAAAGTTCTGTTATTGTTATTTGGGTTATTGTTCAAAGTTTTGGATATCTTACATTTAAGGGGAAATGCTGCTGAAATTTTTAGAAAATGAGTTAGCCATGCCCTGTCTTGACCTATATTCATATTATAATGACAACTGGTCTAAAATTGCATACTATTGAAAATGGAATAAGCCTGGAGTAGTAAAATGGGTCACAGCTGGATGAATGCATTGAGAACTAGTAAAGAATATGAGAAATGGGTGGAAGAGTTTATTGAATTTGCTAAAATGAATGCGCCTAGTAAAAATGGGAAGTATTTTTGTCCATGTGTGAAGTGTTTAAATGAGAGTTGACGGGATATTGATTATATAAGAGATCACTTAGTTTGTGATGGAATAAATCTTCGGTACACAAGGTGGATATGGCATGGTGAGGAAGCAACCGCTTGTGCGTCCCATGAGAAGGAAGTCTTGGAGGTTGGAGATGACGATAGAATGGAGAAAATGATTCATGATGTGGAGGTAGAATGTTTTGCGCAATCGCCTATATGTGATAACGTGAGAAGTGATGCGGAGACACCTTTGTACCCTGGGTGTACTAAGTTTACACGCTTGTTAGGTTTTTTGCACTTGTCATCTTAAAGGCAACTTATGGGTGGACCGACAGTAATTTCACATTGTTACTTGAACTGTTGTGTGATATATTTCCAGAGGATAATGTACTTCCAAATTGTATGTGTAAGGCCAAAAAAATCTTGTCTGTGATGGGTATGGAGTATAAAAAGAAACATGCTTGCCCTAATGATTGTGTATTATAAAGAAATGACTATAAAGGATTGAGTGAGTATCCAAACTATAAAACTTTGAGATACAAAGTAAAGAAAGGTGTTGGGTGTGGTGATAAAACAAGTAAGAAGTAACCTTTAAAGGTTTTGTGGTATCTTCCAATCATTTCGTGGTTCAAATTAAACAAATGTTTGCTAATGTGAAAGAAGAAAAGAAGCTAAGATGGCATTATGATGACAGAGTATGTGATGAAAAATACCTTCGGCACCTGGCTGACTCTCCACAATGGAAGAAAGTAGATGAAATGTATCCCGGATTTGTCAGCGAGCCTAGAAACCTTCAGCTTGGGCTTTGCACATACGGAATCAATCCTTATGGTACTTTTAGTAGTACACATAGTGCATGGCCGGTTCTACTGGTGATTTACAACTTACCTCCTTGGTTGTGTATGAAATGGAAGTATATGATGCTTTCTATAATGATTTTGGGACCAAAATAGCCGGGGAACGATATCGATGTCAACTTGGCACCTTTAATAGAGGACTTAAAGAAGTTGTGGGAGGATGGCATAGATGTGTTTGATGCATATAACCAATAGTCCTTTAAGCTACGTGCAATGATTTTCACCATGATTAACGACTTCCCTGTATATAGGAACTTGTCAGGTTATAGTGTGAAGGGTCATAAAGCATGTCTGATATATGAAGCAAGCATACACTTCTATCAATTGAAGCATGGTAGAAAAATGGTCTACCTTGGTCATAGACGATTTCTTCCTTAGTTCCACCCATGCTGTAGGCCGAAGAAGACTTTTAACAGTTTGCCGGAGAATGGAATAGCTCCAAAGGCATTAACTGGAGATGAGGTTTATAGTCGGGTGGAAAGAATCGATGCCACTTTTGGTAAGAATCAGAGGACTAAGGGTGAGAAGAACATATGGAAGAAAAGGTCAATTTTCTTTGATCTTCCATATTGGCGTAGTCTTGATGTGAGGTTAGACTTGATGTGATGCATGTTGAGAAAAAGGTATGTGATAGTCTTGTTGGTATACTTTTGCACATACCAGGTAAGCCTAAAGATGGAATTGGTGTGAGGCTAGACTTGGTTGAAATGGGAATAAGAGAATGGCTACATCCAAAACTAAGAGATGATGGTAAGAGGGCGTATATGGAGCCAGCAACGCATACATTGTCAAAAGCCGAGAAAAGAAGTTTGTGTGGGTGTTTGCATGGCATTAAGGTGCCACAAGGGTATTCTTCTAATGTGAACCAGCTTGTGTCAATAGAAGATTTGAAGTTAGTAGGAATGAAGTCTCATGATTGCCATATCTTAATGCAACAACTATTACTAGTAGCTATCAGAGGCATTATGAAAGATGATGTGCGAAGCACGATAACAAGGTTGTGTAGTTTATTTAATGCTATTTATAGCAAAGTTGTTGACATTGGAAAGTTAGATGAATTAGAAAATAAGGGTTGATGCATTTTGCTCTCGCATTCTTCGATATAATGGTACATTTAATAGTTCATCTGGTAAGGGAGGTAAGACTATGCGGCCTATTTTATCTAAGGTGGATGTACCATTTCAAGCGATACATGAAGAACTTAAAGGGTATTCTAAGAATCCTTATCGACCTGAAGCCTCAATTGTGGAAAGATATGTTGTTGAAGAGGCTATGGACTTTTACAAAGAATATCTATTAAGATCGAAGGCTTGATCTCGTCATGAAAAGGGTACAAGTAAGGGAACACGAGGGCTCAAAGTGAATAGTATGCGTCGTGAAGAGGTGTTGCAAGCATACTTGTATATCTTGAATAATATCGAAAGAAGTTCAGCCGTACTTAGCTGAACACAGAAAGAGTTTAAAGGAGATATATCCAAGAAAAAATGGCATACAGATAGCTAATGAGCAAAACAAGACTTTTATAGAGTGGTTCAAGGATAAGATAGCGTATGAGACCAATGTGTCAGAGACAATCAAATAGTTAGCTTGGGGGCCTTGTTTAAAGGTCATAACTTGGAGTGACTTTGATATAAACGAGTATTCTTTCTATACAAAAGCCCAGGATAACAGAAGTACTATGCAAAATAGTGGAGTGATGGTGGTAGCCGGATCAATTTACTTTTCTAGTTCGAAAGACAAAAACCCCATTTTGGCATCCATGGTCTATTATGGACTTATTGAAGACATATGGGAGATAAGCTACACTAAGTTGAAAGTTCCTTTATTCAAATGCAAGTGGGTTAACAATAATGCTGTTGAAATAGGTTAATTTGGATTTACCTCAGTTGATCTTGAAAGATTCGGTTATAAAGATGAGCCATTCATTCTAGCAAGTTAGGAAAAACAAGTGTTTTATGTCATTGATCCAGCAAATGAAAAATTGTCTATTGTACTCCAAAGTAAAAAACAGAAGGATGGTGATCTGAGTTTGAATCTTGATGACACACCACCTTTCACTATAAATCCACCTATGCCATCTGAAGTGGAATTGGTAGATGATGATGAATATGCAGGTAGAGTTGATCATTGTGAAGGAATCTAGTAAAATAGTTAAAGTAAGATTTTGAATTGTTTAAAGTGTGCATGTAATTTCAATTTACTTATCATATGTCACATTTATTTCTTAGTAAGATTTTGAATTGTTTAAAGTGTGCATGTAATTTCAATTTACTTATCACATGTCACATTTATTTCTTAGCAGGATCATGTCACGTTCAAATTCGGGCAACTCTGTTGGCTCACCTGTTAAGAAAAAGGTTAGAGGAAGCATGGAGCTACGGTTGTTGGTCAAACATCATGAGGAAGAAAAGGGAGGGTTCACGTGGAATTTGATGCTGATTTAAAACTTATCGGTGAAGAGGGAGACAAGTTCATTAGCTACGTTGGCTTTTTGGGTTGGAGCAAAGTTAGCATTCTAATTCCTAGCTGGAGTGAAGTTTCAAAGGAGACGAAGGCTATTATTTGGGATCAACCTTTGGTATGTAAAGTTGTATTGTTATCTCTATCTCTATTTCTATTTTTTCAGATATAACTAATATATATTTTGTTTTGTAGCAAACCTATAATGTTCCCAATATGAAGTAGATGTACGAGTATTAGATGGGGGAAGTTCGTGAGATATGGAAAGATTTGAAGTCCATGCTCACAACCAAGTACGTTCGAGGGCCAAGGAGTTATGAAGATCCTTACAAAGAGTATTCGTTTCTTTCTCCAAATGACTGGAGGTTGTTTGTGGCATCGCGACAGGATCCCAATTTCCTGGTACATTTTGTTCATCTTAGTATTAAACATTTTAGTTGAACTTACTTGACATCGCTAACTCAGTTATCATTGTTCTTTGTTTATATAGAAATTGAGTCAAGCTAATAAAGAGAGGCGAGTGAAAAACAATTATCCTCATTACATGTCGCGTAGGGGTTATCAGAAGCTTGAAAAGAAGATGATGTAGGCTGAATTGCAAAAATTGGAGGAAGCAGCCCGAGCAGATCCTAGTATTGTTGTGCAGGCGCCACCTCCTCCCCCACATCACAAAAAATGGAAAGTATGAGAATAAAGGGAGAAAAATATATAAATCCAGTCGTTGTTGATGTTGCTAAAAGGATTGAGAGTATTTAATAACAAGTATATTTAAGTGTGTTTCATTTTCCTAACAAGATTGCATCTAATTACTTTCTATTTATCTATTGTATGTTGCAAGATGACCTTAAAGAGCAGAGCAGCCAAGGTTCCTTCACTCAAACTGGAAGGATGGACATCTTAGCAATAGTGCTTGGGAATCTAGATCACCCTGGTCAAGTTAGAGAGGAGTCAAGGGAAGTTGGTCTCTCTAAATACTTTGGATGAGGTTCACAAGCTTATGAGCATGGTGAAATGAGTCAGGAGTTTGTGGCTAGGGTTCGAGAGGAAATTTGAGTAGAGCTAGTGGTGCAAATGCGTCAATCACGTCGAGACGAGCTTAAAGAAGAGTTGTTGAGTAAGCTATGTGGTGAGATGAGTATATTGGTGTTGTCTCACATGCAAGGCGAGATGTGTAACGTGGACCCTAGATCTGAGGTTTGTAAATAATTTCATTTAATATAACATTGAGTTTTTCCTTATGTTATTTTAATTAATTCTTTCATTTCTCTTACTCAGGAATCCCCGGCCTTTCCCAACACCAAAGGTAGTTACAATCCACCAGAGGTTGGACATGGCAACCCTGGTCCTCCACTAGAGCCTGGAGAACCTTGCACTCTGTATTTGGAAGTCCTGTACCCGCGTGCTGTTGCTGATGCTATTGTATACACGTATGCCACCACCCACCATAATAACCAAATTTGGGACGATCAATGTAAGGTCAATGTCACAAGTGTTTGACTGGGGGAGGAAGGTGTAGATGTCTCGTTCCCCGATGGTGAGGTTGCCAGACTAGGTCAGGCAATAAGATCTTTCATCTTGTGGCCTAGACATCTTGTTCAGACTATGCTAGTCCCTCCAATGATAGGAAACACCTTACTTTTACTTAATCCTTGACATTCTACTTATAATCTTTATTTTGTGTCTTACTAGGAAAAAGATTATGCGACAAAATTTCCCTTTTTAGCACAACTGCAAAATATTTTTCAAGATGTAAATAAGGTCGACTTGCAGATGCCTTGTGAGATTGTGGGTCGCAGAATCTCGTATAATTATGGATTTGATAAAAAAGATATTAGAGAGTTCCTATCTTTGGGGGAGATAAACATATGATGGGTCACATTTGCAATCATGTAAATTTAGTTATAATTTTCAATTGTAATTAATGCATTGATATTTAGGGGTTTTATATTTCTATATTTACTGAGTCATTTCTCATTTCATTTATGTGGTATGTAGCTGCTTCCACAAACTGTGTGCCGGACGAGGGTTCGGCACTACATATGGCTTCTTATGTCTTGGCAATATGTCATGGCGTAATAACCAAAGGTTGGAAGATCGGATGAGCTATGTAGACTATATAATAGGTGAGACTCAGCTGCCTTGTTATCTAACACCAATTGTTGAAGGGCAAGTAACTTTATTTGATATATTTATACACGTTCACTTTGCTAAATAGTATCATGTTATCTAACCTCATTTTAATCTATATATGCATGTGATTGTAGTAATCATTAGAGTCTTTTTGTTCCTTGTCCCTCGATCAATGTCATCTTTTGGTTTTACTCATTAGGTCGCAAGCCAGATACATATATCAAAAGCATTTTTAACACGTAAGTAAATTTATTTGTTAGTCATTGATTTTCGATTTTACTCAATTTTTTTAATATCTTCTATTTATCATTTTAATTATTACAGTATACTGAAGACATATTATGTAATGGGTAGGAAGTGTGAAGGTAAAGGTGGTCCGACAAAGTGGTTCCAGCCAAACGTAAGTTCTTTACATTCAAGTTCTTTGATTGACTATTGCTTTACATAGGCCTTTATTCTTTTTTACCATTTGATTTTGATGTATAATGTCCTCAGCAAGCAGGGAAAACTGAGTACGGCTTCTATGTTATACTATATATGTATAACATCATTTTCAGTTACCTTACTACAAATTTTGAATAGGTGATCATTTTTTGATTCTCAACTGAATTTCATTTCCTTTCATGTGATTGAATTGTTAGTTATTTCATTCAATTTATTGATTTATGTTAACATATTCTCCATTTTACGCAAATATTCATAGAGTCAAAACAAGGGATAAAAGAATATACAAGAGAAGTGGAGATCATTAGCCAACTAAGGCATAGGAATCTGGTACAACTCATTGGTTGGTGCCACAAGAAGAAATATTTCCTACTTATATATGAATACATGCCAAATGGTAGCTCAGATTCATATTTATACCATGGAAAGAGCTTCTT
The DNA here is from genome assembly GCA_963242795.1 of Inga leiocalycina. Taxonomy (NCBI): domain Eukaryota; kingdom Viridiplantae; phylum Streptophyta; class Magnoliopsida; order Fabales; family Fabaceae; genus Inga; species Inga leiocalycina. The sequence goes on along the minus strand of OY725321.1, from coordinate 58,132,290 downwards.
AACATGGCAAGTGAGGTATGACATCACTCTGGGTTTGGCTTTGGCATTATTGTACCTACATGAAGAATAGGAACAGTGTGTGCTTCATAGAGACATTAAAACAAGCAACATTATCTTAGCTTCAAATTTCAATGCAAAGCTTGGATATTTTAGGTTAGCCAGACTAGTAGATCATGAGAAGGAGTCGCAAATGACAACTATAGCTAGGACCCAGGGCTATATTGCCCCTAAATATTTCATAAGAGGCAAGGCTAGTAAAGAATATGATATTTACAGCTATGGAGTTATTGTGTTAGAGATTGCTAGTAGAAGAAAACCCATTGATCTAAATGATCAGAATGAAACAATAGTAGTAGAGTGTGCCTGGGAGCTCTATGGAACAGAAAAGTTCATTGGAGCAGTAGACCCAAAATTATGTGGAGCATTTGATGAGCAGTAAATGCAACAATTAGTCATTCTCGACATTTGGTGTGCTAATCCAAATTCCTCATCCAGGACCTCTATGAAGCAAGTGATTGAGATTCTGAATTTCAAAGCTCCCTTACCTAATCTCAAAGAGAAGATGCTTGTGCTAATGTATCAACCTCCAACAATTTAGTTTAATTCTCTTTTCTTTTTTTGGTTTAATGTTCTAATATAGACATGTGTTAGGAACACTAATGTTGTAGTGAACAAGATACCTTGTTGAACGGGAAGTAAACTTGTGCATTAGTTGTAAAATTATTTTTTACAATTTGGTAGCATGTATAGAGAACTTAATTGTAGATTCTAAAATCTTGCAAGATAGATAAATAGGTCAAACACCATGTAATGCAACACAACACAAACAACACGGCATGTGCACATGAGTCCGAACTACTTCCCCATTATTCGTAAACTTCTATAAATGTGCCTAGTTTCACAATGCCCTACTTGGCAATATAGTGTTCATATTACAGAAGATGGCATACATAAAGCATATAAATATTCACATAGTTAATGAAAGATAGAGCTACTACCCGAGTCCTTTTTTAGTGAAATTGTTTGTCCAAAATCTTAGTTCCGGCTTGCTTCTATAAATTAAAGCTACAAGCAACTGGTTATTACTTAAACTATTACTGCCTTTAATCATATTCTAGTAGTTATTTATCACAGTTTCAACAATTTTTGCATAGTACAATTGTGCACAGTACAGTTTCACAGTTTTCCCGAAAACTGGAAGATTTTCAATCCACTTTGAAAAATCATAATTAATTCTAAGAAATTCCAAATTTACTAGTTCTAAAGCCTAAGTGAAGTTCTTTAAGTTTAAATTTACAGATAAATACTTAAGTTTGGCCAATTTAACCACATTGTTCTAAGAAATTCGCCAACCTTCCACTGTTTTAGATTGCATTCCAGAAACAGGGCTCAACTTAAAAAATCCATATCTTTTAATCTACTACTCCAAAAATTATAAATCATACCTATCTAATTAAAGCTCTATATCTCTACTTTAATCCTGCCAAATTTCATAATATTTGGACTAGGTATGATCCACGTAATCCACTGCACAACAACACTGCCTCCAGTGATACAAATCAAACAACATATCCCCTTAACTTCAATAATTTCCAGATTTAAGCATAAGCATCCAAAAATCATGAACACGTGTATTCCTACACAATTTTCCCTTTTAAATCAAATGGAATCATCAAAATTACAAAATTCCAACTCCATCCACTTGTTCTGCTTCTGGCCAAAATCAAAACCTTAGAAGAGAAGTTGGGTTTTCTTTATTTCTCTTGATTAATCACTTCCTTTTCACTTATAATCACAAGATTAACTACTTAAATTCTTAATAGAAATGATTTGAGGAACTTTTGGCATCATAACCCGTTAGGGTTTCATCTTTCCATTCACTACTACAAAAAAGCGGTATAATGGCGCTTATTTTAAAACATATTTTGGCGTTTAAGAAACGCCAAAGCTTTTAACGCCATTAAAAATACCTATAGAGCTTTTCAATCTGTAAAAACGCCAAAGGAGGAGGTACACCTCCTTTGGCGTTTTGGTTAAAAACGCCAAAGGATGCAATGCCTCCTTTGGCATTTTTAACATAAGCGCCAAAGGAGGCAATGCTTCCTTTGGAATTTTTTTTTTTTAAATATTTCTTTTTTTTACGGTGTTATGTAAAAATAAATACCTGATAATCATATATAATTTTTTAGTAAGTAAATGACTATACATTTCATCTAATAGGTAAATTACAATATAAAACGATGATGATCATTTTTTTAATTATTCTATTTTCTTGATAAAACAAAAAAATCACAATACAATGGTAAAAAATACAAAACATTAACTACAATGATTTGTATTACTACAATATTATTAATTTGTAAGTTTAAAAATTAAAAAAATAACAATATATAGGAAGTTTAAGTTGACAAAGTTGAAACTTCAAATCAATACTTAAAAAATAAAAAATATGAACAAACATATAAGAGTCATTGCAAATTTATACCAAAAAGAAAAAAAAGAAAACATGGATCAAATGTTTAAAAAACAATGCTTACAAGTTAGGGATCTCCTACTTCTACTCTTGCTGCCATCAAAGAGAGGAAGGAGCGGGGATAACGAATAAGAAAAGCTAATAGATCAATAAAGTGAGAGAGTAATGGATCGAAGTTATGGGAAGTGACAAGCGGGAGAGTGATAATGGCGGGATGTCAATGGCGGGGTTTTAAAATTTTGTAAACAGGGGAAGCTTTGGCGCTTTATAAAAGAATGTCATTGCTTCCCATTTTCAAAATAAAATTTTAAAAAAAAATGGAAGCTTTGGCGCTTCTTTAGGAAGCGCCAAAGCTTCTATTGTGTTTTTTAATTTTTATTTTTTCAATATGAAGTTTTGGCACTGTGTTTATGTAATTGGTTAGTTTAACTATATTTTATGTGTTGATTCTTTTTTGACTTGACTTTTCAATGAATGCCAAAGCTTTCATGTGATTCTTCTCCCTTCGGTAAAGATGATCCCTTTGGTTTTTTTTAATAATTGTGGAAGCTTTGGCGTTTTGTTAAAAAACGCCAAAGCTTCCCCTACATTTTTTTTATAATACAAGCTTTGGCGTTTTGTATAAAAACGCCAAAGCTTCCCCATTTTTTTTTTACAAAGCTTCTCCTTCATGTAGTAATGGCTTCCCCTATTTTTTTTTTTGTAATACAAGCTTTGGCGTTTTGATTAAAAACGCCAAAGCTTCCCCAATTTTTTTTTTGTAATACAAGCTTTGGTGTTTTTAATAGCTTCCCCAATTTTTTTTTTTTCAAAGCTTCTCCATCGTGTATTAAGTTATTGTAATGGCTTCCCCTACTTTTTTTTTAATAGAAGCTTTGGCGTTTTATTAAAAAATGGCAAAGCTTCACCATATTTTTTTTTTAAAACAAAGCTTCCCATCCATATATCTTGATCCAAAAAAAATCTGCAATGATCATATGATTCATATCCTTCGTTTTTTATTTATTATATATGTGGAAGCTTTGGCGTTTAATTATAAAATGCCAAAGCTTACTAGATCTTCGTTTTTTTTAATATATATGTGGAGGCTTACATCTACAGCTATTTTTCAAATATAGGAAGCTTTGGTGTTTCCACATAAAAAGCCAAAGCTTCCTATTATTTTTTCAAAAAAAAAAAAACTGGAGGCCTTGTTTGGCGCTTATTCAAAGAAACGTCATACAAGGTTAACGTCAATTATGACATTTATGCTTATAAGCGCCAAAGCTTTCAAATATTTTTGATTTTAAATAAATAAATAACAAGCTTTGGCGCTTCTTTAAACAAATGCCACAGGACCTACGCCACTAAAGCCCCTTTTTGTAGTAGTGATTTTTACAAAACAACTAAATTCAAGCCAAAATCAACAACATCATCATATAAAGCAAGATGATTAAGGTTTTGGAGATTACCTCTTGATTTCCAAACTTTCTCTCTCCTAAACACCACTGCCCTCTTTCATTTATATCTTGTTTTGGCTTGCTAAGCATGATTTTTAAGAAGAAGAGGTTAGAAGAAGTTCTGGGTAGATTAGGAGACTTAAACACTTGATTTTCAAGCTCTTACCTTGGATTTTTGGTCTCTTGAAACCCTAACTCTCCTCTTGTTCTTCAAGTGTCTCAAACTCTTCTCTCTCTCTATTTGGTTGTGCCTGGCCGAAAATGAAGAGGAAGGAAGAGTGATAAAAGCTTATAAAATATCTCTTCTTGCTTTTAGAATATTATAGTTTAATGACCTAATTAAGCATGTGCAATTTACTTGGCCATGAATTTTTCTCGTCTTGAATTAATATCCACCAAGTAAATATATTTCCCTTCCAATTTCCCTTTTTGACTGAAATATCCAAGAGAAAAGGGAATAAAATAGATTCTTGCAGTTTCCCATAATTACCTCTTCCAAATTATTAATTTGTGTCATATTACTTTTTGAATATTTCCACTTAATTTTACTCGGTAACAAATGCTCCAAAATATGATATTTATTACCAAATAACCATTTTCCCTTCTTAGTTTCTTAATTTGGCCAAAATTATTCAGAAGAAAGGGGAAAATAATTTGCTTCTTGTTTTATTGGAAAATTACCATTTTGCCATTATATATTTTTGTGACTCATTGAAATAAATTAGCGCTTGCTATTTTTCCTTTGGTTTGGCCGAATTTTTGGCATGTTAATTAGGACAACATTTGTGCCCTTCATTGCTCCAATTTAGGTTACAATTACTACTACAGAATAAACATATTACTACCCTAAAGGACGTCCATTTTTTAAAATGGGACGTCAAAGTTCCCCTAAAATATTGAAATTTCGCGCCAAGATGCAAATAGAGGGAGGTACGCATGGCTTTAGGTGTCCCTAGTCAAATGGGGGATGCCTAAAGCCCATGATAAGTAAAATATTTGCATATTTATTTTCCTTTATATGATGATTTTGTGGATGATATTTGAGCTCAATTTAATGAATTTGAGTGTAATTAATAAATAAATAATTATTTTAGTATAAAATAGAATTTCTTGAAAAATACTAAATTAAACCCTCTTTTAGTTTTCAAGTGATATTTGGAGCTCTAGATGTTGGATTGAGACGTTCTTTATATGGATAAAAAGCTAAGAAAGAGCTCTACAACATTTATGTTGAGGCCAAAACTCAGTTCAATCTCCAAGGATTTTGAATTTTGCTTGGATGTTGTGAGTGAGAATCATCTACCATTCCACCAACCATTCCATATACCACATTTCATCTACCACTTCATCTACCATAATCCATTCTTCACTATATACAGCCATCCTCTCTCTCACATTTAACACACACCATTTCATATCCATTACTTTCCTCTCCTCTCCACATACACCATCTTATAGTTAATTTTATGCATTGTATTTAATTCCTACATGCTTCCTACATGGAAGGCTTAGGATGGTATAAGTTGCCACCTACATGGAAGGTTTTACCTCCTAAAGGGACAGCTAGATTTTCTCCATTTTCATGCATCTTTTGGTTGTATATTTATGTTTTAGAATTTAATATTCAAGTTTGATGCAATGTTTATGAAGTTTGCAATTTATTTTGGTTTTGTTTTTAATTTCATCATAATCTAAGCTTTTATTTTCCTAGGTGATGAGTAGCTTATTAATGACGGGATGAATCTTAACTTATTAAATATAGTTTGTATTTGTACTTCATGATTGAGTTTTAATTATTGTTCTTAGTACTTTTGATTGATTGGCCACCTTTTGAATGATTTCAATATGCATGTTGAGACCGGAAGAGATGCATATGTGTAGATCCTATAATTAAAACCTTGACTTGCTTATGAAATAGGAATATATTCACATGAGTTATGTAGTCTTATTGAGTTCCATAAATCTTAATGCAAAATTAATTGCTTAAATTCATATAGGAATATATTGAATTAGCAATTATTTATTGAATTGTTTGACTTTGGAAGAGGCTAGTAATTAAATTAGGGAAACTCGACTATCAATTATGTGGAATAAATTGGGCTAGAATAGATAAGTGATTTAATCCAAAATTTGTTAAGTGAAATCTGACCCCTAAGGCTTTTTCTCTTAGTTGCTTTCATATCATTTGCACTCATATTTAATCATCTTTTATTTTGTACTCTTAATCACCAACTAATCGATCAACTAAATAGAATTAAAATTATCCATTTTGGTACTTAGTGATCAATCTTCTTGGGAACGATACTCTACTCACTTCTATATTACTTGATTACGACAGTGTACACTTGCACTATTTAATAGACCATTTACACTCGTAACAAGTTTTTGGTGCTGTTGTCGAGGATTGTTATCATTAATATCAATACCAAGTAATTTTAATACTAATTTAGTGTTCATGTAAAAATTCTAATAAAAAAAGGATTATTCACAACATTTATTTGATTTAATCAGTGATAAATTGTCATATCTTGATTCTTTTTCTGGAATGTATGTGGATGAAATGAGACAAGAAAATGTAAATGCTAGTTGGATTGAAAATTCTTCTCCTTATAATTGTTTTTCTTGTGCTTATTGTGGAGAGTGTCATTCTTATAAGCATTGTTCATATAGCAATACTAGTCATTATGTGAGAGATGATTTCAATATGAACTAAACTTGTTTTGATCATTCCTTTTATCTTGGTGGAATTTTAGAGCAACAAGGGTCTTTGGATCCATATGTCAGGTATTGTCCTAATCCTCCTTTCTACTCCTATCCATATATTGAAGAACAAACCCTTAAGTATAAGGAAAATTCTAATTTAGAAAGAATATGTGAGGAGTTTGCGGAATCAGCAGAGAGATTTATTAGAGAGAAAAAGGAAATTGCCACTAGATTTGAGTCAAGTGTCCAAAATATTGGAATATATGCTAGTCAAATTATTTTGTCACTTGAAACTATGAGATAAAATAATTCTTTAAGCATGATGACCACTTGTGTTGATGATGATTATTGTAAGGAAGTTGAGGATGTGGAATTGAATGAAACTTTAGCTCTTGTGAAATGTGATAAGGAACTTCAAATCACTTTTGGAGAGGATGGTGGGTGTAGTCTAGAAGAAGTTTCGGTAGTGGAACCTAATTCCTATCATTTTGATGTTGAAACTAATGTGGATGTTCTAATAGCTGTTGTTTAAGTATCTCCTATTAAAGTGTTGACTCTTATTGATGAGAGTCAAGTGAATTTTTTTGGATGCTCTAAGTTTTTGAAAGTTCCTAAATATGTTTGTAAATATATGCATGTTGTGGTTTATTTGAATTAAGTAAATAAATGTACTCTAAAATTATCTATGATTGAAGAAGTACAATTAATTACTTTGAATGATCATTTCTTGTGTTTGAACCATTATTGCTTGGAAAGAAATGAAAACAAGGTAATCATGTTGTTTGATACTTTTGATTAGTAGTGTGTGTTTGGGAAGTTTGGCTGAAGACTATAAATTTAGCGTTGCTTGGGAGGCAACCAAAGGTTTGGTTAGATGTTTTATCATGATTTTGCAAGACTTCTGGTAGTTCCTAATGATATATTTCATTTTGGTGGTTGCAATCAAGAACATTCAAAGTGTACAACGATAGTACACTCAACACTTTGAAAACTATCATCACGTTTGAGGAACCAACAAGTAAGTTATCTTTCTCATATTTTTTAAAAAATAAAAATTTAAAAATTTAAAAAAAATTAGAATAAAAAATGTTGGTTTGGTCTTTGTCTGGCTAAAGATGTTAAAGAAGGGCGGCTATTAGGAAGGCAACCCAAAACTTCTATCCTACTCTCTCATTTTTCTTTCTTACTCACTGAAACACACTGCACTAAATTGAGAATTTTAGTTTTCATCAGTTTTATTTTAAGTTTCCATGGAGAAATCTATTGTAAAGCTTAAGAATAGGTTCCCTACTCTTTCCAAATATGTGCTCAAGAAGATCTATAGCTGTCAGCTTGGAAGGATGAAGATATTTAAACATTTGGGCCTTCTTGAGGATGTACGCTAGATCATTAAAGCTATGGTACGTTTAGCAGGTGAGATTAATAAATCAGTTGTTAAATCTTTGCTAGGAATGGGAAGAAGTTCCTACTCCAAAAATAAAAGTGCTAAAAGAATGAATGTCTGCCATAAATGTGCAAGGTGGACATGTGATTAGTATTGTAGGAGCAAAGGTATGGTTTCTATAAATCGAGAAGATAAAATTAAATTTATAAAGGATAGGTTGAGTAAAGAGTCATAGGATAATATCATTCAAACTCTTGAGACACATATGTGTGGTGATGTTCATCATATTCTTCTTGATTTGGTGGATGTATTAAACCAGGAAAAATGGCGCTGCTGTCTTGGAAATCTGACGTTAAAAGACCCTGTTTGCTAGTTTATAAGAAAACTAGATGGGAAGCAAATCCTTGATTCATATAAAGCGTTTAAGCCATTACAGGACGTAAAACCAAAGGAAGATGTGAGCCAAAATCACAACTACTATACTTAATCATGCTTTTGTCTAATATGTTTTATCTTTTCAGTAACTTTTGACTTTCTTTACTCTTTTTGTTTAATTTTTTCATGCAAATTATGCTAGTCATTCGTGCCAGAAATTTTTTCAAACTTCTTTGAAAAATGCGTGATTTGTATGATTTTGTTGTCATTGTTTTAGTAGTATAAATATGTACTCTTCCACTTGTAAATATTCACACTTCCACTTGTAAATATGCAGTCTTCCACTTGTAAGCACAAATGGCCCAAGAGAAAAGTAGAGAAAAAGGGTATCACACTAAAATGTAGGTTTGAATCAATCTGTATTTTTGGTGAAACTGATAAGGTAAAGAATAGAGAGTTTTTAACTGCAGCACAAAAACTAGAAAATACGTTAGCTGTTTGAGGGCCTAAGGGGAAGTATGGCCATTGCGGCAACCATTAATGGAAGCAAGGGTTTGAGTGTAAAGGAGTTAGATGGTCACATCTTTTCCTTAGGACAAAAGTTACAGGTTTCAAACTTGCCGGAACGTATGGGACGTATGTTCTACAGGGCTGAAGCTTTTATCATTCTACCCGATGGTTTAGAAACGTTGGATGGGATTTCCAACATCACATATTAGGCCAAGTTAAACTTTCACAAAAAGCTATTAGGATTATTGAATGTTAATGGTTTTTATAATGATATGTTATCTTTTTTTGATCATGCTGTGGAAATAGGATTTATACCCCAAGCGACTCGCCATTCCATAATTTTTACCCCAACTGCTGATCAGTTGCTAGATCAATTGCAAACCTATGAACCCAAACCAAATATACTAGTCAAGCAAATAGGTGAGCAATCTTTAGATAGCAGTCTGAAGTAGTATCCAGATACCACTCTTCGGTTGTAACTTTCCTTAATCTATTGGTTTTACTCTTAGCATTTTGGTTTTCCTTTATTGTGTGTTTATGTTTCAAAAACAAAACTTTCTCTAAGCTCTAGAAGACATTGGGGACAATGTTTGATTTATATTGGGGGAGGAGAAAAAAATTATATTTAGTTAGTTAGTAAAACCATTAGATGCATAGGGTGCGGAAAAAATGGCAGAGTAAAGAGTTATTCTTAATTTCTGAGATGCATTTTATTAGTTTCATGTTTTTGTTTCTTCTTAAAAAAAAGAGTAAATTAAAAAAAAATTATCCTGTTTAAGTGCTTTGTAATGATCTTAAGAAGTATATAAGTTTAGAGATTTCATAGCATGAATGAACAACTGATTGTTGCAATTGGTGATGAATTTTGATATTGAATGAGCTGAGTTTGAAAGCCCCTAACCATGAGCTTTTGAGCGTATAATGATTATTTATGTTGTGTGTGATATTCACCTATTAAGTTTTTACTCTAAAACTTGCTTTAAATCTGGTTGAAGTTATATCTCACATGCACATTCAAAAATGATAAAGGCATTTATTTTGTTTAGCCAAAGCCAAATAGCCAACCTTTCAATTATACCGTTGATAAGCTCCTTTGAGCCTAATTGACTGTTTCTTTATTATCAACTCATTAACACGTGATTTAATGATATATCAAGTGTTTTTACCTAATAAGGAAGATTAGCAGAACATTTGAAATTTTAGTGAAATGGGCTCTTGACAAGTGTGGGGGTGTATATATCATCAACTTTAGAGTTGCAGGAAAAAAAATGAAGAGAGAGAGAGAGAGAGAGAGAGAGAAAATTGAGTATTCGAATTATGGGTCGTTGTGATGAAATAGATTTATTCAGAAGGTGGCCCATTTTTCAATTATTCTATTAATTTCTTAAATTTAGCTCTTCATATCATGTTTTACATTCCTTTTACCTTAACCCCATTACTACCCTTAATAAGTCTTATAGCGCCCGAAATTTGAAAAACATCGAATCACCACCAAAATTTTAAAAAAGGATAATTTTGGAAACTTTTTTTTTTAAAATGAAAACCAATCTACAAAAACCATTTAGGGTTCGGGAGTTGATTATATATGGGGAAGGTGTTAGGCACCTCACAACACCCATTCATAAGAATGGTTACTGTAACACCCCGATTTTTGATTAAGGGCAAATGGTAATTATTGAGGATAATTATCGAATTAAAGTGGAATAATTATGGGTTTGGTGGCTATATTAATTAATATGCCATAAGAGTTGGGAAATTGAAAGAATGGAATTATTGGCATAAGTTGGTAATTAATGGAAATTAATTACTAACTAAGAGAAAAATGAGAAGTGTGATCAAATGGCTAATGGATGGATTAGAGAGATTAATTGGTGTATATGTGTGTGGTATTAGAGATTAAGGGATGAGATGTTGCCAAGTGGCATTATGGTGGACCATAGGATGAGGCATAAGAGACAAAAACCACTTTTTTCTCTCTCCTCTCTCTCCTATGCGTTTTTTGGTGGCATAGGGCAGATTTTTCTGCACTTCATCCCTCTTCTCCATCTCTCTCTCACGTTCTCTCTCTTCTCTCTTCATTTCCTCCATTGTTGGCCAAGAGAGAGAAAAGAAAAGCTAGATTTGAGGTAAGCAAATGGCCTCAAATGCCAAAATGCTCTTCATTAATATTGTTCCTTGAGCTAAGAGCTTTCATCCTATGGTTGTAGATTCTCCATTGGTGGTGATTGAGGAATCACGAAATTATGAACTTGGGAGAATCATGAAGTGCCTTTGGGAAAGTTGTTGAGGTAAGTGAAAGCTTCCTTCTCATATAAGATTTGTGGCCATTTGTTGGGCCTTGAATTTCTGGAATTTAAGCCCTAATTTTCGTGATTTAGGGTCTTGGGGAGTATAACATGTGGTTGTCATGGAATTGGTGCCTTGTTTAGTGTTTTGAATTGATAGAAGGGAATTGAAGCTTAAATGTGAAGTTTGGCACTTTTGTGTTGGTTTTGTGCTTCGGTCAAAACAGGGCATATAAATGGGTTGTGATTTTGGTCATTTTGAGGTTTCCATTGTGTTCCTTGAGTGATTTTGTGTGGGAATAAGCTTGGTTATTAATTTTGGAGTTATTGAACACTTTGGTAGAAAATTGGAAATCTGTTTGGTTTAAGCTCTGTGTTGCGTAGTAATTTTGTATGAGCGTTTTGAATAACCAAATGGTATTGGAAAATTCTGAAACTTTCCAGTCTTAAAGTTCACATCCCAAGCTTCAAAACGGACACATAATTTGTGCCATTTCGTTTTGTCTACTGTGAGTTCTAGCTGTCCAAAGTTTGAGGTCGAAAATGGATTCTGTTTTGGGACAGTCTTGAGTTTTTGGTGATTCTGTATTTGTGTGGTTATTTCCAGTGAAGGGCTATATTTTTCCTTGAAAGAGGACTCATATACCTTTCATTTGGCTTTGGAATCACTTCGTTTCGATTTTTCTAGATTTAGTTATGAATTTTGGAAGTTCGCCCAGAGTCAGGAAATTTCTGGGCCGCGGCCCAAGAGTGGTGGGCCGCAGCCCAAGACCTTCTGACCATGTTTGGGCCGCGGCCCAAGGAATGGTGGGCCGGGGCCCACCCCTATGTTCCAGCACTTTGTGATTTCGAAAAATGACCTTCAACCTTTTGTTTCCCAATCTTTTGGGGCTTTGATTAGAGGCATTTGGGGCCTCTTAAGGGTCAATTATGATAGCCAAATCTAAGTATTATGAAAGTGAGAATTTGGAAAAGAGAATGACCATATGTTCTTGATTTGGTTATAGGGTTGGGTATTCACCCTGATTATGATTTGATATCCGCTTGGATCGTGTGTAGCCGACGCTGGAGCATACGTGGAAAGAATAAGGGTAGGGAACTTACCTCTCCTGCATGTATTGATAATTGTATTTGTGTATTGATGCATGTTATTGCTTTGCGTGATTATGTGAGACATGTATGAATGATTGTAGCTCTGTTTCTAGTTATGCTATGGCCATGAGTATGTTGTTGAAACATTGAACATGCGGATATATCATGATGTGAACATGAGTTATTGTGATGCAAGCATGTCATGCATTAAATACTTATCTTGCATGCATATTGGTATGTGTTTCCTACTGAGATTCCCCAGAATCTCACCCTCCCCTATCAACATTTTAGACAGGGAAGGAAGATTGAGGATGAAGCAAGCATCCAAGGACGAAGAGGACTCGTTTCTGGGTGAGAGCTTAGTAGTTGGTTATCAATGCGTAATTGGGATTATGTATTTGTTTATATGGATCAATACTGGAGTATGTATTCGAGTAGGTTGTGTAATCCCTATTGGTGGAGTTGTATGGGCTAATGTGCCCTATGATTATTGAGCGAAGATATGATCCCGGGATTGCCGGGAATTTATTTTGTGCACTCTAATAATTGTATAAATGTAATTTATCTTCGCATCGTAATTATATTCGGAGTGTGAATGTGAGACCGTGTTTTAAGTGATTTCGAAATGCAATTGTGAAAACCCCGTCTGGTTGATGGGTTAAGAAATGTTATTTTGACTTATTGGTCTCTATTTCACTTTAATTGCGTAATCCGGATATTAATTACGGCAGGGGGTTACAGTTACCCTATGTTAATTATTCAAAAATATTATGGCCTTTAATCTTATGATAATTACCCAAATAAAAAAAAGAATATTTACAAAAATAAATGAAATGAAAACTAAAGAAGAAGAAAAAAAGGAACATTTATTTACAAAAAGAAAATAAGGAAAACTATATTTATTTATAAAGTTGAACTTGACCTAAGAAGATAGCCTATGACTAACGTACCCTTTAGAGGGATCAAAGCCCACGTAGTACGTTAGGGTATTAATGCGTGTTGCTTTGTTGGTGTTGTTTAGAAAAAATGTTTATTTAATTTATTTGAGAAAATGATTTTTTATTTGGTTTATCTTTTTTATTTATGAAAGCAATTTCTTTATTTTTTCATGAAAGAGAGTTTTTCCATTTTATTTTCATTTATAAAAATGTGTTAAAATATTTTTTTTCCTTTTTTGAAAGAGAACCTTAGAAAGGGATAAAGAAAAAAAGAAGAAGAAAAAACAGCACAAGTTAAAAGAATGGGAAGCCAAAGATGAAAAAACTTATGCGTACCTTTTATCTTTTCAACAAGCATTCATCCTCACACTTATTAGCCACCTGATTCATCATTTTGAGCAGTGCCAACATATATAAAAAGCTATGGTGATTCATGCACACATGAGGCAAACATAAAGATGAGAATGAAATCATTAAGGCACGGTGAACCAAAATGTGGAGCAATAAAATAGATGAAGGTGCAACTAATATATTCATCATGCAATGCAAGTATTCAATATTCATCAAAATGCAAACAAGACACCTCAAGAAGTACACGTGGCCCACAAGCATAACTTTAGTCAATAAGCCGTTATTTTAGAAACCTAATGATGCTGGGTGAAAATAGGATAAAGGAAGGAATAAAATAATATAAGCAAGGAGCAACAAGAGCCAATATACTTGTGGAGATTTGCCCAATATTTCAGTAAGAATGCCTCCATCTCTATGTAGAGATGTTCATTGGCTTGGCAAATAATCTCCTTCGTAACAAAGATGAAATGGCTCTCTCAATAGCTACCCTTCCTCATGATAATTATGTATGAGCAATGAAATCAGAAAATAAAATTAACTCTCTGCCTTGCCTCCTTCTTTCTCCCAAAATTTTTGTGTGTTTTACTTCAACCCCTGCATTCCTATTTATAGTCTCAAGGTGGGGTTTTCTTCATAAATACTCCTTTTTTTGAATTTTCATTTTTGAATTTTTTTATTTTATGTTAAAAACTACCTAACTTGATCTAATCACCATCATTAAGAGATTTTTTTTTAATTTTCGTTTTTTATTTCTTTTTTATATTTTCTATCAATCAAACTTCTTAACTTGACCTAATAACAATCAATAAGAGATTTTTTTTTTATTTTTCCCATAAGTAATTTCATAATTTAAAATTTTCAACATAAATGAGAGATTTTTTATTTTTTATTTTATTTATTTATTTATATTTTCCCTACAAGCAACTTCCTAATTTAAGCCTATGAATGAGAGATACCCTTTTTATATATATTTTTTATTTTCCTTTACTGAATGACAATGTCAATTTGGACACTAATCATCATCAATGAGAGGAAATTTTTTTTATTTTTTTTATTTTTTTCCTTTTAATGATGATTGCTAATTTAGACATCGATCATTATCAATGGGAGGATTTTTTTTATTTTTTTTTATTTATTTATTTTTTTTAATTTCCCCTTTAGTGATGATTGCTAATTTAGACACCAATCATCATCAATGAGAGGACTTTTATTTTTGTTTTTTATTAGTTTTTTAATTTTGAGTGAGACCCGGACAAAATAGGGTGTTCACAAGTCCTTTTGATTTGCATTATGCATGTGAATTAGGTAGTGGAGATTGAGATTTTTAGTAAGCCTATGGTAGTGTAATTTTTTCAGTTGAATTTGAGTGAAACACTTACCCTTAAACACTCGAGAGATTAGGAGAATGAGTCATAATTATGAACTCGATTTATTCATTTTCAAATAAAATTACCAGTTTATATTTTCGTTGATTCATGAATGCTATGATCTCTTTATTCTTCAATTGTGTTCTTGCTTATAACTTGACACTTCTAATTTTGTTAGCAGTTATTGTCACTCCTTATCCGATGACGTCCAAGAGCTAAGTGTGGCAGAATTTGTAAGTAAAATATTTACATATTTATTTTCCCTTATATGATGATTTTGTGTGTGATATTGGAGCTCAATTTAATGAATTTGGATATAATTAATAAATAAATAATGTTTCTGGCATAAAATAGAATTTCTTGAAAAATACTAAATAAGACCCTCTTTCAGTTTGTAGTGATGTCTGGAGCTCTAGATATCAAATTGGATGTTCTTTATATGGATAAAAAGCTAAGAAAGAGCTCTACAACTTTTATGTTGAGGCCAAAACCCAGTTCTATCTCCAAGGATTTCGAATTTTGCTAGGAAGTTGAGAGAGGGAATCATCTACCATTCCACCAACCATTCCATCTACCACTTCATCTTCTTTTTCACCTACCACTTTATCTTTCTTTTCTCCAACGACTTCATCACCATACTCCATTCTTCGCTATATATAGCCATGCTCTCCCTCATACTTAACATACACTATTTCATATCCATTACTTTCCTCTGCTCTCCACATACACCATCTTAGAGTTAATTTTACACATTGTATTTAATTCTTGCATGCCTCCTACATGGAAGGCTTAGGTAGTCCTCCTTTATGGATGGTATAGGTTGCCATGTACATGTTGGAAATTGTGCCCTAAGGGCCAATCATTATACTTTAAACTTTATTAATTTAATGAATTTTCTCCATTCTGTCATCATATTATTTGCATGTTAACTGTGATAATTGTGTCCTAGGATAAATCATAAAGATTGTCCTAAAATGCCCCTGGTCAGTCATCTATGCGGAAGCAGAGATAAAACAAGATCAGTATGACTTTGATAAGATATGGAGATACGAATCAAAGTCTTAGGCACTTATAAGAGCACAAGGTGCTGGACCGACCCACTTTGAGAAAGCTACATGGATCAAATCATAAGCTTTTATCATGTATAACCACGTCACAATGCCCTTTGATCTGAGGTCATCATGGATACCTACATGAGAGTTGCTAGGCTTTGAACTAGTCAAAAGTCACTTTTAACCAGGTGATGAGAAAGGCTACGATCGGGTTTGGTGGTTTTTCATGCAAAGGAATATGAATGATCAAGATGGAATTTGTCTCTCACATTAGTAGAGAGATATTATTGGGCCCCTGGATGAGTGAGTTTGAGAAATGTATGGCCATACTATGATGGAAAGGAGTTTCCATTTCTATTGTCAGACTACTCAGGAATCAAGAAAATAATGGTCAAGAATAAGAGGATGACATTATCCATGCCTTATCCTTGACCGATATATCGTGTGATAAAAGGGACGTGACATGATTGTATGACAGGTTGCATTGTGTTAACGATCCTTAGATGAATTAGGTAGTCATAATATCACTACTACAAAAAGGTTGAAAGGTGGCGCACATATTGTGGCCTTTCCTTAATGAAGTGCCACAGCTACTCATTTTTTTTTATTTTATGTTTTTTTACCAGCTGTGGTGCCTGGGAGGGTAGGTGCCACAGCTGGTATGGTCTAGTGTGGCGCTTGGCCAAGCAGGCGCCACACTTGACCAGGTGGTACCAGCTGTGGTGCCTAGCTTATAGTCAGGTGTGGCGCCTGCCTGGTCAGGCACCACACCTGACCCTTTTTTTTTTTAAAAAAATTTTGTCAGGTGTGGCGCTTGCCTGGTCAGGCGCCACCCTTGACCCTTTTTTAAATAAAAAAAAAAATTTTTGTCAGACGAGAAAAAGGAAAAGATAATGATTGCCTTGACTTGTTTACTTGTACGTATGTTTTTATAAATTTCAAAATAATTTGCTTTCATTGACATGGTTGACATTGTGCACTAATGTTTTGATTTGGTTTATTTCACTTGCAGGAGTATGGACTCACCACATGATGACATTGATGATGTTTCCAGGCACATTGGTAGACAAAGATTTGAGGAGAACGTCAGACGTGGCAGGACAATTATGGCGAGGTTGATTAGACTGAGAAGTAACGGAATCAAGTTACAACTGGAGTGGAATGAAAATGGAAACCCGTTTGGCGAGAACAATACCTCCTTAAATAACTTCATCGGGACTACGGTTCGAGACAGAGTCCCTATTACAGTTCAAAATTGGAAAATGGAAAAGAAAAGTTATGAGGATGAGATCTGGGCTGAAGTACAGGTAACACCTTAATTATATAATTATTCAGTTTGCTTTGTTTCACTTCATTTCAATCTTACATATTATATATGTTTTTTGACTTGTTTACAGAGTATTTTTATTATTGATGATGATCGGAAGAACTTCATAATGAGAAAAGCCGGAAAACTTATGCGAAAGTTTCGTTCTGATCTTGTCAAATATTTCTTGAGGGATGATAATGATGATATCATTACTACACTGCCTTATCCATTGTACGAAGGAATCATCACTCAAGAAATGTGGGATGAGTTTATCAGAACACATACAACTCCTAATTTCCTGGTAAGGGGATTTGTTTGTCTTTCCCTATTACGTGTAATGTGCGTATTTGTAAGTAACATTTATATATTTATATGAATCATTTTGATCTAACTAGGAGTTGAGCGAGAAAAATCGAGCTAACGCGACCAACATGCCATACCGGTACACACAAGGACCTGTTTCATACGCACGGTTAGAAAGGAAAATGGTACAAACTGATGATTATTTCATTTGTAATAAAATTTGTATGAATATCATTTAACTTCGACTAACTTTGATGTGCAGATACAAGAATCAGGCTTACATATTACGCAGGTTCCACGACATGATCTGTGGGTAGCCGGTGTCACAAATAAGAAAGGTGAAATTCGTAGTGAGGAAGAAAGAAGAGTAGCCGAATATTGTGTAAGTATTCAATTATATTATGCGTTCAATAAATAATTGGCTTTACTTAAATGAACTCCATTTATAATAACTAATTTTCATTGTAATTCTTTTTGGGAAAGTGACAAATGACACAGGAGGATCCTGCGTTGGCGACCTATGTTGGTTGGGACGATTTATTGAGCAGAGCGTTACCAGTACCAGAGTATGATGGTCGTGTTTGGGGTACTGGTTTTGCAGTCACCCCATCAGCATACTTCGGACGTCAGAAGCGCTCGAGTAGAAGTGATGTTTCCCACCTGCGTGACGAGATGGCTAGCTTTAAGCATCAAATGCAAGAACTTCAACAACAAATGCGTTACAAGGAACAACGAGAAGAACAATTCACTGAACAAATGCATTTGATGCAAGAACAGAATGCGTTGTTAACAACGCAAATACAACAGTTGGTCCAGGGTAGGCCAACACCAAATGTTCCGTTCTGTGATAGCCCAAGTTTCAGAGATAGCTGCAATTCCATGCCTAAAGTCCCTTTTCCTTCGGTAATTAATTTCTTTTCTACTTAACTTTATGTTAAATTATATTTAAGCGAACTTTAACATATTAACTCTATTTTCTGTAGGGTGAATTTCAATGCAAGCTATATGTCGAGCAACCATCCAAGCACGCGATTGCAATGGGCGTTGCCTACAACACTGGTGAGGACATACTGCACAATTCACCGTTGCCCGATAACACACTCCGGGTGAGGGTTGACGTCTGCACGAACGAAGACGCCCTCTTACCGATCCCATCTCGGGATGAGCAAAATAAGGTGGCAGATGTTGTAGGTGGCTATGTTGCTTGGCCAACAGGTCTTATCGAGCCATGTGAAAAGGTCATTCATTCAAAATTCCCTGCACTTTTCCTTTGAACTTTCATCTCAAACTGTGATTTAATTTTCTGATTTGCGCAGGGTAAGATTTCAAAGTCTTCAACAATACAACCCAAGTCAAAAGCATCAGCTAGCCAATAGAGCAGAAGAAGACAGACCTCATTTCTCAATCAATTAATATCTATTGCACCACAATTGCTTGGTGAGGGAGGAGTGCAATTACGTATTCCAAGACATATCTACAGTGTTGGTGGTCTAGTTGATTATGTTACTGCCGAAGTCATGCAGGATATATGTGCTCGTGATTGGGTTAGTGCTTCGGCTATTAACATCTGGATAAGGTACTTCACTATCATCGTTTATCACTGTTATTAATATATCTCGTTCCATTTCTTTTGTTTCTCATGACACTGTATGTTTTATACCAGGCATTTGGACCAAGACGTTTTAATGGATATACACAGGGTCCAATTCGCATTTGTCAACCCTTTTCTCGTTGGTCATCATGAGGGTAAAGTAGATGTAACTGCGCAGTCTAATGAGCTGAAAGATTACTTTAGCAAGAAAGCGACACAAAATACATTATTTTTAGTGCCGTATAATGCGGGGTAAGTTATTATTGGTATAATTTTTGTTTTTATTGTTTAACTTCTATCATAACTTGATTGTTCAAAAAAAACTTTTAAAATATATTTTAGGTTCCATTGGATATTGATCATTATCAATCCAGCGGAACCTTCAGGTCCTCGCATTTACTATGTCGATCCTCTAAAACATGGTCTTCCACAAGACCGTTTTGATATGTTACTATTGATCAGTAGGTAAGTATACATGCCTATGTATAAATATTTGCGAACGTGATTGAATAACCAAAAGTAATCAGTTTCTGTTTCTTTTGTTAGTGCATTGACTGCGTATCGATCGTCTGTCTCGTTAAACTATTCTAAAGCTACTGACCCCCGCCTTAGCTATCCTTGGAAGAAGATACAGGTATTGATTTTGACTTTACTTAGACTTTGTTAGTAAACACTTTTTATTTATAAACAGAGTTAAATATTGCATTATATTTTTGCAGTGCCCTTTCCAACCTAATGACAATGATTGTGGGTACTATATCATGAAATTTATGAAGGATGTTATTATGCATGATCAACCATTTATTCCTCTAAAAGTAAGTCATTTAGTTGCACTTCATATTGTGTTGTAATGAAATTAAATTAGTGCCTGACAATTATATTTTACTAATTTTAATTCGTTCTAACTTGTGTCTGATTGTATATATCTGTAGTATTATGAAGATCAACGTTGTGACGCTTTGACAGACCATCAGGTTAATGAAGTGATCGAGGAATGGTGTGAATATGTGTTTAGGCAAATCTCTGGGTAGCTATATATACTATTAAATTCACTAGCTGGTCTTTTTTGTGTTGTTTCTAATTGCCAATTGTTGTGTCATGCATGTTTGTTGAAGTTCAATTTGTTGTATTATATTTCATTCAGCTAGGTTTACAGTATATTGTATAACAATTTTCAGTACTACTTTAACTAATTAATCATTTGTTGGTATCATTTTAAAGTTATCTATTATTGTTCTTATTAAACCTTGCAGACTATAATTATATATGCATGGGAGATATATATGAGGAAAAAATATACTAAAAAAAACCAATACGAAGAACCCAAAAAATATGAGGAAAAATATGCTAAAAAAAACCAATACAAGGAATTAAAAAAAAAGCCTACTGTGGCGCCTGGCTGGAAGCCTACCCTCCTGGGGCCAGGCGCGGGCCTGACGTGTTGGCTTCTAGAGATCGAAAACCCTGAATTGAAAGAGGTACGAATCTTTCTAACTCGGTTTAAACGCCGTTGATAGATCTTCGATTAGAACTAGAGAAAATTTTAAAATTCTTCTGTTGTACCTGCCGATCCTAACATTACATGGGAGGTTTTACCTCCTAAAGGGACGGTAGATTTTCTCCATTCTCATGCATCTTTTGGTTGTATATTTATGTTTTAGAATTTAATATTCAAGTTTTATACAATGTTTATGAAGTTTGCAATTTATTTTGGTTTTATTTTTAATTTCATCATGAGCTAAACTTTTATTTTCATAGGGTGATGACATAGCTTATTAATGATGGATTGAATCTTAACTTATTAAATCTAATTTGAATTTCTCCTTTATGATTGAGTTTTAATTATTGTTCTTAATGCTTTTGATTGATTGGCCACCTTTTAAATGATTTCAATATGCATGTTGAGACTGGAAGGAGATGCATGTGTGTATATCTTATAATTCAAACCATGACTTGCTTATGAAATAGGAATATATTCATATGAGTTGTGTAGTCTTACTGAATTCCATAAATCTTAATGCATAATTAATTGCTTAAATTCATATAAGAATATATTGGATTAGCAATTAATTATTGAATTGTTTGACCTTGGAAGAGGCTAGTAATTAAATTAGGGAAACTCGACTATAAATTATGTGGAATAAATTGGGCTATAATAGATAAGTGATTCAATTTGAAATTTGTTAAGTGAAATATGACCCCTAGGACTTTTTCTCATAGTTTCTTTTATATCATTTGCACTCATATTTAATCATCTTTTATTTCGTACTCTTAATCACCAACTAATCGATCAACAAAATAGAATTAAAATTATCCATTTTGGCACTTAGTGATCAATCCTCATGGGAACGATACTATACTCACTTTTGTATTACTTGATTACAACAGTGTACATTTGCACTATTTACTAGCCATTTACACTCGTAACAGCCCACTTTAGGCATTCCCAATGAAACTGGGGACCCCTAAAGTGGGCTTTAGGTGTCCCCAGTCAAAACTAGGAATGCATAAACAGATATTAGGCGTCCCTGATTTGGCTGGGGATGCCTAAATCCACATCCCTTCCAGCTTTGCTCTTTCTCTTTCTCTACTATCTCCTTTCTTTCTCCGTATTCACTCTCTCTTTCTCTTGTATCCTTCATTTCTTCATCTTTGCTCTTTCTCTCCTTTCTCCATCTTCTTTTTCTTCTTTCTCCAAAAACTCTACATGTTCTCTCTTCTTGCTCCACCATCTTGGCCTCTCTTTCATCCATCGTGCCTACTCATCGCCGTCATTGCTACTGCGCCTACACCATCAGTTATCTCTCATTCTCGCCGCCGTCATCCTCCCTCTCACCACCGTGGGTTGTCTCCCTCTACACCGTCGGCTACAGATTAGCTTCCAACCACACCTTCATCATCTTCATTATCTACCTCTCACACCAACCATACTAGTGTATGTGTGCGAGCGCTCATCATAATAATTAATTTTATGAAATTAATTAGTCTATATAATTGGTACCTAATATTGTGTTGTGGGTAAGTGATGATATGTGTTGTTTTTTATGGTAGTTCAAGCCCTTAGTGTAAAATTCCATGGTTAATTTAAGGATATATTAATTACTTGTTAGAGCTAATCAATTATATATGAACATACATGTATATGTAGAAATTAGAGAAACATTACATTTTCAAAAGTTAAATTGTAACATAAATGTTGTATATGCAGAAAGAGAGAGACCTATATATGTGAGCCGACTCAATATTTGAAGTAAAAGTTCAATTGCAACATAAATGTTGTATCATGTCTATAGGCTATAGCAATTTTTTAAAAGACATGCACATAATTAGAAATTGAAGTTGTTATTTGTTTAATTATTATTGTTTCATTTTTTCTTTTTAATTTCAAGTGAAAATCATGTATTTAATTTGACTTCAAAGTTTCATTTCTTTGATGAAATTGTTGGATTTGAGGTGTTGACATTGTCTTGAATATGAATTGTCATAATTAGTTTAGTTTCATTTAAATTAAGCTGAAATGGTTTGTTATTTTGATTTTGGGATGTCTCACTTTTAAGGGCAAATATTGCTAAATTATTTTAAAAGGAAAAAGTATTGTGCGCCTTTTGTTTTAATCCTGATTAGTTTATTTATTTAATTGCAATTTATTTACCTATCTTACAATGAGTTGTTGTTGTTGTTGTATTGTACATAGAATTAGGCAGTAGGAGTTGTTGTTGTACATAGTATTAGGTTGATATGGTTAACATTTTTATTAGATGGTGCTGATGTTTCTTTACCATGTAAGGGATATTGTGGTTTTTGAAGTAATATTTTGATAATATTTCTGCAGTTTTAATTTACTGGACAGTGAAGAATATAAATGGTAATTTTTTTTTTTAAAAAAACTTTTAGCATCTGTAAATAAAGAGGGACGCCTAAAGTAGACATATTGACACTTTAGACGTCCCCACTTTAAAATGGGGAGGTCTAAAGTCTACACTTTAGACCTCCCCATTTTAAAGTAGGGACATCTAAATTGTGACATTAACACTTTAGACGTCCGTTTTTAAAATGAGGACATAAAAAATGTAGACTTTAGATGTCCTTTATTTTACGGAAGTTATTACTATTTTTTACTACATCGTTTACATAGACGTCTTCCTGTTTTCAAACATTAAAAGACCTAAAAAAGGGACGTTAAAAGCATTTTTTGTAGTAGTGAATATAGGCCTTTAAGTGGATAATAATTACTCCTTTGTGTCTTAGTTTAGCCAAGTTGTGTGTAACCACCGATTGGAGTGTTTCTGTCATTTCATGTATATCATAATTCACCATTTTATTCCATTAACTATATCAATTACATACAAGGAATATTGATAACTAAAAATGCGATGTTACAACGCTTCCTCAATAAGAAGTAAATCAACCCTAAGGAACTCATAGCCATACATAGACCAACTTCCAAATATTTTGTCAGTTTAGGTCTGGTTGGTGTGTTTGGGGTTACTGATGGTATTTTTCCACCCTTATCAGAACTTGAACTAAACAACCACAACCTCAGGGTAAGGTTCTGTAAATTATCTGCTGTTACCTTCTAAGGCAGTTTTCTACTAATTCAATCGATGTTTTCACCTTACTTAACTAGAGATCATATGCAGGAAGGGAAGGCCGGGCTTTCACCCCAGGTTTGTCCTGTTGAGGGGGGTCTCCGGTGGGTGGACATAGTCGTCTAATTAATCAGCCGCTGTGTTCAGCCATCGTAGCATTATGTGCTCAGTGGGACATTGAAAGTGACTGCTACCTGCCCTTTAAAGTTACAAGGTTTTTCTTAGATCAATCCTATGAGAAACATAATGTACTGTAGGGCCATAAAGATTATGTCTCTATGTACAACAAACACTTCAATGGAGAGAAGCTGATTTATACTTAATAATACATTCATGGCAGTCTCTCCAAGTATATAACCAATGTGCAAGTGCACTAGAGTTCATTGAGTTAAAATTCATACCCAAATGTGCATAATTTGGGTCCCATGAATTGTTGTAAGTGTCAGACTCCACTGCCATAAAAGAATGTTGAGTTGAGTTCAATACTTGGTCACTATCCACGAGACCAAGCCCACCTGTTCTTTGAGTTCCTTCAGAACTGGGAGATTTGGGTCTGCCAAGAAGAATGCCATACCATCACCAAGTGGACTAGGATGTTCTCTATACATTACAAAGGAGAATTTGGTGGTGAAACTAGTGATTTTTCTTGTGGTGTTATCCCAAAGCCGCAACCGTTGAAAACTTGTGATCTGTGCCGCCTTGTAATGTTGGAATTCTCTGTTTTCGGGATCCACGCTGATTTTGATCTTAGAATCTTCAACATAAGCTTTTCCATCAAGTTTCACATCTCCTTCGTTAAAGCCAGAGTATTTAAAATATAATGCATGTGCTATAATTGTAGGAGGGATTATTATAAGAGGCAAGATAATGGCTCTTCAAGTAAAAAAGAGAAGAACAGGAATCAGCCCAGCAGTCATATTTGGGAAGAGTTTGGATTCAATGAATTTACATTGTTCTTGTTGGACTTTGAATTCCAGATGAATGGTTCTTACAATTGAAGCTGCCTTGCCTATTGATTAATTCAAAGTTTCGGATTTAGTTTGGTATGTACAATTTCTTCATTTACTTCTGATTGCCATTTGAGTTTTCCTTCTACCCTGGAAGATCCTTTATAGCTGAGCCTTCTAAAACAACAAAACACAGGGAGGAATTTGTTCCTGGGTACTAGTCTGGTCCTATTCTTGAAGATGCCAGCGGCCTTATCAATCCAATTATTATTGAATATTATCATACTTGTTATCACTTTGTTTGATATTGATATTGATTATCTTATTGGTAACCAGGATACTTTAGATTTTTATGGTTGTCTTTACCAAATTTATAAGTACCTCTTTGTTTCGTTCCCTTTCTTTTTTATACAACAGCTAGACATTTAGCTGAATATCCCCTTTTTAATGAATTCCTTACCTTTATTTTTTAAAATCTAATCTATAATTATGAACATATTTTTTTTTTATAAAGAATTATGAACATATTTTGTTGATATTGATGCACTCCGCAAGTATACGGGTCATGCCAAATAATAAAGTGATAAGTAAAGTATCGTCCCATGAGAAATCAATCAATTAATTTTTAGGTATTAAAATCTCAATTTCTTTTAAGTCAAACGAATCTAGTTATGAGAAAATTCAAAGGAAATTAATTAACGAAAACTATCAATGTCAAACGCAACCTAGAGTTACTAATCCCTCACTAGCTCTCCAAATCTTAAATCCATTTAATTAGTTAATCTCAAATGTTAATTTTGTTAATCTTGAGTATAAATAGTTATAAATACCTGTCGGTCAGAA
Source organism: Inga leiocalycina (assembly GCA_963242795.1). Classification (NCBI taxonomy): domain Eukaryota; kingdom Viridiplantae; phylum Streptophyta; class Magnoliopsida; order Fabales; family Fabaceae; genus Inga; species Inga leiocalycina. Next base: position 58,106,739 of record OY725321.1, on the reverse strand, counting down.
GATGGTGGCAGTGAAGGAGGAAGGGGTGGTTGTTGCGGAGGAGCTCCTTGGAAACTTAACATGATGAAGGAGAGAAGGAGGAGGTTGATAAAGAAAAGTAGTAAAAATAATAAGAAATAGGTGAGTTTAAATAAAGGTATAACAGATTACGAAGGGTTATGACTTGTGACTTATGACTTATGAAGGTCTAATGGATTACGAAAAGTTATAAGTTATGACTTATGAAGGTTTGACGATGTTATGAAGGGGTTATTAAAGTGTTAAATGATGGTTAGTTCTGAAGACTGTCATGTTTTGTCTTCACTGATATAAGAGGTTGGAAGACGAACTGTTTATTTTTGCATTTTTGTGGATTCCGCCTCTTAATACATGATGGTGCACATAGTTAATTGTTAGGTTTTTGCATTATATATTCTTGCACTACTTCCACCTCGACATACATTATATTTATTCATTATAACCGTTATTTATTAAGTATTATATATGCCCAAATCTGTAGTCACGCATGCAGGGAGACTCATACTTCAAATTATGATAGGAGATAGCTCTACACTTGGTATGAAGAAGCTTATGCATGATTCCATTGGTTTTATATCTGGATGCACATGCATGGGCCATTCTTGCAACTCAAGATCCCGAGGCATTGGTGAGGATCTTGAATCTCTGGATTTTCAAGAATCTTTGGCCAAAATGATTCGCCTTATGGACATAGGATCTCTATTGGAGCTCATGTAGGCATAAAATGGGAAATTTTATGCTTGCTTAGGATTTTTTTTAGATTGCAATCTTTATCTCTCTGTTTTTTTTTTTAGATTGCACATGCAACTTACTGGCCTTTGTGTCAGCTTCCTTGCTTGTGCGATTTGCTTGATATGAGGGAGACGTAGGACGGACAGGGGAGGGAAGAAAAATTTTAATGAGTTCAATGTAAAAGAAATGGAAGAGTGGAGTTATAAAATTTAAATAAAGAAAAGATGTAGGATTAAAGAGTATCAAATGGAGAAGTGGAGTTATAAAGTTTTAACAAATCGTCTTCTTAAATTGACATGTTCATATAAGTGTTCTTTACCTTTTTAAATTATAAATTTTAAATTTTTTTGGGTTATAAATTTAAAAAGCTGACTTAAAAATCTAAAGAGTTGACTTGTAATCAATTTGTAAAATTGTAGAACTATTGTAAGAAATATGCAAATTTAGTTACTAATCTATGAAGTTCACCGTAAATGTAAGATATTGACTTGTAAATATTAATGAAGTAAGTTTTTTTTAGAGATTTAAAAAAAATCAAATCAAATTTTTTATAATTAATAATCTATTTTATTTTCTTAATCTAATTAAATTGATTAAGTGCCCTCCGTATCAAAGACTGGAGGAAGTATTAGTCTACCTATTATTTTATTAATGAAGCATAATATGCCGTTGATATTATATCCTGTAAAATATATTTGTTTTTGGCAAATTACATTCTTAAATTGAATGTATATAAGTTTAATAAGTTTTATTAGAGAAAATGACATTTGAGGGATGATAGATCAATGAAAAGTTATTATTTAAAAATTTTATTAATCACAAAGATCTAATACATTTTTTAAACACTAAAAGTATTAGTATTTTATACAATCCCACACTGAAAAAGTACTAATATTCAAATTCATGTCTGTTAGCTAATAAAATTTTTAAATAGAGACATTTTTCTCAGATTTTCCTTCAAATTCTGTAAAATCATTTATTAGATTCAAGAAATCTAGCAGGCAAAAAAAAAAAAAAAATTCAAGAAATCTCAAATTATTGAAATTCTAGCAAAAGATCATGGCTTTTAGTTGTCATTAAAAACATAAAGGATGAGTAAAAATGTCATTTTGTTTTACATAACAACTTATATATGTTTAATACTACTTCTAGTCCTTAATATTCCTTAATTTACCCAGTTACTTAACAAACAAAACCTTATGTTAAGAACTGAAGGTAGTATAAGTTTTGATTATATCAAGATATTAATTATAATTGAACGTTAATGTTTTTACACATGGCAGTTAACTCTAATTACTCGGGGTATAACTAATTTTAATATAATCGGGACCTATTATCTTACCTGGATCTTTGCCAAATTAACTGACATCAAGATTGCAACTTGTAAGGAGGTAGGTCTAATCTATCGTGACTTGTTCATCTAATGTTTTTTTTTTTTTAAAATTTCAATGCTACGTGGAATACCATATAATCTATAGTGGTTTAACTGGGATTGATTTGAGAGTCTGAGATTGACCTAAATATAATTAAAATAATATAATTTAATGAGAATATACAAAAATATTTATATATAATCTAGAAAGAGTAATATTTAAATAAAAATGTATTAATTCATGAGTAAATACAATATTCATGTATAAATTATAAATGATGATTTTTTAAAGGAAGAAAGCTGTTTATGTTTGATACCATTTAGCTACTCCTTTCGCTATTTTGGTCAAAACAATTTTAAAAATTAAATTTTCTTACCTAGTCTTATTTATTTATTTATTTTTGCATTAGTATTTAACATATATAGAAGACTCATTACAAACTTAATTAATATATGTTTACAACTTTTATATATTGTGGGCAAAAAAAAAACAACTTATATATAAAAATGCAATTATAACCATACCTTCACGGTGAGGGAAAAAAACATTTCATTTTTCTTAACTTGTATATATAGCTGCATCATACCAAAACCTGACAAGTTTATGCACTCTAACTCGGTATTGTTGATTAACTAATATTCTCTTAAAAATTGTTATATATATATATATATATGTTCTAGTTTTAATATAATATACTATGAGTCTCACATGTGGAGTTTTATAAGAGAACAGAGATTTGTAAATTCAAGAAATTATCTCTGTTAATATATTGGTTTTTTGTTTTTTGAATAAACTCTTTCTTTAAACTTGTACTCATAATATTTAAAATTGAAATCTCACATAGAAGACTATATGTCTATTTTGATTTGTAATAGAAGATGCTTATCCAATATGATTTACGGTATATGAAATAAGTATGTGAAAAAATTTTTATCTCCTTTAGCAAAAAAAGGAAAAAGAAAAAAATTTTATCTCAACTTATATGAATGTGCTATTTGAACATCAACCCAAAGAGGCCCGTCCCATAACCCATTGACATGACAGATTCATAGCCTATTGGAGGGTTTAGAGAACATGGAAATAATGGCAGAGTAGCAGACGTATAAAGAAACACTGATCCATTGTGCGGAAGGGGGAAAATATCATGGTAATCAACTTCTTTTCTAGAATAATTTTTGGTCCAAATAATAAGTTACTTTGAGAATAATAAATTTTTATTTATAAATTTAACCTTATAATTAATGCTTAAATGTTATTCCCTGTATTTTTCCCTTTCTTTTAAAATCCTATTTAATATCAGTAAAATTGAAAAAAAAAATTAATTTAAGACAAATTTAATGAGTTAGTTATCTTTTTTTTTTTATTGTTCTGGAGAATTATTTGGAATTACTTATAAGTTATAACTGGATAGAGTGTTGTCCAAAGCTAAATCGAAGAATCCCATCTAATGCACAGTATTTGAATTATGTCTCACGGACTGGTAATTAAGTTTATCATTTTGGCATACTATGGATTTTTAGTGTTGCTGTTGCTGATTTGTTGGGATATTATGATGGCCAAACTGAGTCTGATTTAAGAGGGAAATATGCAATTTCACTCATCTTTCCTTTCTGGGGAACTAAAATATTTTTACTTAGCTAGGTATTAATTTTCTTATGGTTGGAATAATCCCAACAATTTTCTCCCATAAATATATTTTATAATAACCAATAAAATTTTTGATTGTCTCACTGTTCTACTCTTTCACTCTCAGGATTAGAAGTTACAGTAAGAAAATTGATAATGGTAACAATATCTTCATCGCAATCCTTATTAATTCTTAATAAACACATTGCAATCAAGCTTCCCGGGGAGATGCGTTTCGATTTCAAAAAATTAAGAAAAATATAATTCTAATTCCAAATGTCTTTTTCTAGTTTTCTTTGCCTATCAATGTTTATTATTGGCTTCAACAAAAAAATATCACTTACTTCAAAATCTTAAATTGATTTTATTAACTCAAAGAAAATAATAATTGACAATTCAGTTTTTTAAAAAATCATTAATTTAAGATTTTAAAATTTAAATGATATTTATTTATTTTTTGTCATTACTATTTCTCATTTTGCTTTCCAAAAAATTAGCCCCATTACATTAGGGAAGTCAAGTCATATCCAAATTTTAAGGCCAGGTAGCTAATGCTAAGAATCTTCTGGGATATTTCCAAGCACGTCAACTTTCTTGCATTCACACTTGGATGGGAGCCAGCTAGGTCAGTGCAGATGATCCAATCGTGACTGACTTGGGGTGGACCCAATCATAATTGAAATAAAATAATTTAATTAAAATATAGAATGATATTCATATATAGCTTGAAAGAGTTATATTTAAATTAAAATGATGTTAATGCAATATATATATATATATATTTGTGTTTAAATCACACATGACCACTCGTTAAAAGAAAAAAAGTTGTTTATGTTTGATAAAATTTAACCACTGTTTTGGGTCTTTTCGCCAGAGAATTTTTAAAAAGTAATTCTATTCTTTTCCTACTTATAAAAATATTTGCACTTGAATTATACAATGCAACTATAACCATCTCTTCACGGTGAGAAAAAAAGCATTTCATATTTTTAACTTGTATAGCAGCATCATACAAAAACCTAATAAGTTTATGCACTCTAGCTTGCTGAATTACCTCTTAAAAACCTAATTAGAATATATATATATATATAATATCATTGAGAGTGGAGTTACTTCAGGTTTTAAACATGAAATCGGTTGAATTGTTAATTATTTCATTCACTTAATTTATCCTAATTTATTTTTCAAGTTACAAATTTTTGATAATGAAGACGCCTACTCAAAATAATTCAATTCTGTTTTTAGAGAAATGGAAGCCGTAAGTCTCCATTCACAGCATCCCATTCTGTTTTTTAAAAACATTTAATTACATAGTCATTGAGTAAGCGTTTTCTGTTAGCAATATTAACAATGTTAGAATTATAAGACAAAAAGTATTTTTTATAAAATTAAGGGACCAACAAAATATCTCCCGTAAATTTAAGGAATTAAAAGTATATTTTAGTCCAAAATAAAATATTCATGTTTAAATCACACATGACCACTTTTGATGATAGAGAATGATCCTGTCGGACCCGTGTTGATATGGATTTGGGGCCTCTGCTGCCCGTCCCTGTTACACTCTCTACTGCGCCCCCATTTTAGGGGTCTTTCCAACTATATTTTTTATGGCTCTTTGGATTATTATATTCTACACAAAATGAGTGAAATTTTGACATATTATGGGCAAAAAATGGATCTGTTTTCTATTTTTTATGATATTTCAAAGATTTTTCAGAAAAAAAGTGCTTAAAGTGAAAAAAATACACCCTTTTTCTAAAATATCTTTGAAAAATCATAAAAAATTGAAAACAGCTCCATTTTTTGCCAATAAGATATCAAAATGTCTCTATTTTAGTGTAGAATCTAATGATCTAAAGATTCATGAAAAATATGTTTGGGAAGACCCCCAAAATAAAGGGGCGGTAGAGGGCGCAGCAGAGGGGCCGCAGCTCACACCCTCAGCCCTGTTGATATTTGTATGATTGCTATGTAATGTTATCCAGTTATATTAAAAAAAAAGGAAAAAAGTTATTTACGTTTGATAAAATTTAACCACTGTTTTGGGTCTTCTGGCCAAAGAAATTTGAAAAAAGTAAATTATATTCTTTTCCTATTTATAAAAAATTTTGCACTTGAATTATAAAATGAAACTCTTCGCGGTGAGAAAAAAAGCATTTCATAATTTTAACTTGTATAGCAGCATACAAAAACCTAATAAGGTTATGCCCTCAAGCTAACTCAGTCTCGTTGCTAAATTAATCTCCTAAAAATATTTATATATATATATATATATTCTAGTTTCAATATAGTACATTGAGTCTCACATGAGGAGTAGTTTTTATTAGAGGAGTGAGATTTATAATTTATAAATTCAAGAAATTCTCTCTTTTAATAGATTAATTTTTTAGGATGCACTCTCATTTTAATTAAATTTTAGACTTGTACTCATAGTATTAATACTTTTCAAGCGCTATCTCACGGAGAGGACTACACCAGGAGGTTCTCACTGGCATGAGCCTCATTCAACAATTATAAATTTATAAGAATATCCAACAACATTCAACAAAAAAATATGTTGAGAAAAATATTTATACGTGATAAATATAATTAAGATAATAAAAATACCTATAATCATATAAAAATAAAAATTAATTATAAATCCTTAAAAAAAATCTAACAACATTACATAAAAATTAAAAAATAACATTGAAATTATAAAAATATTTTGTAAGAAATTGACTTGGATTAGTCTAGGTGGTCTCGTCCCCTGGTCTGCAACCCGGTCCAACCCGACCTGTCAGTCTAGTTCAGTCTTATCCAAATTCATTATATTTTTTATTTAGACTGGACCAGACAGAACCGGACGAGCTCGGGTCATACCAAACTGGACCAGACCACCGGATTTTTGCTTATCCCTAGCATGAGGCTGAATAAAAAATTTTGTTTGTTTGTTTGTTTGTTTTTTTTTTTTTTTTTGCGATGGATGGATACAAAAGATTTTAATCAAGAGATATTTTTACAAGGGCAGATGATAGTAGGTACAAAACGTAATGCAAGGCGATTGGTCACTATTTTTACAGGTAGGGGAAGGGGGGCCAACTGACGTCGCTATACAAAATTATGGTTTCTACTTTCTACTCTTCTACAGTGAACCGCACGGAGAAAATGAAAATAATGACAGAGTAGCAGAGAGAGATAGAAATATTGAACCATTGTGGGGAAGAAAAAACAGATGCGAGTTTCATGATATCTTCGCCTCCATAAACATTTCACTCTGAAAAGATTGAGAGGGTTAAGATGTTGCTAGTATCATTTTTCTTCCTCTTGATTCCTCATGTGTTTTCCTTAGAATTTAGCATCACCAATTTCCAGCTCGACGATGACAGAATATTATTAGAAAAATCAGCTCGCCTCGTAGGAACATCCGATAGTGTCGGTCGAGCCACATATCACGAACCGATGCACTTGTGGGACAAAGCAACCGGCAAACTCACAGATTTCACCACCAACTTTACCTTTGTCATTGATTCAAAAGGCAATGAGAGTTTTGCCGATGGGATTGCTTTCTTCTTAGCTCCTACCGATTCAAAGCTTCCCAATATTCCAAAAGTAGGAGGAGGTGCTATGGGTCTAATTATTGGAGGTCAAGAAACGATACTTAATTCAACAGTTCATCCATTTGTTGCTGTTGAGTTTGACATCTTTCCCAATATCGAAACTTATGTTGGCTGGGATCCTCGGTATATGCATGTGGGTGTCGATATAAATTCTATGAAATCTGTTGCTATTGTGCCATGGGAAGCATCTCATTCAATAATGGTTTTGATCCTTCTAACAACAGTACTGTGTCGCAACATCTTCATCAAATAGTTGACCTATCAAGCACCTGCCTGAATGGGTTACTTTTGGTTTTTCTGCTGCTACAGGACAATTATTCGCCGCGCACAGGATTAATGAATGGAGTTTCTACTCAGAGGAGTTCCCATATGTTTCTCCCAGTCCAAGTCCAATCCCAAGCCTGAACTCGAACCCAAGCTTAAGCATGAGCCATGCACAGAGAAATTCCACAGCACTTGCCATAGGATTAGGGGTTGGAGGGTTTGTTTTATTAGTTTGTGGGGTGGTATGGTTTGTCTTGTGGAAGAACAAAAAGAAAATGGAAGATGATGAGTCTGATGAGAACATGAGCGATGATTTTGAAAGAGGAACAGGTCCCAAAAAGTACTCATATGCTGAACTAGCAAGTGCTACAAATCATTTCAAAGATGGGCAGAAGCTTGGACAAAGAGGATTTGGGGGTGTCTATAGAGGTTTTCTCAAAGATTTAAACTCCAACGTCGCCATTAAGAGAATATCAGAGAGTTCTAAACAAGGGAAGAAGGAGTTTGCCTCAGAAGTAAGAATTATCAGTCAACTAAGGCATCGGAACTTGGTGCAACTAATGGGTTGCTGTCATGAAAGGAAAGAACTATTGTTAGTTTATGAGCATATGCCAAATGGAAGTTTAGATTCCCATCTCTTCAAGGACTAAAGGTTGTTGACTTGGACAATCAGATTCAAAATAGCTCGTGGGTTGGCCTCTGCATTATTGTACCTCCATGAAGAATGGGAACAATGTGTGGTTCATAGAGACATAAAATCAAGCAATATCATGCTAGACTCTAACTTTAATGCAAAACTTGGAGATTTTGGATTAGCACGGCTTGTAGACCATGCAAAAGGATCACAAACAACAGCTTTAGCAGGAACTATGGGCTATATGACTGCTGAATGCCTCATTACTGGAAAGGCTAGTAAAGAATCTGATGTATACAGTTTTGGAGTTGTGGATCTGGAGATAGCTTGTGGAAGAAAACCCATCAACCCCGAGGCTCTAGAGGACAAAATAAACTTAGTAACATGGGTATGGGATCTCTATGGAAGTGGGAGAATTCTCGAAGCAGTTGATTCAAGACTAGAAGGAGATTTCGACCATGATCAAATCAAATGTCTGATGATTGTCGGGCTGTGGTGTGCTCATCCTGATCAAAATCGCAGGCCTTCAATAAGGCAAGCAATTCATGTGCTTAACTTTGAAGCTCCATTTCCTATTCTTCCTTCAAATTATCCCATTCTAACATACAATGCATATCCAACATCATTTTCAATTCTATCTATCACCAATGCTTCAGAGGCAAGTCAAAACAAGAATATAAGCTCTAGTTCCAACACGAACTCTTCTGGTTTCACTACAACTTCTGAAGAAAATACTTCATCAAGTGTATCATTTTTATACTCGCACAAAAATTAGTTATGGTTATTGTATTTTTTTGGGTACTGCACAATACTCCTAATGTATTATCCTCATTTCTTGAATAAGATAATTTCTGTAATCTAAAAATAAATAAAACATAAGTGTAGAGAACGTATATGATATATTGTTGTATTTTTACCTTGAGGTTCTACTGTTTCTTTTTTGGGTAATGATGTTGCATTGTCTCATTTGGTAAGAAACCGAAATTATGTTCATTTGTATTCATTCCAGTTGGAAGCTGCTTAAGCGAAGTCATTGCAAATGAGATATTTTTTTTTGGCCAAAATTGAAAATGAGATATGATGTCATTTTTTAATGAAGAAAATAATTAATAACAGTAAGGCATCAACTAACAAATATGTTTTATCCTTTTTATAAGGCACATGCTAGCTTTCAATTAATGAGTTTTAAATATATTTTTTTATGTATGCTCATACTCCCTCTTAGCCTTTTTATAAAGAACATTCTCTCTCATAAGGGTGATTCTTAATATAAAAACAAATCTCTTTTGTCTAAAATTTTAAAGTTGTCTTTCCATTTTTGCCCCCATTAAATATAAGCCACCTATTATCTCTCTTCAATAAGTTCACCCTTTATCTCTCATATGCCCTCTTTAGAAATAAGGGTATAATTGGAATGATAAGTATATATTTTACACATTTATTGCTCTTAACTAATAATTTGAATTGCGTGATTTTTGTAATTTTTCTTTATAAAAAAGATCAGAGGGAGTATTTAATAATGTTAGTGAGGAGGATAATAATTTATATATACTACTCCCTCTGATCCTATTTATAAGAGTTTAATAACCGTATTACACATTTTAAGAAAAAGGTTAAAGTTAGTGAAAAATAATAAATGTGTTTGAAATAAATTTTGTCTTTCAAGTACACCCTTATTTATGAGAGGCAAGTGAGAGAGAGAGTGAGAGAGATAAAGTAAATATGAATATCACTAACTTTTTAATTAATGCAATAAAAATAATTAATGAGAGGTAAAAATACAAAAACTTATTAAATATTCAGACATCTCTTTTCGAGTTCTTATAAAAGAACCAAAGCAATTCAAATTTTAGGCTCTTATAAAAAGAACCAGAGGGAGTACTATTAGAGTTTAGTGTAGTTGATAAGAGTAGTATTAAAAATCACTTAAATTTTAGGATAAATTTAATACTTTTAATTATTTTTATTTGTTTGTAAGAACTAGAATTTGATGCTGTATAATAAAAACAATTGTGCAATTAATATGAATGGTAAATGTGCAAAAAATAGTAATAATGTTTTGCACTTTGAGCATCCAATAGAATTAATATTTGATGGGTGCAAATGTGTGGCCATAAACAATTTTTCAAGAAGCAAAATTGAGAGCACTGTTAAATTGTCATTATGTTTGTCACTTTTCTCTCAGGTTCCACAGCACTATGCTATCATTTCTCTCACTTTTCATAACCGGTCTAAATAAAATGCAGATCTTATTATTTGTTTGTTTGCTTGTTGGTATATTTACACTACTAGAAAGAAGACCTTTAAGACGACCACATCTAGACTTCTGTAGGCGGAGACGTTTTAAAAGCTATGACCAGTGGTGGTTTTAAAGGCCTTCTTTCTAGTAGTGTAAATATACCAACAAGCAAACAAACCAATAATAAGATATGCATTTGATTTAGAATGGTTATGAAAAGTGAGGGAAATGGTAGTATAGTGCCACGACGCTGTTGTTGTTACACTGTGGCACCCTAGAGAAAAGTGATAGACATAACGGCAACTTAATGGCATTCTTAATTTTACTCTCTGAAAAATTTTTTATAATTACGTTTGCATCCATCAAATTTTAATTTTTTTGGATGTTCAAAATGCAAAACATTTTTATTATTTTTACACCTTCATAAAGCCTTTCCTAGAGCACGTCATTATCATAGAAGACTTGGGTATCCAAAAAACAATTGTACAAGGCTTGATCCCTATTGGAAAAATTGGGGCTCACATTACATGCTCAACGAATCCTCATTTTGTGAGATGAGTTTCTAAGCTTATGGATGAATTGAGCATGTAATGTGATCAAGGTAGAATTGAAAAAAAAAAAAAAAGAAACTCAATTTTGTCAATCAAGAAATGTCAATTTAACTTATTCTTAATTAGGAAATTTAAATTATTATTTCCAAGTCACATCGTGGACTGACCAAAAGGAGGAGCGTCAATCACATCAAGAATTTGTAGTTTTTGTTTGTTTTTCCCCAATAAATTCTCAACTTAGGGACAAAATACAAGATGACTAAATCTGCCATGGACAAATTCCATTGGGAATAATACTTTTTAAGCTTTTTTCATGTCATGACTTGGGCTCTTCACAATCGAAAAAGTATATTCTTCAAAGAATATTCTCCAACATGAGGGATATAACCTGCATCAAGGACATATAAAATAATTTGTTCCTGAAAATCTAACAAAAACCCAAAAACTTTGTAGTGCCCGAAATTTGGAAACTATGGAACCGCTATCAAAATTTTGAAAATAGGGTAATTTTGAAAACCACTTTTTAAAAATGAAAACTAGATAGGGTCAAGAGTCGATTGTGTATGGAGAAGGTATTAGGCACCCCAAAGCACCTATTCATAAGAATGGTTATCCTAAGTCAAATATTTTAAAATGAATATGGCCTTTAATTTTATTATAATTACCCAAAGAAAAAATGAAATTAAGAAAATATTTACCAAAAAAATAAGAAACTACTAAAGGGAAAATTGTTTATTTACAAAGTTGGACTTGACCTAGGAAGAGAGCCTGTGGCCTACGTACCCTTTAGAGGGATCAAAGCCCGTGTAGTTCGAGAGATAAAAATGTGTCACTTTTTTAGGTGTTTTTAGAAAAGAGGTTTTTGAGAAAAATATTTTTTTTGGTTTGTTTTTTGTTTTTTTTAAAAAAATAGCATTTTTCTCATTTTCTCATATGAAACCAAATTCATTTAATTTAAGAAAAGAACATCTTTTTATTTGCAAAAGAGGGAAAAAAACAAAGGTTTACAAGCCAACAAGGAATTGCATTCTCCACACATCATTCATTATAGAAAGTCCAAGATGGCAAGAAAATCAATAAAGACATAGTGAGAGCATGTACTTTCGGTGCTTTGAACCTTGCTACAAAGTGAGGAAACCAAGGAAAATATGTTGGCCATGTAATATCATCAAAGCATGAGAATACGCTTTTCTTTTCTTTTTTTCATGAAATTTGAACCATAAGAAGGCAAATGAACTTTAAAGATACAGGGCTTGAAAGGGTGCCAGCTGTTATTGAGCTTTGAGGGTGCCTGCCGATATAGGGCTTTGAAAGGGTGCCAACCGTTATTGGCCTTTGAGGATACTTGCCGATACAGGGCTTTGAAAGGGTGCCATCCATTACTGGGGTTTAAGCGTGCCTGCCGATACAAGGTTTTGAAAAGGGTGCCAGCCGATACTAGGCTTGAAGGGTCTGCCGATACAGGGCTTTGAAAGGGTGCCAGCCGTTACTGAGCTTGAAAGGGTGCCAGCTGTTACTGGCATGCACTATTGTAGAAGACACTTTTAACGACCATTTTTACACTCTTTAGACCACTATTTTCAGAGGGATGTTTATGTGAGTGTCATTGAAAATTCAAAAAAAGGTGATTGTTTAACAGAGTTACAACGACTGTTTTTGCAAAACAGTCATTATATCTTAGACATACAACAATTACAATGATTGTTTTAATAAAAGCAGTCATTGTAACTATATGTTTTTTTAAAAAAAATTTACGTTTTACTCCTTACAACCACCAATGCCATTGGAAAAGTACCAACCCAAACAATTACATTTTGAATCTTCAAAGTTTTATTATGACATATAGCGCATACATCATCATAACATCATTTTAATGTTTAAACTTCAACTTTCAATATAAATCATGGCAATCATATGCCCAAAGAGATGACATGCTTCCATGAAATCCCTATGCTTCATCATCATTTTCTAAAGTGTTCTCTATAAAGCATAATGCCTTAACAAATTCAAAGTACTCATAAATAAGAAACAAGGAAAAGTATTCGAATATGCAAACTTATATAGCACTGTACAAAACCACCGCACTATGTAAAAAAACCTCTACACATCATCACCCCTCTATGTATTGTAGAAGATGTCCTGACAAAACGTCTCGGATCAAATGAATGTCTTCGATTTTATAAGGGTCCTGATTACCAAAAATCTGTGCACAAAATGGAGAATATGTTAACATAAATCAATAAATTGAATGAAATAACTAACAATTCAATTACAAGAAAAGAAATGAAATTCAGTTGAGAATCAAGAAATGATCACCTGTTCAAAATTAGTAGTGAGGCCACTGAAAATGATGTTATACATATATAGTATAATATAGAAGCCACACTCGGTTTTCCCTACTTGCTGAGTGCACTATACATCAAAAGCATATGGTAAAAAAGAATAAATGCATATGTAAAGCAATACTCAATCGAATAACTTGAATGTAAACAACTTACCTTTGGTTGGAACCACTTTGTTGGACCACTTTTACCTTCGCGCTTCCCGCCCATTATATAATATGTCTTCAGTGCACTGTAATAATTAAAATGATAAATAGAAGACATTAAAACAATTAAGTAAAATAAAAAATCAATGATTGAAAAATAAAATAACTTGCGTGTTAAAAATGGTTTTGATATCTCCGTCTGGCTTACGACCTAATGAGTCAAACCAAAAGATGATGTTGATCAAGGGACAGGTAACACAAAGACTCTAATGATAACTATAATCACATATATAGATTAAAATGAGGTTAGAAAACATGATACTTCTTAACAAAATGAATGTGTATAAATATATCAAATTAAGTTACTTGGCCTTCAACAATTAGTGCTAGATAACAAGGCAGCTGAATTTGGCCTATTGTATAGTGTATATAGCTCATTCGATCTTCCAACCTCTAGTTATTGCACCTTGACAGATTGCTAGGACATAAGAAGCCATATGTAGTGTTGAGCTCTCATTTGACACATATTTTGTGGAAGCAGCTACCACAGAAATGAAATGAGAAATGACTCAGTAAATGTAGAAACCTAAAACTCCTAAATATTAGTGTATTAATTAAAGTTAAAAATTATAAATAAACTCACACGATTGCAAATGTGACCCATCCTATGTCTATCTCCTACAAAGATAGGAATTCTCTAATATCTTTGTTATCAACTCCAAAATTATATGAGATTGCCGACCCACAATCCCACAAGGCATCTGCAAGTCGACCTTGTTAATTTGTTTATGAATATTTTGTAGTTATGCCAATAAGGCAAATTTTGTCACTTTTTTTTCAACCTAGTAACACACAAAATAAAGATTATAAGTAAGATGTCAAGGATCAAGTAATAGTAAGGTGATGTTTCCTACCATTGGAGGGGCTGGCATAGTCTGAACAAGATGTTGAGGACACAAGATGAAAGATCCTGTTGGCTGACTAGTTTGGCAACCTGTTCATTTGGAAATAGGATATCTAAACCTTCCTCCCCAAGTGAATACTTATGACATTGACCTTACGTTGATCATCTCGGATTTGGTTATTATGGTGGGTGGTAGCATGTGTGTATACAACAACATCAGCAACAACACGCAGGTATAGGACATCCAAATACAAAGTGCAAGGTTCTCTAGGGTCTAGTAAAGGACCAGGGTTGCCATGTCCAACATCTAGCAGATTGTAACTGCCTTTGATGCTGGGAAAGGCTGGGGATTCCTGAGTAAGATAAATAAAAGAATTAATTAAAATAACATAAGGAAAAACTCAATATTATATTAAATGAAATTATTTACAAACCTGAGATCTAGGATCCTCGTTACACATCCCACCTTGGATGTGAGACAACACCATCGAATTCATCTCACCACGTAGTTCATGCAACACCTCTTCTTTAAGCTTATCTCGAAGTGATTGATGCATTTGCACCGCTAGTTCTGCTCGGATTTCCTCTCACACCCTAGCCACAAACTCCATACTCATTTCACCTTGTCCATAAGGTTGTATGTGAACCTCGTCCAAAGTGTCTTGAGATACCAACTTCCCTTTCTTTCTATTCCTCATGACGTTTGACCAACGAGCCCAGCTTTATGCTTCCTCTAACCTTTTTCTTAACAGGGGAGCCACCTAAGTCACCCAAATCTATACTTGCCATGTTCCTGTGTAGAAATGAAGGTAAGATATGATGAGTAAATAGCAATTAAATGATAAGACTTTAAACAATTCAAAGTCTTACTTTTTGTGTTTTCCCAAATTCCTTCATAATGATCAATTCTAGCTGCATATTCTTCATCATCTACCAATTCCACTTCAACTGGTCTAGGTGGATTTGTAATAAAAGAAGGTATGTCATCAAGATTCAAACTTGGATCACCATCCTTTTGTTTTTTTTACTTTGGAGTACAATAGACAATTTCTCATTTGCTGGATCAATGACATAAAACACTTGTTTTGCTTGGTTTGCTAGAATGAATGGCTCATCTTTATAACAACTCTATCAAGATTAATTGAGGTAAATCCAAATCGATCTATTTCAACAGTATTATTGTTAACCCACTTGCATTTGAATATAGGGACTCTTAACTTAGTATAGCTTATCTCCCATATGTCTTCAATAACTCCATAATAGACCATGGTAGCCAATATGGGGTTTTTGTCTTTCAAACTAGAAAAGTGCATTGCTTCGGCTACCACCATCACCCCACTATTTTGCACAGTACTTCTATTATCCTGGTCTTTTGAGTAGAAAGAATACCCGTTTATATTGAAACCACTCTAAATTATGACCTTAAAAGAAGGCCCCCAAGCTAACTATTTGATTGTCTCAAACACATTGGTCTCATGTGATACATTTTCCTTGAACCACTCTATAAAAGTCTTGTTTTGCTCATTAGCTATCTACATGTCATTTTTTCTTGGATATATCTCCTTCAAACTCTTTTTGTGTTCATCTAAGTAAGGCAGAACTTCATCTGTATTATACAAGATATACAAGTGTGCTTGCAATACCTCTTTACTTTGAGCCCTCGTGTTCCCTTACTTGTACCCTTTCCATGATGAGATTGGGCTTTCGACCTTGATAGATATTTTTTGCAAAAGTTCATAGCCTCTTCAATGACATATCTTTCCACAATTGAGGCTTTAGATCGATATGGATTTTTCGAATACCCTTTTAAGTTCTTCATGTATTGCTCAAAAGGGTACATCTACCATAGATAAACTGGGCCACATAATCTTATCTCACTTACCAAATGAACTATTAAATGCACCATTATATTAAGAATACGGAGGCAAAATACATCTCTAGTTGGGAAAGGATAGTATAACCCTCATTTTCTAATTCATCTAACTATCCAATGCCAACAACTTTGCTACAAATAAAATTAAAGAAATTGTACAATCTTGTTATCGTGCTTCGCACATCATCTTTCATAATGCCTCTAATAGCTATTAGTAATAGTTGTTGCATAAAGACATGGCAATCATGGGACTTCATTCCTACTAACTTGAAATCTTCTATTAACACAGCCTACTCACTTTAGAAGAATACCCTTGTGGCACCTTAATACCATGCAAACACCCACAGAAACTTCTTCTCTCGACTTTTGAAAATGTATGCGTTGCTGGCTCCATATATGCCCTCTTACCATCATCTCTTATTTTTGGATATAGCTGTTCTCTTATTCCCATTTCAACCAAGTCTAGCCTCACACTAATTCCATCTTTAGTCTTACATGGTATGTACAAAAGCATACCAACAAGGCTATCACATACATTTTTCTCCACATGTATCACATCAATATTGTGTCTTACATCAAGACTATGCCAATATAGAAGATCAAAGAAAATTGACCTCTTCTTCCATATGTTCTTCTCACCTATAGTCCTCTAATTTTTACCAAAAGTGTCATCGATTCTTTCCACCCGACTATAAACCTCATCTCTAGTTAATGCCTTCAGAGCCATTCCATTCTCTGACAAACCATTAAAAGTCTTATTTAGCCTACGGTATGGGTAGAACCAAAGAAGAAATCATCTATGACTAAGGTAGACCATTTTTCTTCTGTACCTAAGTTGATGGAAGTGTGTGCTTGCTTCACATATCGGACATGCTTTATAACCCTTCATACTATAACCTAACAAGTTCCTGAATGTAGAGAAGTCATTAATCATGGTGAAAATCATTGCACCTAGCTTGAAGGACTGTTGGTTATATGCATCAAACACATATACGTCATCCTCCTACAACCTCCATATCATGAATCATTTTCTCTATTCTATCATTATCTCCAACCTCCAAGACTTCCTTCTCGTGAGATACATATGCGGTTACTTCCTCACCATGCCATATCCACCTTTTGTACCAAAAATTTATTCCATCACAAACTAAGTGATCAATTATATATAGTAAAAATGCTTTATAATATATACTTGTTATTGGCAAAAAGACGATAAATCCTGACTTTCCACAATTTGAATCAAAAATTGCAGATCTTAATACTTCTTTGTGTGTTCAGTATAAATACTCATAAATTGTTACAAAACTAAATATCCAGTAGCAGTATATTTGAGTGCCTTGCACAAAAAAGTTGAAACAATTGCTAGCTGGAATGATTTTTATCTATGCTGATAAAGCTAGGAGGCAATTTTTGAAGACATGAGTCTATCTTAATAGCCCGTGATAAAGAGCACATATCACTTGTTCAATTTCATTCTCCTATAATATGTTCTTGCTAATAAATATATGTCGACAAACTAGGACAATATGGCTTATAACCCTTAGCTTCTAAGACAACATAATCCAACTATGCAAGGAGAACGAAGACAAAAATAACAGCTTCAATTAAAGACAAAAATAATAGCTTTAATTTCATAAATTGAACTTCAACAATCACAGAGAAACTAGAAAAATGAAGAAATAATGGCTTCCCAAAGTTTATAAACCAAGGGATATGTCATTTACTTGGAAAATATAGGAAGAACATTGAAGAGCTACAGGTCGATGACACACTGGAGTGGAGAGGCAGAGGGAGAATGATGTAGCAGAGTTCAGATTGTTGTGACTCATGACTTGCGAAGAATAAGTGAGGGACGAAGAGTGGGAGGGGAAAAGGAGGCACGAAGAACAAAAGCAAAGGAAAAGTGAGGAATAGAGACGGGCAGGAGAAGGAGGCAGCAAATTGAAAGAGCAAAAGGTAAAGTGCATAAGTCATAACAGAGGTGCCCTCTACTATTTTGGACTGAGATTCAATGACTGTTATATGAGAACGGTCGTTGAATTCATATTATAATGATTGTTCTCTAGAACGGTCGTTGAATCTTAGGCTTGCAACAACCATTCTTAGAGAATGGTCATTGAAAGCTTCTTACAACAACTGTTATTGGAAACAGTCATTGTATCCAGAAATTTAATGACCCTTTTATTGAAAATGGTCGTTGAAACTCTTGCCAGAATTATAGTTTTGCCACCTCTCTCCTTTCTACTTTTATTTTCTTGAAAATGGACGTTGTTTAGTGTTGTGAAATCATGTTCTTATAGTAGTATGAGTTTTGAGGGTGCCTGCCGATACAGGGCTTTGAAAATGATGCTAGCCATTACTGGATTTAAGGGTGCCTACTGGTATAAGGCTTTGAAAAGGTTTCATCCGTTACTGGGCTTTGAGGTGCCTGCTGCTACAGGGCTTGAAAAGGGTGTCATGCCCTTAGAGTAGTGCTTATGCTAATGCAATGATGATGATGAAGTATTAATAATTATGTCATGAATGTCAATGATGATGGTCGTGATGTGATACTAAGTGTGTGATGCGCACATAATGAAGTTTCTAATAATGATGAAAATATTGATGAAGATGAAGTACCAATGAGGAAATCATAAATGGTGATGACAATGGTAGTGATGGTGTAACACTAAGCACGTGGTAACCCAAACATGCAATAATGACACTAATGATGATAAAGTTGAAGACCTAATAGGGAACTCATACATGATGATGACAATAGTGGTAATGACATGACATTTAGCATGCAATGCCCCCAAACATGATAATGATACTGATGATGGCAATAATAATTATAGGTATGATTACAAGGAGATTATGATAATAGTAAAGATTATCATGATGAAGGTGATGACACTGATAATGATGATGGTAGTGATGATGAAATCCTAATAAGAAAGACAACAATGATGATTAAGAGGATGGTGATTACCATGATAATAAGGAGATTATGATAATGGTAAAGATGATCATGATAAAGTTGATGACACTGATGATGATGATAGTAGTGATGATGAAATCCTAATGAGGATGACAACAATGATAATGAAGAGGATAATAATAGTCATGACAACAAGGAGATTATGATAATGGTAAAGATGATCATGTGAAGGTGACGACACTAATAATGATGATGGTAGCGATGATAAAGTGCTCATGTAAATGGCGATGGTGTTGTGACACTAATCATGTGGTGCCCCATAAATACTGTATGTTAAATGATGATGATAGTGATGAAAACGATCCTAATGAGAATGATTACAGTGAAATGCTAACGAGGATGATGATGATAATGATAAGGAAATGATGAAATGAGGAAGATAATGGTGAAAATGTTTAAGAGCTAATGATAATGATGAAGAGCTAATGAGGATGATAATGATGATAATAAGATGAAGATGATCATGATGAAGATGATAATGGAAATTATGAGATGATGATGATGATGACGAAAATGATGAAGAGCTACTTGATCAATGATGTTGCCCCCGCTTTGGCCTCAGTCTTATTCAAAACCACTTCACTTATTGGTTCATGTAGGATGCCAATTCTTCTTTAGACCATTATGAGTCTTGTTGAAAAGCTTTTAGGTTTGTCTCAGTCTTAGCAAAGTCATATTTCGAGGCCATGCAGGATATAATATTAATATAAGTCTTTTTGGTTGAAAAATTAATTCCAAATTTGCCCCCAATTTGTAAAATGGTATGCAATACATGTTAAGTAGAGTAAGGGTATGATTGATAGAAAGCCCAATAAGAAAAGTTTGATTAATTTGACAAGATATTACAAATTTTTTTTGGGCATAACTTAGTGCCAACTCTTGATAAAAGAAAGGAATTTTGAGCAATAAGCCAGATTTTGAATATTCAACTTTCTTTTATTAGCATATCTTAATTTGTGTAGCATAAGAATCTTTTCTTTTGTCTATATTCATCTTTAATGCTTCACAGTCAATTTTTTTTTTTAAAAAAGATTCATTTAACAATGTCAATGTTTTATTGAGAAATGGATAAGGGCAATAGAATTAAGGAGAAGCCCCAAATTCTAACTTAGTTCCCTTTATTTAAAGGCAAATAGAAGGAAGGTTGTGTCCCAAATATGAAGTGATAAAACTGGAAAAGGCTCACATGCCATAATAGGAGCACAAAAAGATTGAAATGGAAGAATTTCTTAGATCCAAATGCTTGAGGAAAGACCTCTAAGTATAACTCAAGAAACCTAGCAAGGTATTAACATCCAGTCATGAAATCTTTGGAATTGAAACATAGAAGACAATGTCCAAGTCTTAAGAATATAGGATCAAGATATATATCAATGCATTATTATCTAAATCATGTCACCAACCTCAAGTAAGCTAGTATCAAGGTAAAAGGTTTAACAAGAATGCAATGCCTCAACAATTTCCTCACTAGGTATAGTGTTTACTCTCACCACTCAATGTTTTGAGGGTTAATGTTTGCTCTCTATATCCAAATTATCCAATTACTGTTCCATAAGCTTGGCAATAATCTAAATTCTCCATCACTAAAAGAGCTATAAGCTAACATAGATCACAAGGACTTTTTATGAGGGCATAGGGTACAAACAAAGGGTTGAGAAGATGAAGAATATCCAATTTTTATGTTTTATGTATAAGTTCATCTTTCTTTTGATTTTTTCTTCTTGTTTGCTTTCTTTCTTCTTCTTCTTTTTTTTTTTTGCTCTAACTTTAGCTCTTTTCTGGTTTTCAACTTAGTGAGCTTTTTTCTTTCTGTTTTTTCATTTCTTTCTTTCCTTTTTCAACTATTTCTTTCATTTTCTCTATTTTTAGCCACTTTTCAAACTTTAAAATATCCAAAAGAGAGCATCCTCCCAACTAGATTACCTTAACAGCTTGAAAAATAGGGTGCTCTTAGAGACAAAAAGTACCCTCAGTAGAAGATCACTAGTAGCAAATTTCCTTTTTAGACTGGTTATGGTGGATAAGGTCTAAAAAATTTGACCGGTGGAAATTTCATAATTATATAGAACTTCTAAGACCGGTTCTTCAAAAAACCGGTCTTAAAAAAATTATTTAGACCGGTTATAAATAAAACCAATCTAAAAATATCAAAATAAATTAAAAATTAAAAATATGAAACATCGAAGACTGGTTTTAATAAAAATCGGTCTTAAATGTGAAAAATTAAAAAAATATTTTTTTCACCCATTTAAGACTAGTTTTTGTCAAAAACCAGTCTAAAAGGTGAACTTTATCGCCCATATTTTTACACCCGTGCTCTATGAACCCTTTCTTCTCTTTTCGCCATTTCTCTGTGAGCTTTGTCCCTGCTTTCTGAACTCATCCATTGTGCCCCGTTCCTCATTTGCTCAACTCTCCTCTGTCATTACCGCTGTCGTTGCTGTGTTCGCCATTACTGTTCTTTGATTATTGTCTCTGTAGTAACCATTCTCCTCTGCCATGACTTCCCTTTTTAGTGCCATGAATTTCAGGACTTCATTTTAACCTCAGTCGATGCCATCGTGACTTTGGGTAGAAGCTCACTCTTTGGTCTTCAATCAGGTTAGTGTTCTGTTAATTAAAGCCCTCAACTTTCAGCTTATATTTGCTTATTCCCAATAATATTAACTCTTTTAATATAGTTAGAAACAAAATAATTGCAAAAAAGAGTAATTAAGGTGAAAGGGAAAACAGTGTGATGACTTTATTACTACATATATGTTTTTCTTGTTTCGGACAAAAAGTAAATAGATGGTCTGACTTGTGATATTTGGCTTGGAGTAATATCATTCTAAGTTCTGTTTTAATTTAATGTGATTATTTGATTGTCAGTGTTATTGGTTTGTTGAAACAATACTAGTTTCAAATAGTGCATGCTAAAATTCGTTGAAATCTCTAAAACTCTATGGTTGTCTTTTTTTGTCTATCCTTTTACTGTTGGAATAGGATGCTACAAGTCTTGACATATATATGGATCATAGTTGGATAAACGATAAACGAATGAATGTTGAATATGATAATAGGGTGAGAGGTTTTTTAGACTTCGCTTGAAGAAATGCCAATGATGGTAGTGGGAAGTTTTATTGCCCTTGTGTAGTATGTTTGAATGAGAAGCAACTAAGTACTACAGATATATATACACATTTAATTTATGAAGGATTTTGTAAGAGTTATACAGTATGAGTATGGCATGGTGAAGAATTAGAAATGCCAAGTTCATCTCAATAAGAGGGAGTGGCCTTTGATGATAATGACACGGATACATATGATCGGATAGAGGATATTATTCATGATGTAGGAATAGAGGCTTTTGAGCAATCACATGCATATGGTAATATGTACAATGATGTTGAGACATCACTGTGCTCGGGGTGTAAAAAATACCATTTGTTGAAAGCAGTCTATAAATTGGTAAGCTTGAAAGCATGGCATGGATTGAGCGACAAGAGTTTTTCAGAAATGTTTGAGGCTTTTAAGGACATGCTTCCAAATGATACTATGTTGCCTTCTTGATACTATGATACTAAGAAAATACTGTGTCTACTAGGGATGAAGTATAAAAAGATCCATGCATGCCCTAATGATTGTATATTGTATAGAAAAGAGCATGAAGAGGAACAACTGTGTCTGATATGTCAAACCTCGAGGTACAAATCAAATAGTACCTATGCAAAAGTGGTGTGGTATCTTCCAATCATTCTAAGGTTCAAGTACTTGTTTGCTAAAGAAAACGATGTTAACAATTTAAGATGGCATATGGATGAGAGGATATCCAATGGAAAGCTTCAACATCCAGCTGATTCTTCCCAATAGAAGAAAATCGATCAATTATTTCCTACCTTTAGTGAATAGCCTAGAACCTTAGGCTTGGGCTTAGCATGGATGACATGAATCCTTTTGGTAGCCTGACTCGTATACATAGTTCATGGCCTATTCTGTTGGTAATTTACAACTTATCTCCTCTGTTATGTATGAAATAAAAGTACATCATGTTGTTTATATTGATTTCGGGACCAAAACAACCCATAAATGACATAGAAGTTTACCTAGAACCCTTGATCGAAGACTTGAAATAGTTATGGGATGAAGGTGTTGATGTTTTTGACGAATACAAGAAGGAGGTTTTTAAAATGCGAGTGATCTTTTGTACTATAAATGACTTCCCTATATATGGAAACTTGTCAAGATATAGTGTTAAAGACCATAAAGCATGTCCGATTTGTGAAGAAGGAACATGCTACCATCAACTTCAATGTGGAAGAAAGACAGTTTGTCTTGGCCATAGGAGATTTCTTAGATGAGGCCACCTGTATCGTAGATTAGAGAAAGCTTTTTTTGGTGGACAAGAGTTTGAAGAAGCTCCGAAGGCATTGACTGGGGAGCAAGTTTATGAAAAGGTGAAAAATATGAATGTTATTTTTAGCAAGACTACAAAGAATAGTAATGAAAAAAATAAATGGAAAAAGAGGTATGTCTTCTTTAATCTTCCATATTGGCCCAATCTTGATGTGAGACACTATATTGATTTCATGTATGTGGAGAAAAACCTATGTGATAGTATTATTGTGACACTGCTTAACATATAAGGTAGTTCTAAGGATGGCTTGAATGCAAGATTAGATTTGCAAGAAATGGGGATACGAGAAAACTTGCATCTAAAGCCATATGGTAAGAGAACTTTTTGTCCTCCAGCTACTCATACTTTGTCTAAGGATGAGAAAAGAAGCTTTTGTTAGTGTTTACATGGCATCAAAGTTCCTTCAAGGTATTCTTCAAATTTTAGAAAGCTTGTGTTGATGAAAGACTTGAAGTTAGTACGGCTAAAGTCTCATGATAGTAATGTCTTAATGCAACAACTACTCCTAGTTGCTATTCGAGGCATTGCCGAATATGATCTTCAACATATTTTAACTAGACTTTGTTTCTTCTTCAATGCTATTTGTAGTAAAATCATTGAGACAGAAATATTGGATGAACTGGAAAATGAAGGATATATGATCTTGTGTCAGCTTGAGAAGCTTTTTCTTCCTTTTATTTTTGCCATCATGGTGCATCTAATTGTTCGTCTAGTCAGGGAGATCAAGTTGTGTGGCCCTATCTATTTATGATAGATGTGCCCAATTGAAAGAACTATAAAATCCTAAAATGGTATATGAAAAACCCTAACTGTCCTGAAGCATCTATTGTTCAAAAATATGTTTCTAAAGAAGCCATGAAGTTTTGTCAAGATTACTTGTTAAATGTAAGACACATTGGACTTCCTAAATGTCATGATGAAAAAGGCGGTAGACGCGGGGTGTCAGTAAAGAGTATGGATCCAGATGAATTGCAACAAGTCCACTTGTACATCTTGAATAATGTTGATGAAATTCAAGATTACATTAATACTTATAAAGAAATTGTATAGAAAGGAAATAGTTGAATAACTGAATAAAAGTTAATTAGTGAGCATAACAAAACTTTTGAACATTAGTTCAAACAAAAGGTTGATAGAGAAGAATGTGTTTCTGATACAATTAAATGGTTAGCACGAGGTCCTAAGGTTGATGTCATAAGCTGGACTTCATTTGTGATCAATGGTTATATATTTTGCATGAAGTCCCTTGATGATAGGAGCACTATCCAGATAGTAAGGTTATGTTAGTTACTGAATCTATGCACTTCTCTAGTTCGAAAGATAACCCTAGATTGGCAGCAATACCTTATTGTGGGGTTATTGAAGAGATTTGGGTAGTTGATTATGTTAAAATTAAATTTCCCATTTTCAAATGCAAGTGGGTTGATGTCAACAATGGTGTGATGACTGATTAGTTGAGATTTACATTGGTTGATCGGATTAGTAGAAGTTTTGGAGATGAACCTTTTATTATGGCATATCAAGCAAAACAAGTGTTCTATATTACCGATCAGGCAAATAAAATGTGGTATGTAGCTTTCCAAGGAAAAATTGTCGTTGATATTAATCATGAAAGTCATTCAATGAATGATCTTCTTGAGACTCCTTCTTTTTCTAGGGGTCTAATAGAATTGAACAAAGAAGATAAAGCAGACAATGAACAGGCACAAGAAACAATCATCATAAAGGGATATGAGAGGATATCCCTTTATAAAACTACTTTGAAGGCTAGTTAGCTAAAATAATTATCATGAACTATATTTGAATTATGCATATTATTATTGGTATATATAAGACTACTTTTTTTGTTGTTGTCACAGGAAAATGAAGGCTATAAGGTGTCTTAGTGTAGATGCTCTGAAGCTAGCTAGTGATAATCAGCTATGGATTACTGTCTACTGCATGTATTATGATCTTACCTAAAGTTTTGAGTTATTTTGTCAAACTGTAATATTAAAATAGGGGAATAAAAATGTTTAGCAGCATACCTTAATTTTCATATTGTGTGTGATCGTGTGTTGATTTTCAATATAGTTGTTGCTTCTATGGAATATGGGGTGTAGGAAGAATGATAATGTAAGTTACAAGATTTGAAATTATGTTTGAAAATGCTTGATGAAATGGGAATGTGTAAGAGAGAATTATTTATAAAGAGACTAGGAAAATGATTTATTTTTGTTGCTTATGTTGAATGTAGGGTATAAGATGAATGATGTAAGTATTATAGCATGCATATCCAATTAAAATGCTTGATGAAAATGCTTCTGTACAAGATAGATGTTTGTTATATAATGTGTAAGAGAAGAATTTATTTGGATGTCGTTGAAATGGCTGTTTGCTGAGTGAAATGTACTAACGGGGGAAATGGCTTATGGGGTAAATGTTTTTAAACGGAACAATTTTTCTAAAAAAATTCAACTTTTTAGACTGGTTGTCTCAATAACCGGTCTAAAAAGTATTTCTGTTAGACCGGTTATAGAGACAACCAATCTAAAAAGTTGAACTTTTAGACTGGTTTTTTTAAAAAAACCGATCTAAAAAAATTCACCTTTTAGACTGGTTTCTTTCATAACTGGTTTAAAACTAATTATTTTTAGACTGATTGTCTCAATAACCGGTTTTAAAATAATTTTTTAAGGAACCGGTCTAAAAGGTCTTACTTTTTAGATCAGCTGTATCTAGACCTTCTCCAGAACCGATCTAAAATGTCGTTTTTAACCGGTCTTAAAAGTGATTTTTCTACTAGTGGATATAAAGGATATCTAAGAACTGAAGCAATTACTCATGATAACTAAGGGCAATAAAAACCAAACATAGAGTCAAGCAAGTCACTACTATAAAAAACACAAGCTGTGGCGCTTAATTTAAAGAATAATATGGTGCTTAGGAAGTACCGTAGCTTCCAGCATCGTTAAAACAAGCTATGAAGCTTCTTGTGTTGGAAATTGTGCCCAAAGGGCCAATCATTGTACTTTGAACATTATTAATTTAATGAAATTTCTCCATTTTGTTATCATATTATTTGCATGTTAACTGTGATAATTGTATCCTTGGATAATTCATAAAGATTGTCCTAAAATGTCCCTGGTCGGTCATCTATGAGGGAGCAGAGATGAAACAAGATCAGTATGACTTTAATAAGATATAGAGATACGGATCAAAGTTTTAGGCACTTTTAAGAGTACAAGGTGTTGGACCGACCCACTATGAGAAAGCTACATGGATCAAGTCAGAAGCTTTTCTCATGTATAACCACGTCACAATGCCCTTTGACCTGAGGTCATCATGAATTCCTACATGAGAGTTGCTAAGCTTTGAACTAGTCAAAAGTCACCTTTGACCGGGTGATAACAAAGGCTACAATCGGGCTTGGTTGTTTTTCATGCAGAGGAATATGAATGATCAAGATGGAATTTGTCCCTCACATTAGTAGAGAGATGTTACTGGGCCCCTCGATGAGTAAGTCTGTAAATTGTATGGCCATACTACAATGGAAAGGAGTTTCCATTTCTATTGTGAGACTACTCAGGAATCGAGAAAGTAATAGTCAGGAATAAGAGGATGACATTATCCATGCCTCATCTTTGACCAATATATCGTGTGACAAAAGGGACATGACATGGTTGTATGACAGGTTGCATTGTGTTAACGATCCTCATATGAATTGGGTAGTCGTGATGCCTTGCTAGAGGCCGCTTGCGACTTGTGGGTTAATACAGTTATTGGCCACTGCCAACTTCATATGGGCCTATAGGGTCACACCCAAAAATGGCCCAACACGAGATAATGTTTAATTAGGGTGGACGAATCTTATATTTATATATATATATGTATATATGTAATATAAAAAAATTTCGTTAATAATATTATATAGATATGTATTTTCGAAATACATATTATATATATATGTATATATATATTATATGATATTATTATATTATGTTAGTTTTAAATTTAATTTATTAAGATAAATTAAATATAATAACTAACATGATAAAGATATGGTATCTCATATTTAATTTATGAAGATAACTTAAATTTAATGGCTCTTTATTTGGATTAAATAAATAGGTTAAATTAAAACTATTGGACAGATTTAATTTAAATTGAATTTATTTAATTAGCTCATCAAGATAATTAATAGTGAATTAATTTCGAAATTAATGATGATTAATTTTTAAATTTGAAAATAGCCCTCATAGATTATAAACTTGATAGAGCAGATATACTGAGATATACATTAGAATTGAGAGCCGCAAGGGAAACACTAGGAGACATTAGAGGCGCTAGCACGCAGTCTCGGTTGGAGAGCATTCGTGTGGATACCGGTAGAGGGAGTGGACCTGACGTGTTAGCTCCTAGAGATCGTGAAAACCCTGAATCATCAAAAGGTATGAATCCTTCCAACTTGGTTTAAACGCCGTTGATAGATCCTCGATTAGGATCGGTGAAAATTTTTAAAATTCTTCTACTGTGCCTGTCGATTCTAACATCTTGAATACATGGAAGTACCATAGCTTAATTATTTTTTAAAAAAATATAACTTTCTATAGCGCTTCTCCAAGGAAGTCCCATAGGAAGTATAGCTTGATTATTTTTTTAAAATATAACTTCCTACGGCGATTCTCCAGGGAAGTGCCGTAGGAAATCAAATGACTTCTTACGGTACTTCCCTGGAGAAGTGCTGTAGGAAGTCTTTTATTTTAAAAAAAATATTTTTTCATAATTATTTTATTTTCCTGATGAAAACCTCCAACCCAAAATCCATAATCTACAGTAATTTACAATACAATTCACAGCAAAATGAAAAAACATAGCACGTATCTTTTGCAATATTGTGTCTTCATGTATCAAGCATAAAAGAACTCTAGCATTTAGTTGCTTAAACTTGAGCCATACACATTACTTCTACAGAGGATTAAACTAAGTATTATTATATTTATAAGCTCAAAAATTAAAAAACTTACAATGTATAAGAAGTTCAAGAAGATAGAGTTGATACTTCAAATAAATACTTGAAAAAAATTATGAGAACATATATAAGATTCATGATAGATTTTAACTAAAAGGAAATGTGAACCAAATGTTGAAAAAAGAAACATACTTATAGGCTAGGGAGCTTCTGAAGGAGGTGGAGACAAGGAAAAAAAACACATGTGAGAGGAAGCTTTCTACAGCAACAGAGTTCTGGAAAATGGGGGAGCTACAGAGAAAGCAGGAAGATGAAAATGAAAACAAAAACGGTGAGTTATGGAAATTAAATTATAAGGTAGGAGAAGCTACGATGCTTTTTGTCAAAATGCTGATGCTTCTTAATTTAAAAAAAAGGGTAGAAGCTACAACACTTTTTCTCAAAGCGCCAAAGCTTCCCAATTTAAAAATAAAACAATACCTAAACTTTTTTTAAAAAAAGAGTCTTAGACAGCGCTTGATTACCAAATGTCGTCCAAAACTGACCCTTGGATGGCGCTTGTTTTCCAAGCGCCGTTCAAGGTGCCATGAAATATCAAGGCACCTGTGGTGCCTTGATAATTCAAGGGATGCCTTGGATGGCGCTTGGTCTCCAAGCACCATCCAAGGCACCACAGGTGCCTTGATAATTCAAGGCACCTGTGGTGCCTTGGACGGTGCTTGGGTTCGAGGCTTGTATTGGCTGGCGTTTTGTTTCCAGCGCCGTTCAAGGCCACATCTTGAACCATTACAAAAAAAAACATGATTTAGTAGCGGTTAAAAATGGTTATTAGTAGCGGTTTTAACTACTACAAACAACATTAGTAGTGGTTTATAAAACCGCTACTAAATCGTATGTTGCAAGTGGGTTTGTAGCGTTTATATAAAACTACTACTCAAGCAAAATAACTGCTACTTTATTTGTAGCGGTTCAATCTCACCGCTACAACAATGCCATAAGAAAAAATATTTTACTGTGATATTTGTAGCGGTTATATAACCGCTACAAATATCAAAAAGAGAAAGTTCAAGTTGGGAAAAGAAAAATAAAACTTTTTTAGCTATTTTGTAGCTGTTCATAAACCGCTACTAATATTAGAAAATTGAATTAATAGCGGTTATATAACCGCTACTAATTTCATCAAAATTCAAAATTCACGCAAAAAAACTAATTTTAGTTTGAAAAAGGCAATTTGTAGTGGTTTAGTAACCGCTACAAAAATTAAGAAATTTTTTTAAAAAATACAATCAGATGTTTCAGTTTTTTTGATATTAAATTAAGTAGTTTATTTTTTTAGTAGTTTAGCTAATTTAATTAGCTTATTATTCAATAGTTTAGCTCATTTATAAATTAAAAGGAATATTTTAATTTAGTTGGATAAGTATAAAAATTGTATTGATAATATTATTAAGGATACGTAGGTAATAAGGAACTATTATGTTGTTTTCTATTATATAATTGTGTATGAAAAATAGATGAAAATGAGATAAAGCTCTGAAATATCTGAAAAAAAAATGGTGAGAATAAATTTTATGTGAAGGAAAGAAGTATTCAAATAAAAAAATTAAAAAACTTGTTACCATATTTGATCGTATTGTTAAGCTCCTCAACTCATACAAAAAAATTTGTAAATGAGAGAAAATGAAAGAAGAGTGAGGTAAAAAGAAATGAGAGAGTGTTTGGAGTGAGATGTGGTAGGGGTATTTATAGGGACCCGCGAAGTATTTGTAGTGGTTAATGTATCAATTTTGTAGCGGTTTTTTATTAGTAGCGGTTATTTTTATTTTTGTAGCGGTTTAAGAACCACTACAAATATTATTTTATTTTTTAAAAATATTTTTTTTTTAGTTTTTTTAAAGACAAAAATATAATTTGGATTTGATCACTCATCCTCGCCATCCCTACAGAAATTATGTAGAAAAATTATTGTTAGTGATGTATTATTAAATTTAAAACATTTAATTTAAATGATGTGGATTGAAAAAATGCACCGCAGTAGAGGTAAATTGTCATCACCTTCAGGGAAGTAGTTTTCAAAATTGGCAAGCTGAAATGACTCACTATTGTAGGCAATGTTATCGCTTTCACTCATGTCATAAAGGTCTCGTGGCTTTAAATGCACGACCATGTGCCAATCCATGTGCCTCTCGTCCTCGACATAATAAACCTGATGTGCCTCAGGAGCAAGAATATACGGCTTATCATCTTGAGAAATACCAGTATGAATTGGCCTTAAGAAATTGACTGATGGGATCCCTAAGTCATCAGTTGTCAGTGTAATGCTCCAAATTTTGATTAAGGCCTAATGAGGATTATTATGGATATTTGTGAATTAAGTTGAATTTATTATGTGTTTTGTGTCAATATTAATTAATATGTCATAATTGGTGTGAAAATAGAGAGAATGAAATTGTTGGCCATAAGTTAGTGATTAAGGGAGGAATTAATTACTAACTAAGAGGAAAAATGAGAAGTGTGATTAAATGGCTAATAGAGGGATTAGAGTAGCTAATTGGCGACTTATTTGTGAGAGCTAATAGAAATGAGACATGTGGTAAAAGTGGGTGTGAAGAAAGAGTGTGTGTAAAAGTCAAATATTGCATTTTTTAAAGCATTCTTTCTCTCTTTTCTTCCATCCTTTTCAGTGGAATGAGTATGGGAGGGGGAGTGTAATCATTTCACTCCATCTTCAACCTCTCTTCATCTCTCTCATCTTTCTCTCTCTTGTACGGCCATGGAAGATTGAGAAAGGAAGAAGAAAAGCTTGGTTTAAGGTAAGCTAATGACTCCTAAAGCCAAAACTCATTTCATTAATGTTGTTTCTTGGCTTGAGAGCTTCATTTTGATGGTTCTAGTTTTTCCATTGGTGTTGATTTGTGGCCACAAGGAATTGTAGAGGTTGGAGAATCAAGAAGGGTCTTTGAGAAAGTTGATAAGGTAAGTAAAACCAATTCTTCTATCTATGTTTCATGCCATTGGATAAAGTTTGGAATTTTTGGTATTTATGGCCTTGAATTTGAAAATGAGTGTCATTGGGTATTTGGTATGTCATTGGCATGAAAATGGTATCTTGTAGTGATTTTGGGATAGATAGAATGGATTTGGGATTGAAATGTCTTGTTTGGATGATTTTGAAATTTGGATGTTTATGTTGTCCAAAACTAAAGCATGATAATGGAATAGGATTTTGGTAATTCTAATGGTTCCATGTGATTCCTTGGGTGTTTTTGTATGGGAGTAGCCTTGAGTAAGAGTTTGAGACTATTAGAATCAACTAGACAATTGTTGGGAAGTGTGGTATGTTTTCTGTATTTTCTGGTTTCTGATAAAATCACTCGGGTAATTTGGGGTTCACTCGAGTGTGGGATAAATATCACTCGAGTGGTAATGGGTTCCACTCTAGTGCGGTGGTGCAATTTTCCTTCCTGCTCTCTGTGTTTCATTGCACTTCTGTGCTTAAAGGCAAGAGTGCACCTTAACACTTCCGAGTGTTAAACCGTCACTCGAGTGCTTTTAATCTTTGAAAATTCTTGTGTTCTCGGGTCCTTACTTTCTGTATCTTACTTCTTGGTACTTGAGTGAGCATTTGGCTATCACTCGAGTGTGGCTTTCTGGACTCGAGTATTGTAGTCTTATGAAAGTTCTTGTTTTCTCAGGTATACGCTCTTTGTCCTTTACTCTCTAATACCCTAGTATAGATAGCACCATCACTCGAGTGAGGTCTTCTTCACTCGAGTATCCATACTTTATCACCCGAGTAAGGCCATCCTTACTCAAGTATCTCAAAAAGGGGATCTTTAGGGATAGTCTTCCAACCCTTTAGAGCTATTGAGAGAGTAATTCATAGGTACTAAAAGAGCAATAATGATAACCAAATTAAGTGTTGAGAAGTCATTGAGAATTAGAATAGAGAATTGACTCTTAGTCACTCATTGTGAATTATAGGATTCGACATTTTCCTTACTCAAGAATGACCTACGATAGAGTGCACACGGAAGGACCAAGGTAGTGACTTTTCTCTCATGTTGTGTATGATGCTTGGTATACATGATTTATCATTGTTTTGTGTGAAAATCTTTGGCATGAGGCCATTGTGTTATCTCCCGTAGTGCATTACAGCGTGAGCAGTCGTAAGGGGTTAGTTATCACACCTACCCCTATCGTTGTAATTGCCAAGGGTGCGTTGTGGAATCATGGATTCCTATTTGAGTATCCGGCCAATGTGGCTATGTGTGTATGTGAAATATTTTATATATATCCTAGCTATGGTGATATATGTGATATGATCATGTGATTGTGCAATACAATATGAGCACTTCAATGTGAGCAAACGTAAGGGTGACATGAGTTATACTTGCCCTTGCCACTGTAACTGCCATTGTAGTTGCTGTGTGTTGTGTGATGATTTGCTTTCATGCTTTTGTTGTCATGCATATTATGAGTGACTTGACATTACGAGAATTCCTTAGAATCTCACTCTCCCAAAAACAATTTTAGAAAGGGCTGAAAGATCAAAGGGGAAGTGGGTGACAAAGTGCGGTTAGAGCTCCGGGGAGGAGTTTTACTTTGGGAATATTTGGTTATCATACTTGTAATTTTTGGGATATATTCTTGGGAATCAATTGTATATATTTGTGGTATAATATAGTTTTGTGTAATCCCCAAGAAAAAGGGAAAGAGATTATGGGCGTTATGCCCTGTATAAACCCTTTATTAATTAATAGAACCCGAGTGTGTCGAGAATTTATGCTATACTCTAATATGTATAAATGAAATCAACCTGTACAAGCCATTTATGTTTGAAATGTGAGTATAAGACCGTTGTGAAACAAGTATTGTAAAAGTTTTGGAAAACCCTAATTTTTGGGAAATTTTATTTTGTCTAAGTCTCAAATCATATATGGCCTCTAATTCAAACTTAATTACGTTTTTACAAACTAATCTCTGCCTTGAAAGTAAAAAGGGTTATAGTCAGTCTCCGAGAAGTAGTGATATTTACCCACAAATACTTGAATAGCGCCACGGTGAACGGCCTTGATAATTAAGTTCGACCACATCAAGAAGCTTTCCATAGTAAGGGACGCCTCCGAATTGCATATTGGCATCACTATTGCTCATATAACTCATTGTGCCTAATGTGCCATAAACACCCGAATATTGAGTTTGCAATCCTTGATCCTGTGAAATCGTGCTAAACTTAAAACCATTGACATTGTATGCTGGAAACCTTTTTGCATGATCAAGAGGGCCAATTGCGAGAGCTTTGAAATCTGGTGAGTGTGGGATATGGTCATTTAGTATTCTGCACGCAAACTAGGTCGGGAATTCTCTGTGGACCTTTTTGTCAACTTAGAAGGATGTTTGTGTATGGATCATAAGTTGACGCTTAACATGACTTTTGAATTCCCTGCAATTAATAATTGAAAGGCGATAGTGAAATGAAAGTGAAAAATGTTATGAAAGATATAGAATAACATGTGAGTGTACAATTCTTACTGTATGAAAGGTTTAACTTAAGTGCAGTTAATCAAGACATGTCTATATGCTTGTAACTTCTCAGTTGCCGTTAGTTTGAAGTTCTCGGTTGCTCTAACCAGTTTATCAACACAAGCGATAAATTCTCCTGATGTTGGTGCAGGTTCAGGACAATCGTCAACATGAGGTGGGTGGTTGAAAGCCGTCTCAAGGTCATCAAAGTACCTTGAACAAAAATACATCACCTTATCCCCTATATAGCCTTTAGCTATAGAACCTTCTGGGCACGCCTTATTCCTTACGTAAGATTTTAATTTCCCAAGGAACCTATGGAGTAAAGAAGAGAAAATTGATACTAAATGCTGAAAAGGACGACTAGCAAACATAAGAACTAACAATGAAGCACATATTTAAAATGAGCACCTCCCAATCAGATACATCCATCGATATTGTACTGGGCTAGCGAGCTTTGTTTCATAAATGAGGTGGACTATATGGTGAACCATCATAGTAAAAAACGACAGAGGAAAGATCATCTTCAAATAACAAAGCGTAAGAATGATTTTGGATTGTAGCTGATCGAGCTTCTTAATGATCAAAACCTTAGAACACAACTTTCGAAAGAAAGAACAAAGTTCCACCAAAATGATAGAAACATCAAGAAGAAGTGCATTCTTTATAGCTAGAGGAAGTAATTATTGCATAAGAATATATGAGTTATGACTCTTCAGGCCAGCAACCTTTCAAGCCTACAAGTCAACACATTAAGAAATGTTGCTTGAATACCCATCAGGAACTTTTAATTTCTTCAACGTCGTGAGGAAGACTTCCTTATTCGGTTTTGTGAGGGTAAACTTTGCCGACTGAAATTTGTCATGCTCATTGTAACCCCCTACCGTAATTAATATCCGGGTTACACGATTAACGTGAAATAGAGACCAATAAGTCAAAACAATATTTATAAACCCATCTACCCGACGGGGTTTTCACAAGTACATTTCAAAACCATTTCAAACCCGGTCTCACATTCACACTCCGAATATAATTACTATGCGAAGATAAAATTACATTTATACAATTATCAGAGTACGCAATATAAATTCCCGACAATTCCGGGATCATATCTTCGCTCAATAAACATAGGGCACAATAGCCCAACAATTCAACCAATAGGGATTACACAAATCTCTTTCAAATACATACTCCGAATACTGGTCCAAACATACACATACATAATCCCAATTACGTATTGATAACCAACTACTAAGCTCTCACCCAGAAACGAGTCCTCTTCGTCCTTGGATGCTTGCTCATCCTCAATCTTCCTTCCCTGTCTAAAATGTTGATAGGGGAGGGTGAGATTCTGGGGAATCTCAGTAGGAAACAGATACCAATATGCATGCAAGATAAGTATTTAATGCATGACATCCTTGCATCACAATAACACATGCTCACATAATGATATATCCGCATGCTCAATGTTCACACAACATACTCATGGCCATAGTATAAATAGAACAGAGCTACAATCATTCTCCTATGTCTCACATAATCACGCAAAGCAATAACATGCATCAATACACAAATACAATTATCAATACATGTAGAAGAGGTAAGTTCCCTACACTCTTTCCACGTAAGCTCCAGCTCCGGCTGCTCACGTTCAGGGAAATCATCAAATCCTATAACCAAGATCAAGGACATAGGATTAATCCCTTTTCCAATTCCTTAACTTTTAGACATTCAAGTTGGTTATCATTATTGCCCTTTAAGTGCCCTCAAACACCTCAATCCATAGCTCTAAAGGGTTGGGAGACTATCCCCAAAGATCCCCTTTTGAACACTCAAACTTGATATTTTTCACTGCCTCACTCGAGCACAGAAGCTCTCACTCGAGCACAGTACGGACATCACTCGAGCACAAATTCTCTCACTCGAGCATTGGTACGGACAATACCCGAGCACAAGAGAAAGTGAGACAGAAAGCACATGCCCGAGAGCACAACCCTCACCTGAGGCACAAGCTCACTCGAGCACAGATCCTCACTCGAGCACAAGGCCAAAAGCCTCACTCGAGCACCCGCGAGAGAAATCCAGGAAGTGAGGACCCGAGAGCCCCCAACGCTCTCCAAGCACTGGATCACTCGAGCATACACCTCTCACCCGCGAGCACACACGGCTCACTCGAGCAGATGCCCCCCACCCGCGAGTGAGAAGGCACACTTCTTGCACCTTGCCCGCGAGTGAAGACCAGAAAGCAACCTTTCACTCTGGACTCCTACTATCACTCGAGCAGACCATGCTCACTCGAGCATGTTCTTCGCTCACTCGAGCAATATTCATCCCTCACTCGAGCACACCCCTGTCTGCTCGAGTGAATCTATCAGATTCCAGGAAAACGCAGCAACATACCACATTCTCCTAACTCTTGCCCAATTGATCCAAATGGACCCAAAACCTCTACCAAAGCTACTCCCACCCAAAATCACTCAATGAATTCAATGGAATCAATAGAATTACCAAAATCCCATTCCATTAACATGGTTTGGTCTAGGGCATCATAATCATCATTTTCCAAAATCACTAACCTTACACATTTCAATCCCAAATCCATTCTATCTATTCAAAACTCATACCAATATACCATTTCTATAACCATAACATGCCAAACTACCCATTACCCATATTTTCACAATTAGGGCAATAATTCCAGAAATTCCCAACTTAATCATTTGGCAATGAAACATAGATAGAAGGATTGGTTTCACATACCTTATCCACTTTCTCAAAGACACTCTTTGATTCTCCAAACTTCACATTTTCATGATTCTTCAAATCACCACCAATGGAGAAACTACAACCACCACAATGAAGCTCTCAACTCAAGGATTAACATTAGAGAAGAGAGTTTGAGCTAAAGAGGCCATTTGCTTCCTCAAAATCCAACTTTCCTTTCTCTCTCCCAAGCATATTCAGCAAAAATGAAGGAAGGAAGAGAAGAGAGAGAGCACGAGAGAGAGAGAAGAGTGGAGATGGAGATGATGATGATGTGTCTTACTTATGACCCATCCAAGGGTCCACACTTTGCTACTTGTCACCATCTCACTCCAATTCTCATGGGCTCACATGCACATACATACACATGATTATGCCCCTTGCTCAATACACAAATCAATCATAGCCATTGATCTTGGAACTACCAATGAGTTTCCTCCTCGGTAACCGATCAACTGGTCAGTAACTTTACTGTTTTGCCCCTGATTATGGAAATTCACTTGGAATTACCATCAACTCATTTTCATATTTCTTAATCACAATTTGGACTCTTGCTAAACCAGGGCTTAGCAGTCCACTAATCTCAGGCTTAATCTCAGTAATTATCATTAGTCCTTAATCGAAAATCGGGGTGTTACACTCATCTAGCCAAGCGTCTTCACGAACTCCCATGGCGTGTAAATCTTTCCTCTCTTGAAGGTGATCTTTTGTCTTGCCGGGTTCATTAAGCAGCGTATATAGCACATTATCGCAAACATTATTTTCAATGTGCATGACATCAAGATTATGACAAAGTAAATTAGATCTCCAATATGGAAGAGTGAATAAACTACTTATCTTCTTCCACTACTGAGGCGCCGAAGTCCTGTGTGTCTTTTGGTGAGTTTGTGCTAAATCGTCGTTTTTTCCAAACTCAAAGTCAACATGCCCAAATTACTGTAACGGAAAAATTCTATCATGGTCCTCTTTCTTCTGGTTTTCTATTGAAGCGATTCCGTTGCAATATGAACTTATGCCTTCTATCGAGAAACCTCCGATACCCCATAATGCACCACTTTCGGCTGTAAGGAAGGCGCACTGCGTCAGAGTCAAAATTGCAAGCTGGACACGCCGACTTAATATGCACATTCCAACCAGATAATGTGCCCAGGCCAGGAAAGTCACTAATCATCCACATCAAGGCTGCATGCAAGTTGAACAAAGTTTTCCTGTAAGCGTCGTACGTCTCCATGCCAACATTCCACAGGTCAAGCAATTCCACAATAAGCGGTTGGAGTTACACATCGATGTCATTGCCCAGTGCCTTTTTTCCTGGAATGATCATAGATATAATGAAGGAGCTTTGTTTCATACACATCTAAGGGGTAAGTTGTAGAGAACTAAGACTACCGGCTAAATACTGTAACTTGTGCTAAGATTCCCGAAAGGATTGAAATCGTCGGTAGCAAAAAGCAAGCCAAACATTTTTGGGATCAGTTGCGAAATCTGGAAAGTCGTTGTCAAACATTTTCCAAGCGTCTGCATCCTGAGGATGTCTTAATTTACCGTCTTCATTCTTATCAATGGCATGCCACCTCATATGCTCCACAGTTTTAGATGACATAAATAATCTTTGTAGGTGAGGTTTCAAAGGGAAGTATCTGAGAATCTTTGCAGGTTTATTCTTCTGCTTTTTCCCCTTATGAATTGTCTTATACCTCCATGTGTGGCATCTCTTACAAGTCTCCCTGTTGGAATAGTCTCCCCAATACAGCATACATGACTTATCTATAGCTACTAGTGACAGAGAAGAAAGTATAGTAAAGAAGATGAGTGAATAGAGAATGACGAATACTAGGAACCTTATATCCTACAATTCCAACGTTTAATATTTTGTAGCGGTTCAAAAACCACTACATTAACCGCTACAATACTGCACATTTATAGCGGTTATATGTATTAAACCGCTACTAATTTTAGAGCCATCGGAAATCAAATTGAAGATTTAGTTTTAAACTTATAGTGGTTATAATAAAAACCGCTACTAATATTCATTTGCAGCAGTTATAAATAAGTAACCACTACAAATTTGCACAAAGGGGGAAATTCAAAATTCAAAAGTAGAGTATTTGTAGCAGTTATTTATGTAACTGCTACAACTAGTCAACGTTTCAATTTTGAATTTCCCGTGCACTTGTCTTTACATTTGTAGCGGTTATTGTATTAACAGTAACAAAATGGAACTATATTTCTAAATCTAAAAAAAAATAAATTATATATTTGTAGCAGTTTTATTGTATTAACAACTATTAATATATTTATATTTGTAGCGGTTTTATAATAAAACCGCTACAAATATATATAATTTATTTTTTTTAGTTTTAGAAAATATAAATAATACTTTTGCAATTAATTCAAAAATTCAACAACGCAGTTTAAGAATATAAATATAACTATGGTATACACAATAAGAATTTAAATTATGAAATAAAAAATTATATATATTTATTTACAAATGTTTCAAAAACAAAAACATAAATATGTCCTAAACTAAGTAGCTAGGGGCTGATCATCTGGTGCTCCCTCAGGTGCTGCTGGATTGGGGCGTTGGGTAGAGTTAACAGCACCATCATTATCATCAGTAGGAGGAGGAGGAGTAGGCTAGATGACGAACTGAGGGACATGAGGAACCTGTGGATACTGCTCATCTAGGAACAAGCACCTCCATGACCGCTCGAGCATATTGTTCATGATATCACGCCACTACGTCTGCTGAGCGTAGATGAAATCGACATGCTGCTGCATTTGCTACACCTGCTGCAGATGTAGTTGTTGCATCTGCTCTTGCTGCTGAGCCACTACAGCCTGTGTCCGAGCTAAATCTGCATGTAGCTGCTCAACAGACTCATCCCTAGGACATCTAGCCCTTTAGAGTTGCCTGCCTTAAAGGCAGTACTCTTGCCATAGACCATGCTAGGTCTGGTGCCTATCCCCATACACCACATGCATCCGGGGTGCCCAGCCTGACCCAGACCCCCTTCAAAGGAGCCGTTGGGTCCACTAACCCCTGTGACTCCTCGGCCTTGGTCTCTCACAGCTAGCCTGCGACTGCTATATCTACTCCTGCTATTTTATGAAATAATTACTTATTAGCATTTTTCATTATTAAGTTGGTTTTATAAAAATTATAATAATGAATTTACTTACAATGGCCGGCTCTGCTTACTGAGAGGTCGGAGTCCCGTCAGAGTGTCTGTGTGTGATGGCATACAACTCTCCATAGTCTTTTTGACGGTTCTCCTGCTATGCCTTCCTTTCCTAAAATAATTACAAAATTCTATTAGTATTATGGAATAACCAGTTAAAAGTTAGTGATATTATGAAAAGTTACCAGCTGGCTATAAGTGATAGCAAAGCTCTTCGATCCTGCTGTGTGGTGGATCATTTGCCACCCATGGCACCTAGTGTTCCTCTAAGAAAGCGCCTGTACAAAAAAACCAATATTAAATGTATTAAAACATTTAAAATTAATAAAGTTCAAATTAAAATGAATTAATTTATAATTATAATTTAATAATTAACAATTAAAAAATTATATATAAATAATCTAATAAATACATTACATGCCCCTTAGCGCTCCTCCTGAACTGGATGAAACTTGCCCAGTCGTTCGGTGGGTGTCATCTGGGACGATCTCGATCAGCTACTCCAGAAGCATCGTCCCATCCTTATCCATACTGTGAAAGAGACGATTCCTCCTATTCCTCCAGCCATCACCCATCTTCACTAGGTTGTACCTCTTTCGGTTGGCCCTGACGGCAAACCGTAGTTGCAAAAATATTATATAAATATCAATAATTACAAAAATCCTATTAAAAATATTAATTAAATAAAATTAATCATAAAAAATATTAATTAAATACTATTAATTACCTGCACCACCTCCTCCCAAGCTAGGTCCTTCGGCCCCTTCAGAACAAGCCTCCACGTCCTGAAGTAAATGGGGAACCGCATTCAATTTGAGCCCAGGTCGTTCAGGAAGTGTTTGAACAAGTGACCCCCATTGTTGATGGGCTGGTATGTCCCCTTATTCCATGACACTATAACTCGTGGTGTCCGATCCATGCTATTCAGACCAGCCATGTCCAGGCTCCTCGTGGACACATTCCCCTGCTCATTTGCACAATTTATCACACGTTACATAAATTGTAATTCAAAATTTACATTTTGAATTTAAATAAAAAAATTTATTTACCTTGGCCCTGCACCCCAAACCCAGTAGACTGCGAAGACAACCCTCGTGGGTTGTTCTGCTCCCGCGCCTCTTCCTCATTAAGGAACTGCTCCATCTCTCTAATCCCAATCGGTATGTTGATGACTTCAAGGTTGTGGGTAATGTCCTCAACTCTTTCATCTTATAGTCAAAGACCTTGTTTCTGATCGAGCTGAGGAATCCCCGCCACCTCTATCTCTACCTCCACCTCCACCTCCCTCCACTCAAGATGTTTCACGGTGTCCCTTGAATGTCATGCAGCAAGTGATTATGATGGCATATGATACGTCCTTTTGAACAAGAGATTGGCATATTGATCACATTCACAATTGTTCTGCTAAATTCATTTATCGACTTTTACAACAGTGAGTTCTTGTAAAACTGAGGAATTTTTTGTATATATTGATGAATTGACATGTTGGTTGGTTATAGATATTATTGGTTGCATGATTTGATATGTTTGTTATTTTTTTTTGATTTTGTGTAACCTTGCATTTATACATATGAATCTGTTTGAGTCATGTCATTGGCCTGCATGTGTTTTAAACATTTATATATGCATATATATATATATATGATGGTTTTAAACAACACATTACAATTAATAACTTTATGGCACTTAATAATTATGGCATTGGAAGTAGCTATAAATTCTAAGACGCGTTCTAATAACTAACCTAATAACATAATTTAAAAAAAATTATAACACTTTTAAGACCGGTTATAAAAATAACCGGTCTTAAAAGTTATTTTAAGACCGATTTCTCATATAACCAGTCTTAAAATTAAATTTTTAAGATCGGTTTTATGTACAACCAGTTTTAAAATTAAAATTTTTAAGACCGATTATATATGAAACCGGTCTTAAAATAACTTTTAAGACCGGTTATAATTATAACCGGTTTTAAAAATATTCTGCAATTGCCTTATAAAAGAGGTCTTTTAAGACCAGTGCTCATGACAACCGGCCTTAAAATTGTTACTTTAAGACCGGTTATCAATACAACCAGTCTTAAAAGAGAGACTTTTAGACCAATTACCAAACCAGTCTTAAAAGTGACATACTTTTAAGACTGGCTGTATCAAGACCGGATCCAAAACCGGTCTAAAAAGTCAATTTTAACCGATCTAAAAAGTCTTTTTCCACTAGTGTAATTACCTATGCATGATGTAATGATGCCATGTGAGCCCTAAAAGGGTTCTCTCTTATTGAGATATTTTCTAACATGGTGGATGTGAAGAGTTTATGGTCTTTTAGGGTCACAGACCCTTAGACTAGGGTTGGCTATGTAATGCATACATCGTCCTTGTGATGTAACTTTATGTAGAGTGATGCTAGATACATTCTCAGGTGAAGTGACGATTAGTCACTTGATCTTAAGGGTTTGATTGATTATGCATGGATGACAATAATATTGTCAACAATAAATAAATGCCCTCAAGTGTCCTATTTTAGGAATAACCCTAGGTTAGGGGTATCTACCCAAAGAAAGGAAGGTACTAATTAATTGGGCAGGTCAATGATTTTAATATGTGCCATAGGTTCAAGGTGGTTATAATTCTCACAAATAAAGGTCTCCTAACTGCCCCTATCGTAAAGATGAAGACCCCATTTGATGAAATTGACCTTTAGGAAGTTCTAAAAACCTCACAGGGATCAACCTTGCCAAATGAGTAACAGCTAGGAAAAGGACTTCAGAGTAACCTTAGGGAGTTCTGAAAACCCTACAGGGAGACCACTAGAAACTTCCGCTCAGCTAAGGAACTCGCAGACTCGGGTATAGGTCCCAAAATGTGTGTGAGAAGAATAGTGTATGTGTTTTGTGTGTGTGGAGAAAGCGTACCAACCTGTAGGCCTAGGTTCTACCTCACCCTCATCTGCTAACCAAATTACAAGATAGATAGAGACAAAGAATAAATAAACAAATGAATAAAGAATTTAATAAATAAAAAATAATAATAAAAAAGAAAAAAGGGTAATTAAAATAAAATTAAGGCCATATTATTTTTAAACACTTAACTTAAATGGGCTTGACTTTCAAACTCTCCCCAGTGGAGTCGCTAAGATGTAGAGCCTGAAATTTGGAAAATATAGAGCCGCCACCAAAATTTTGAAAATAGGGTAATTTTAGAAACCTTTTTTGAAAAAATGAAAACCAGATAGGGTTCGGGAGTCGATTGTTCGTGGGGAAGGTGTTAGGCACCCCATAGCACCCATTCATAAGAATGGTTACCTTAAGTCAATTATTTAAAAATGAATATGGCCTTTAATTTTATTATAATGAAGAAAAGAAATTAAGAAAATATTTACCAAAAAAATAAGAAACTAATAAAGGAAAAATTGTTTATTTTCAAAGTTGGACTTTACCTAGGAACAGAGCCTGGGGCCTACGTACTCTTTAGAGGGATTAAAGCCTACGTAGTTCAGGGGGTAAAAAGGTGTGTCACTTTATTAGTATTTTT
Source organism: Inga leiocalycina (assembly GCA_963242795.1). NCBI lineage: Eukaryota > Viridiplantae > Streptophyta > Magnoliopsida > Fabales > Fabaceae > Inga > Inga leiocalycina. The sequence continues at coordinate 58,063,107 of OY725321.1, read as the reverse complement.
TTAGAAAAAAGGTTAATTTAATTTATTTGAGAAAAATATTTTTTGTTTGGTTTGTGTTTTTTATTTTCTTTTTAAAAAGCATTTTCCTCATTTTCTCATATGAAACAAAATTCATTTATGTGAAGAATTGTTTTTTATTTTGAAACATTTTATTGCAAAAGAAGGAAAGAAAAAAGTTTATCAAGTCAACAAGGAATTGCATTCTCCACATATCATTCATTGTAGGAAGTCCAAGATGGTAAGAAAATCAATAAAAACATGGTGAGAGCATGTACCTCTAGTGCTTCGAACCTTGCTACAAAAGAGATGAAGTGAGGAAACTAAGGAAAATATGTTGGCTATGTAATATCATCAAAGCATGAGAATGCCCTCTTCTTTTTTGTTTTTTTAAAAACTTTATTGTTATTCATGAAAGTTGAACCATAAGAAGGCAAATGAACTTTCAAGAAGAAGACAAAAAGGTGCTTGCACGATATGACTTTAAGATGATGAGAAAGAACATATTGGAGGCAACAATGATATTCAGAATAGTTCAATGAGATAAAAGATGAGCCCTCATCTCTTGTGCCCATACCTTTGGGAAATTGAAAAATAAGACCAGAGTGATTAATCAAGGTAGCAATTATGCATGTGAGGCATAATATGGGCTTGACAATCAAAAATCATGTCACAGCAATCATAAAGTCACACACCATTTAACAATTAATCATGAGAGATTAGAATTCAACAAGCAAAAACATACGTGGCCAAGTTATAAGAAGAAAAGGAGGGGAGAGGGAAAAACAAATGAAAAGAAGAAGAATAGATTAATCCAAACCAAGTTGGATTCCACCCTGTAGCCATTAGTGTTGAGGTTCACATATGTGACCACAACCATGACCATATAGGATTTCCTTGGGTATGAAGAAGAAGAAGAAGATAAAAAGATGAACACAATCCATAATTCACTTTTATTTTTAAACATCTCTAATCATTCCCTGCCTCTTTTCTCTTCCTATTTTTTTGTGTCTGTGGTCTCCCAATTTTGTGTGTGTCTTACTTCAACCCTTGCTCCTCTATTTAGTATTAAGGTAGGGTTTTCTTATAAATGCTCATTCTTTTTTGAATTTTCAATTTTTTTGTATTTTTTTTCATATTTTATGTTAATAAAACTTCTTAATTTGACCTAATCATCATCAATGGGAGATTTTTTTTAATTTGTTTTTTTAATTTTTTTAATTATTTTTCCCACAAGTAATTTCCTAATTTGAACATATCAACATAAATTAGAGATATTTTTTTATTTTTAATTTTAATTTTTTATTTATTTTTATATATTTTCCCTACAATCGATTTCCTAATTTAAACCTATTAACATGAATGAGAGATTGGTTTTTTTTTTATTTCTACTTTTTTCCTCCTCCACACTAAGTTTACTAATCGGTATATCAATCAACATTAATAAGATAAATTATTTTAAAATTTGTTATCATTTATTACAAACTTCAATTGCAAGACAATCACCATTATTGATTATCATTTTTCACATTTTAATTATAATCCAATCACCATCAATGTCATTTTCTTATTGATTTAGATGTGCAAGCATCAAGGAGGATTTTTTTCTTCTTTCATGTTTTTTGTTTTTTATTATTTTTTTTTTGTGGGGTATGGACAAAATGGGGTGTTCACAAACTTCACTTGTCTCTCTACCTAAAAATACTAATCTTCTCCAATATCTTCAAGTATATATGAAAGCATCCAGATTTGCCAATCTATATCTTAAATTTCTCAATGAACTATTATTTATAGTTCCCTGTTTAACTGTGCTGCCTATGACTTAGGAGATGATAAAAAAAATCAATCAATTCTTTAACACCTAAACCATATCACTCTCTGGAAAATTTACATAAATTAAAATCATGATTCAATGATTCTATGTTTGTCATTGTTGCAACACATATACTACTACAAAATATAGATTTAGCGGCACTAATCTCATGGCACTTCTTCAAACAAACACCAGAGGAGATTTCTATTTAAAAAAAAAATACATGTGGAAATTATGGTGCTTGACCAGAAAAGTGTCATAGTTGCCCAATACCTTGTACGGCACTTGCCTAAGGAAGTACCATACAAGGGGTTATTTAAAAAAAAAAAAAATCAGCACCTTGTATGACACTTCCCTGGGCAAGGGCCATACAAGGGTATTTTTTTATATATATTTTTTTTCATTTTGTTAATCCTTGATTGTTGATGGACTTGGTGACGCTGACTCTCATTCCCCACGAATGTGTACATGTTGATTAATTATAGAATTAGCTTACACTAAGCTTACACTTACAATGCTTGTTTTGATACAAACTTCAACATGTTGCCAATGGACTTCTATTTTTTTGGTAATAAAATACTTTGGATAGCACTTTCCCATACAAGATCTTATTTTTGTAAAAAAAGAGTAGACCCCTTGTATGGTGCTTACCCAGAAAAGCACCATAGAGGGGGTAATTTTTTTTTTAAAAAAAGACCTATTGGATCTTGGTGGTCATATATATGGCCTTTAATGTTCTTGCCCTGCAAGTGCCATTAAAGGCCATATAGCCTTTAATGGCGCTTACACTACAAATGCCATTAAAGGCTCACATATGTGGCCTTTAATGGCGTTTGCACCAGTGCAAACACCATTAAAGGGCATCTTATTTTATTTATTTTTTAATTATTGAAAGCTATGGCACTTGTTAGATAAGCGCAATAGCTTCCCATATAATTTTTATTTTCAATTATTAAAAGCTATGGCGCTTGATAGGCAAGCGCCATAGCTTTCCTTCTCCCACACTATTTTAAAAAATTTGTTTAGTCCGTCATATATTTTCTTCTTCATGTTGTGACTTGTATGTATAGATCTAAATGCAGAGGTCATCATTCTGTTGCCAAAGTCTCTCATATTCAAAGAAATATACAATCTAACCCAATTGAAAAGCTTACATTCAAGCTTGTGGTGCTAGAGAAAATAAGTGCGACTGTGGTACCCTCTTCTCGAAGTACATACTAAATTCCTAAATCTTAGAAACTTTTGTCTTCTTATTGTCTCCTCCTACATACACTCCCTTGCAAAGCCTTTTTTCTTTTTTTATACAAAAGCTTTCATCGATTGGCACTATAGTTTCCTTTTTTTTATTTTAAGTGTAAAATCTGTCATGAATCTTAGCTTATAATTTAATGTATACTTATAAGTTTTTTTTTTCAGGTATTTGCTTGAAGTTACAACTCTCTCTTGTTAAACTTCCTATGCATTGTAAGTTTTTTTTTTTTTAATTTTTGAGCTTACAAATATAATTTTATTAATTGTTACTAGTTTAATTTGCTCAATATAGTTATTTTTTAAAAGTTATTTCATTCTAGTTTAGTTTGATTCCGATTTAGTTTTATTCAATTTGCTGTGAATTTGTATTATAAAATACAAGGTTTATTAGGAAAGGAAAAATATTACGTAATTTTTTTTTAAAAAAAGAGAGATACTTATGGCGCTTCCATAGAGATGGGCCATAGGAAGTGCACACTTCCTATGACCCTTCCTTCAAGAAGCGCCATAAGAAGCTATTTTTGAAAAAAAATAAATAAACAAGCTATGGCGTTTCCATAGATTTAAGAAGCGTTATAGCTTTCTTTTATGGTGTTGTAAGTTATGGTGCTTTCCAAACACCATACTGTTTTTAAAAATAAGTATCACTTGTTGTATTTTCTGCAGTAGCGATATCTTTCTCTTCAAAGATTCTTTGAATTTTGAAACACTGCTAAGATCGATTGATGATTGTTTAACTTGAAGTTGAGTTTATATAAACTAATCATTTCTAGGTCGTACTCAAACTCACTCCCAAACCTAAGATATGCAATGGCTACTTGAAGACTAACCCAACTAACTCAATGACATGCGCACACACCCAACTATATATCACACTATACCTCTCAACAGGATTACTGGGAAATAAATTTATCCAATAATTTACTTAATTCCCCAAATAATTACTCCTCATTTAATTCTAATTGTACTGTTTGGGACCTTTACATGATTCCCAATTATATAATTTGGTTAAATATCACTTAATTAGCCTAAAAAGGTTATTATTTCAATACAGTCTCTGAGGTATTTGAACCTTTTACCCCTCTTTTAAGCCTTAAAGTGCTTTGAAAACCTCTTTCCCATTTTTCTTGAATTTATGGACTTTTTTTTGGGTCTTTAGGTGAATTCTTCATAATTACCACTTAGACCCCTAACTTTTAAAAATTATGATTTCCTCCTAACTTGACTTTTCTGTCATATTTCCATTCACTTTGAATTCTAGGATCCCACTTAGCCCACATATATATGCCTTAAATTCTCGTGTGTGGTAGTGATTAGAAATATCGGATCTGATATTTATGGAAGCAGCTTCTCTTCTTTTCTCTTATCATCTGCCACTACAAAAAAAACAAGGTATTAGAGATGTGACGGATTAGTGTCGGATCACCACATATATATGCTAATATGTTAGCAACTGATTAGTGACGGAAAATGGTCCGTCTCTAAAAAAGGAGTTACTAATTCTATTAGCGACGGAATTTGCAAATTTAGAGATGGATTATCGACATAAATTCCATATCTAATATGCGACGGAAATTCTGTCCCAAATGACAAATTCGTAGCTAATTTTTGAGACGGATTAATGATGGAAATTCCGTCGCTAATTTTTGAGACAGATTAACAACGGAATTTTTATCTCTAATTTGTCCAAAATTAGTGATGGAATTTCCGTCTCTAATCTATAGTAAAAGAAAAAAAAAATTAATTCCGTTATTAATTTCTGAGATGGATTAGTAACAAAATGTTTGTCTCTAATTTGTCCAAGGTTAGCGACGGAATTTTAGTCTCTAATTCGTCATAAAGTTTTTTAAAAAATTAATTCCGTTATTAATTTCTGAGACGGATTAGCAATGGAATTTCCGTCGCTATTCTGTTGCAAAGTGAAATATTTTTTTAAAAAATAATTTAATTTTGTGACAAAATTTCCGTCATAAATCCGTCTCTAAAATTTTTTAATTTTCTCTCTCCAATTAATATTTTTTTGTTATTTTAAATTTAACGATAAGTCAACCTTAATAACCTATCATGATTAAAGAACTGAAAGTGAAATTAAATTGATTGCAAATAAAATCAAATTCAAACCAAATTCTAAAATGATAGTAAGTTAACAACTACAAAGGAACAAAAGTACTAAAGTGAAAATGTATATAATATATCAAACAAACCACACAAATATTTAATGTAGTCAAACAACCTAGTAACCACCCTATCTTATGGTATCATCAGTGGTATGAGCTTCAAGGTTTGAATTGTTTACAGCCCCAGAGAATTTTTGCTCAAGTACTTCCAACCTAGTTAGAAACGTATAGACCAATCAGATCAAAGGAAAAACACTTTTATACAGTTCTAGAGACACAAAATAGAAACGTATATACCAATTAGATCAAAGAATTTTCTGGGCTCAAATATGGATAGTTACAAATTCCAGCCACAAATCAATTTAGCCCAAGAGTCAGTGAATAGTTCAGCTGTGAAAAGTTAAATCTTCCCAAGAACATATGCAACATATAACATACCAGATTTGAAGAGTATAATTCCAATAAGCAATGAGTTATGTGGCTCTAATTGATGCATGAAATAGATCAAAGTTCAATTTCCTTACACCACAACAATGCAATCTTTAGTAATGAAAGCAACAGCAAGCAATTTGGCTATGGTTTGTAAAAATTCATAGAAAGATTGTGCCAGAACACCCAAAGAGTCAGCAATTGGATGTTTGCAGTATGCAAAGTCAAGTACTAAGAAAATCCAAGAGAGAACTTGATGCAAATATCAACAAGAATTTCAGTGAATAAAGCTTCCCATAGATTCAATTTCGTTAAGCCAAAGGACAACCTTAATGCCCTTTATATAAGTAATTCACAAGTGCAAAACAAAGCAGCAACTAGAACAGTGAAAATATACCATGAACTCACCCTTAAAAGGCTTACCAAGCTGCTACAGCAAAATTAGTTAAAGCCCAATAATATGGATATTCAATTGATCTTTAACTAAATTTTGACAGCTTGATGATGAAGTCCCAATCAATGATAGCAAAGTGGTTCAAATTCAACAATAGTGCAGTCAAATTCTCATCAAGACAAATTCACTATTGTATAAAAAAAATTCATATATACTTAACCCACATCAGATTGTAGTAATAGATTCAAGACAATGAACTTTTCTCAGCAAATTTTCAAAAATGCAGCAAAGTTTCAGAGAATTAGAGAAAGAATTCAGTGGCAGCAACCAGATTGAATGAATTCACATACTGAAAATTAGAGAATTAGAGAAAACAGATTGATTTATCTATCAATACTATGAAAAATTGAAAGGAGTCATAATAGTATTGCTTGAATGAATTCACATACTGAAAACATTGCTAAGAAATAAAACACACCCTCTACCATGTTTGTATGGTTAAACAGGTGCAAAATTTGCAAGAGAGAAGATGGTGCTTCTTTTTTACTGTAATTATTCACCTTCTAGTTCATTTAACCGATGCTGAATCTGACTTTAATAATGACTTTCCCTTTCTTCCTTCAATTTGTATCTTGACACACAACTTGGTCATTGCTTCAATAGTGCATCTTCAAGATCCGTCAACAAATCTTCTCTAGAATTTCCTATATTATCTTAAATAATTCAAAAAAAAAAAAACAATTGCACAAATTTGATAAAAGTTAAAAGCTTTATCGAAAAAAGAAAAAGGAAAGTTGTGGGGTATAACTAAAGGAAAATTTATTGAAAATTTATAGTATATCATTATAGTATGGTCTCAAAAGTCTGAGGCACATCACTTAATATGAGAAGCTATTAACATGAAAATAACCACAGTATATCATTATAGTATGGTCTTAAATGACATTAAAATACCCAGCTCTAACAAAATTAAAGACAAGAACAGATCAAAAGTCAGTGATACATTAAGATGAACATGAAAATGGAATAACAGCAATAATATCTGATATGCAACCCATAACCTCCTAAAATTAACCAGCACCTTATATCTAGCTCCCTTGTGTATGCCACTTTTTTGGGTTTTGAAACCCACATTCCAGCCATCAGGTAACCATGCAGGATGTTCATTTCCTTTCTTTAAAATCTGAAACTTTGAAGCATAAATGAAGTGGTGAGAGACAATGGTTTAGCCAGGTTGCAGAGCACTTGTTCATGAAAAATAGGTTTCAAAATCTGCACTCACTTGTGAAGAATAGCTACTTGTGCTCTTTTTGAACAATCTATTGGTTGCTTCAAACTTTTCTAGGTCATTTCTTCCCATTTTCAGGTAACAGGTGGTATCACGTAAAAGTAAAAATTCTGCTGTTTCAATGTTTGTGGAAACTATACAGCTTTAAAATTCCTTCCTCATTTCAACAATTTCTGATGACCTATCCTCTCGATTGGAACATGAGCTACTTGACTTTTATCATTTTACTGATGACAAGACAATACATGCAATGGCACATATTAGGAACAATAAATCAATCTTAGCTCTTCAAGATTTGCTAATGACTTATGAAAGGTAATAGAAACTGAAGATTAGCTAAGACTTAATCAAGAATACCTCAATACATATTGAAGAGATCCTATCACAGTTTCTGGATGAAATGTGTTACACTACAAATACTATCATATCCATACCTTTGCCTCCTATGGTTCACCATGGTATTTAATAGACATGCTATGCAAAATAAAAGCAATCAATTGTCTCAATTCTTAACAGAAGTGTCCAAGTCTTCTATTTAAGAAGATCAACGCCATGCTGGACACACTGACCCAGGTTGTTAAACTCCTCATCCAAAACTTATAAAAATGGAGCTATGTCATCAATGAACAACTAAATTGCTTTTTTTTTTTTCCCCAGTGATGAACAACTAAATTGCTATAGCATAAGACTTCAAACTCATAACACCATGGTACCACTATCACCCAAAGATCCATATTTCATATTTATAAATGGTTTATATAACAAAACAAAAAGTCATTCGCAAGCCCAGTTACATTTATATTTGACCAAAATAAGAATTTTACAACCGCAAACAAAACTTCATTTTCCCTCAATAAAACTAGATAAATTAAGCCTGGAACCTTAGGTAAGTTAAAATTTTGCCTGCAAGGTTGTTCGTCTCAGCTCAGAAGAATCAGTCTTCTCCAAAGCACTAATAATGGCCAATCATATAGGCAAACCATTATATTTTGTCTTCCACAACTAATATTCCCATTTTCTACAACTTAAAGACACCTAAAAGAGATGGGGGCATCTGAACGCTATCCCCAGATAAATAAATACCTTGAAATTTTCGAATACATTGAAGGTCTCCAAAGAGAAGTCAAGGAGATATTCCTTTAAACATTAACAAGAAAGCTAACTTTATAATTTCAATTAGCGAACGTATCAAAGCATATACAGCAATTCTTTCTTTCTAGACTAAATTCTTTTGCCCCCTTTTTTGCTAAGATGATTAACTAATCATGAGCAAGAGGAGTTTCGACTTCCATGCAAATGGGAAAAGAATAAACTGGAAATACATCAACCTTCAAGTGGAAAAGTATGGTTATAAAGCAGAGAAAAATCCAACTCAGTTAGCTATTGACACCAAATTAGCACAGCTCGATTAAATGAGGATGAAGATTTAACGCAAATGATAAAGCTTCACCCTAGTTCTACACACACAAGTTGCTGCCAGTGTTCCCAGGGTTGCTCCGATGAATTATTCAGGGATCGAACTCGAGCTCTTCATTAAATGCATTTTCAGGGTTAAGGCAGAAAGGAATAAAGGAGATGGAAGGGAACGGGTTTTTTTTTTTTTTTTTTTTCATTTTTCCAAGTAAATTAAATGGAGGGAATAAAATGTCAAATGAGTTAAATGGAGGGAAGCTGCGAAATTTTTGGAGGGACAATAAGTTTACCTTTACATTAGAGAGAATATGTGATTCTTTTGGAAGAATAAAGGTTTCTTGTGGGGAAAAATGTGATAATTCTGCATCATAAATTAACTCATATGATTATACCTACTTATTAGTCTTAATTAACAAATCAAATGAGTATTTAACATTGAACTAAACAAACCGGCCGAAGAAGAGAGGGGAAGTTGGTGACTTTTGTGAGGTTGAACAAGTGACTAAGAGGAAGAACCAGAGATGGGAGATCTGTAATGGAATGAGAGAGCCCTAGAAATTAAGGAGAAGTGGGATTTGCCAAAACAAACGCTCAAATATGGAGGGAATTTGCAAAAAATTGGAAAGGAATTTATTCAGTCTTGTAAATGAAGGGAATGTGCGATTGTTTATGTCAACCATAGAAATTATTGTATCAATTTAGTCTGTCATGTTATTTGTAGCCTAGCCAATTAAAATACAACAATTCATGAGCTGATTTGGCACCTCTTAAATATTAGTTGGTATATTAAAAAATTAAAAGATTTCACAATATTTATTTTTTCTTTATTTGTGAAATCTTAATTAAACGGTTTGAATTTTTAAGAAAAATAAAAATGTGAATCAGATGAGCAGCCAACTAGGATTAATATTATTTGAATTGTTGTATTTTAACTAATTATACCATATATGACATGGCAAACTAAGTTCGCACAATAATTGCACATACTAGCTCCACCTTTGATTTAGTATTCAACAATCTTGATATGCTTAGAAAAACAAACTGAAGTAAATGAAATTCCTGAAGGTTATATGATGCATAAATACCTATATCTAGAGGTTCCTTCGGCTAGCAAGCGTGGCATATGTACTTCATAATTACGGGGTTGTTTCTCAATATAGAGTACAATTAAGGGTGAGATGGTAAAAATACAAACACAAAATTCTTAATGACTTTATTATTTGCTTTGGCCTATCGACTACCATTCTGATCCTACTTATTAATCTCAATTAATAGATCAAATGAGTATTTAACATTGAACTAATTTCAAAACATAATATTATTACATCAATGATAACAAAATAATTATTTATAAAGTTATAAATTGTATAGAAGAGCAACATGAGAGAAAAAAATTGCAGTTCCTAAATTTTTGACTAGACTTATATTTTGAAATAGGTTGGCCAAGTTGCAAGATTGAACTTTTTTTTGATACAATTACAAGATTGAACTTATACTGTCAATCAAATGAGTGTTGCAAGATTGAACTTATAATATATGTAGTAGTAATTATTTACATGTTTTTATGTATTATTTGAAATGGTAGAATACATTATTGCAATTTGTCACAATTCAATATTTTATAAATAAAATCCTATGCTTTGAATAAAACTCAAAGAAACAAGTTGTGATGTCTATACTTTGTAAATTGTATCATGAGTTGTTATGAATTTGAACTTTTATATATTAGTGTTATTTGTTTGTATTGTTTTTAAATTTTTATCTAGGGATTTCATAACTATATATAGTTTCCAAAACAACTATTGTATTTTTATTTTGTTAAAGAAATCATACTAGTAACACTAATAAATAAGTGTACAAATAAATTGATTAGCAGTCTAATTAATTTCAATGAATTAGCACTAAAATTATTCTTTCCTCATTTATTATGTTAATTTCTAAAAGAGAGTAGTTCATATATTATTTCATTGTTTGTTTAGCAAGTATGAAGTCACACGACGAGACCATTTTATTGATATATGAATGTGTTTCATAAGAATTCATCTCCATGATGTCTCAACAAGTTTTATATAATTATATTATTATTTATTCTTTAAATGGTGAAAACTTGAAATTTTCAAATTTTCGCCGGAATTAGTGATGGAATAGTGACGAAACTTAGATATAGAACAATTTTTGTCGCTAATTTCTATGAAAAAACAAGATTAAATCACCCCTTAAATTAATGATGGAATTTGTGCCAGAATAATGACGGAATTGGTGACGGAATTTAGTGATGGAATTTAGAGACGGAATAATTCCGTCGCTAAAATTTTTAGAGACATAAATTAGTGACAGAATTAGAGATAGAAATTAGAGACGGAATTATTCCGTCTCTAAAATTTTAGGGACGGAAATTAGCGACGGAATTATTCCGTCTTTAATCTATCTCTAAAGTTAGTGACGGATTTATTGACGGTTTAGAGACGGACTAGCAGTGCAATTAATTCCATTGCTAATTTTTGTCTCTAATTTTCTGTTTTTTTGTAGTGTGTTGCCCTCCTTTTCTACCAAACTGCATCGTTTTGGTGCAAAAAACTCAACCTTGTAACCCTTTTTTTTTTTTTGGAAAAACAGCATTCACAATACTGAAGTATTTTTTTAGTATCTGTTAAATCCTTAAAATATTTTTTCAAGATCCAAAAATAACTTCGTAGCATTATTCAGTATCCTAAAGTATTTTTTTAGTGTTAGTCAGTACTCTGAAATATTTTTGGTGCAATATTGTAGGATACTTGATGCATTAAAAATTAGTTTAGTATATGAGATAATACTGAAAATATATTGTAGAGTACTGACTGATACTTAAAAAATACTTCAGGATATCTACCATATTTTTTGAAGATCCCAAAATAATTTTTTCAATATTATCCAGTATCCTGAAGTATTTTTTTAGTGCCAGTTAGTACTCTAAAATATTTTTTGTGCAGTATTTTAGGATGTTGGATGCACTAAAAATTAGTTTAGGATATTAGATAATACTGAAAAAATATTACAGAATACTGGCTGGTAGTAAAAAACTACTTCAGGATGGTGAATGCTGTTTTTCAAAAAAACAAAAACGTGAGGAGCTTGAGTTTTTTTTTTTTGGTCAAAACGACATAGTTTGGTAGAAAAAGAGGGTAGCGGATGATAAGGGAAAAGGAGAGAAGCCACTTCCGATATTTTCCCCCAAAAAATGTATATATTCCTCGAAATTTAAAATGTACATTTTATAAATAACTCAAGATACTTGTATTATCTTTCATTTCCCATGTCATCTCTTTAGAAGAAAGACCTCCCGAAACTACCTTGACTAGAGCAATTTTTTTTATTCCTAAGCTATTTGATTTGATGATCGATGATCCGATATAGTCTCACTTCATCGCAAGATAGATCATTTTGCAAAGTGATATCTTCATGTTATATTAAATACATACCTCTCAATTATTTGTAATTTTTAATTCAAAATTTTGTAATTTATCTTATATGAAAGGAAAAATTCCCAAAAATACCATAGAAATATTAAAGTCTCAAATCTGTATTAAAGTCACAGGATTCCTATCTTATTTGATGATCAATAATTAATACTTATTTTTCAATTTTGTCCTTATAATTATTGCTCATTTTCAATTCTACCTACCAATTAAATTTTCAAACACATTTTCCAATAAGGGTAAAAGTGGGAAAAAATTCAATTTATGATATATTTAATGAGTTAACTCTCACTTCTTATTTCCTATTAATTAGTTAAGTGCCCTATATTATAGACAAAAGAAAGTATATGTTTTAATTATCTTCTCTTGATTTGAACTCATGTGTGCTTAGACTATATAAACCAAATATCTTATTTTGATTAATGACTTCCATATAATTTTGTTTTGGTTGAAAAATGAAAGTGCATGGATTAACAAATGAGAGAGTATGAATTGACAAGTAAGGGATGTTAGAGCATGCGTTTCACCCAAAAGGGGGGGTGAATTGGGTGATACTAAATTTTCGTTGCAAATATAAAAACTTGACGGTGAATATAAAGCAATAAAGAGTAAGGAGAAATATCACCGAAGTGTACACCGAGAGTTATACTGGTTCGGTCACAACCACTTTGACCTACGTCCAATCCTCAGAGCTTCTCCGAGAGTTTCACTATAACTTCCAAGATTCAGTGGGTTCCACAACCTTAAGTTACCTCAATAACAAATATTGAGTTTGAATGAAATATCTCTCTCACAGAGTGAATAAGAATCACTGAAGCATAGAATTACAAGTATAATGTAAAACAGAGTAATGAGCTTGATAATGCGTTCGTGTGTGTTCTTGTTGTTCTTCTCTGTTTGGAGGTTCCCATATATATAGATGCATTGGTAATGATTGTTGGAACGTTTTTATTCATGTCCGTTAGAGTGTACACAGCCACAGTTGACTTTTCCAGAATTTGAAAAATATCCGTTTGCGGTAGGTGGCGGTAGGTGACATTTGAACGTTGCATTTGACTTTCCTTATTTGGTAAGATCTCTTCATTGTTTATCTGCAGATATGCTAAGAATACTAATACAATGAAAGGTTAATCATATAGGAAACAAATCAATGAACGTTAGAATGATTTCTGAATTTCTGGACTTGCATACTCGAGTAGTTACTCGAGTATTCATTTAAGTTTACTCGTGTACATACTCGAGTATCATCGGGAAAACTTTGATAAACTGCAAGTCAATAAGCAAACATAACATTACTCGGGTAGTGCATGAAGTAACCAAAATTTCAATCCTTTGGAAATACTTGTTTACTCGGGTACTTACTCGAGTATTGCACCCTTTACTTTATAGGTTACTCAAGTATCAACTCGAGTAAACTCTCAAATAAACTTTAGGTTACTCGATGCTTCACTCCAGTAATGTTGGCAGAATTTCAAAGCCGAGAACACTTCAAGTTTGATTACCTTGTTACTCGAGTAAACATAAATTTTCTGCATAGCTTACTCAGGTATGAACTTGAGGTTCTATGTCAATAAATCTACATATTACTCGATTACTTACTCGAGTAATCCAGTTAAAATAAGTGATTGAATACCTGCATACTTGGGTAGTGCCTCGAGTGAAGTGTGATAAAAGCATATCATGTTATTCGAGTATTACCTTCAGGTTTTGACTTACCACAGTGAGTTACTCGAGTAGCTCCTCGAGTACCATTGGCAGGGTTGAAAATGGTGAGAGCAACACATTTCTTGAAACAGATTAACTCGAGTATAGACTCGAGTATCATTGGCAGGGTTGAAAATGCCGAGAGCAATTGGAAGTCTTTGACATGGTTACTCGAGTAACGTTGGCAGGTCGAGAGCAACTGCCAGTGATTTACCTGGTTACTCGAGTAGCTACTCGAGTAACATTGGCAAGCCGAGAGCAACTTGGAGTCATTTACCTTCTTACTTAAGTACTTACTCAAGTAACGTTGGCAGGTTACTTGAAGGTTGCTCTGGTTACTTGAAGTTTCTATCCCATTACTCAAGTACTTACTCGAGTAACCCTTTAGAAAACTTGCCAGTGATGAAGTTTCTCAGCTTTTTCTCTTGGCCTTTCTTCATTACTCTAATGCTTACTTCAAGTAATGATTTGCCCTGTTATTACTTTATTCAAACTTATTTGTTTATCAAATCTTTTTCATGCCATCTTTTGTTGTCATCAAAACATGAGAGACCTAACAACGGAGCCTGTGACAACTGAATGAGAACAAGGGCAATGACGTCTTCTTATAATTGGAATCTTTTATGCTTAGGTCCCTTAGAACTTTATAATAATTTAGAGATTTCAAAGGACCTTATACTCGTAATTTGTCTTATCTGGGAGTTGAGTGCAACTTTCTCTCATTTCTTTGGGCTCATTGATTATGGAATTCGGAGGCTTGAATGAAGATTTGTGAAGTGAATGCTCCTTTGCGAGCGTCATCCGGCGGGGCATATGAACCTTCTCTCTGTTATGCCTTTAAAGGTTGTGACTTTTGTGGCTTTACTTGTGATGGCTCTGACCTCAATTTGTATTTTAAACTTTGATTTATGCTTTCTATACCATTTTTATCAGTGGGGACTAGATAATTATCAATGTTGGGATTCCAAATCCAATGCTTGTGGTGACAATGTCAATGAATATTAATTTTCTTAATTAGGCTTAATGGAGCATTCATCTTTCTCAAATTCATAGACCTCAAACAAATAGCCCCATCTATTATGCCTCAGTGCTAAGGGTGCTTCCAGCACAGTGCTTTCTTATTTCTTTCATTCTATTTTCCCTTTTCCTTGGATTCTTGATCTGTTGTCTCTTCTGCTTAAATTATTTAGGAAGCTTCTCATAACAGAATTTGAAGTTCAAAAGCTCGACTAATCTTTCTTATCAAGATATTTGTCTAGTAAAGAAGGTTGAGAATATGAGGAAAAAAGGAATAGGAAAGATGAGAGATGCAATTGATGTAGCTCCTTGATGCTAATGGAATGAGCTAGTTTGGTAGCTGTTGTTACTTTTGTCAAAATGTTTTCTTTGGAAGAAAACAAACGTGAATGGCTGGAAACTCTAGAAAATTGTTTTATAATCTATAATGAATGGCATTAAATTAATTATGCATTAGTTTACTCTCCCTAGGGCTCATGCATTAGGCATATAACTCGTAGCTTTTGCTTCAATCTGTATTCATTGTCTTCACTTCAAGCACCTAAATACTTAGGGTGTTATGGAAGTTAATTGTTAAAGAAGAAATTTTTATTTAATCGAATGATTAATTGTCTAGTATCTGAAAAGCTGTAGCCCATATTTATATGCTACAAATTCTCTTCTCTCAATTTTATGAGTAGACCTGTGGAACGATGGCAAGGTAACTAGTTGTGTGAATAAAATCTTAGTGAACAAGCATCCATCTTCTGTTTAAACTCAAGTAAGTGCATCTATTATCCAAACCTAAATCTAATAATCTCATCTAATGCACTACATTTGAATTATGTCTCACTGATTTGTGGTTAGTTTTATCAATGGCATACTATGTAATTTTAGTGTTGATATTGCTGATTTGTTGGGAGATTATGATGGCCACATAGAGTCTGATTTAAGAAGGAAATATACAATTTCATCCTCCTTTCCTTTCTGTGAAACAAGAACATTTTTTATATTAATGAAATCATGGATGAAAAAAAATGGGCAAAGAACCAACTTGCATAGCCATTTAGCAAATTTATTTTGTATCTTGAAATTGTGTGGTCCTTTCTTTTCTTTGTTTCCTTGTCTCTTCTATTGGGCTTTTTCTGCCACTGCTAGTTTAATAAGAAGGAAATGTTTCTGTCATTATCCTTTTCGCACTTTATTTTAGACAATTTCTTTTGAGACATTTTTTCTTGCCTTGCTTGTTCATGCTGTTATGTAAATATAAAAGGGAATACGAATTAGTTTTTTTGCAAGGCAAGAATGAAGCATTAGGCAGTGGGTATTAGCTATTTTCAAGAATAATCTTCATAGGGTAGCCAATAAAATGTAGAAAAAGGCTTATGGAAAGAGGTCAAATAGGGATTTTGAAGTAAGCCAGTGGGTATTTCTGAAGTTACTACCCTACAGGCAAATTTCTTCTACTAAAATGAGCTCACAGTTTTACAAAAGCTTACTCCAAGGTATTTTGGCTCTTATTGTTAGGAACATGGATCAATTCGGTGGCATGATTTTATTGACTATTTCTTCAACCACTCTTTGAATTGTTTCCGTTAATCACTCTCCCTCTGTCTCTATTTTGTATATAAATACCTTGTAATCCTCTCGTTTTAGATATGCAATGTAAATGCAGTTTTCTGGGCTCTCTTACTTACATGGTATCAAAGTGTTGAGAGTAGAGAGTTTGGTTTTGGTTCAACACTGTAGTTCTTGCTATTTTTGGTAGTGTGAAGTAGTGAGAGTGAGAGAGAGAGAGAGTTAGGAGTTCTATCCATACGGCTTCTTGAAGCACGCGCCTCACCACTGCATTCCCCACCTCCAGATTGGCACTCACCGGAAGTTTAGTGCTCATCAGACAACATGTTGACAATGCGTGGGCAATACTCGTGCCAGCTCTATATCTGAGCGTCGAAAGGAGTATTTCACCCTATCTTTGGTAGTCTCATGTCCATATAGTCGAGGTTGGTAATTAGGCTCTCTCTATTATCACGTTTTTTGCAAAAATTTTCCTGAGCCCAATTTGTCTTTAGAGTTTGTTTCCCTTTTCCCACATTTATCCCTAGTTATTTCCTGAGATAGTGGTATTCATTGTGTGGGTCCCTCTTGTTGTTTGGGTTCATAAGTTACATTTTGCTGCTTTTGGGTTACTATTTTTCCTGTCTGAATTTTTTGTGTGACTATTACAGTGTGACATTTTTTCCTAGTTAATTCCTATGACTAACTCTAAGACAAGTGTTACCACTAAGATTATCCCTGTTTCCAACAAAATTACTAATCACAAGTTGAATTGGACCAACTATTCTGAGTGAAGCAAGACTATTCAGATGCATTTGCTAAGTCTTCGAAAAGAAAGTCATTTAACTGAGGCACGTCCAACGAATAATCCTAAGATGACCTAGGCTAAAATAGATGCCCGATTATTCTTACAAATTCAGAACTCTATTGATGGCGATATTCTTTCCTCTGTTAGCCATTATAACACAATTAAGGAAATAATGGACTATCTAGAGTTCCTGTATTCTAGAAAGGGAACATAACTCATATCCATGAAGTGTATAAGGGTTTTTATCGTGCTTAACAGTAGAACCATCCACTGAAGAATTTCTTTATGGACTTTAAGCGTATGTATGAAAAGATGAAGTTATTAATGCCACCTACTACTGAACTTCAAGCACAGGTGGCAATATGGAAAAACAAGCCATCATGAGCTTTCTTACTGCTCTTAATCCAACTTATAAGACAATTGTTCTAATATTCTGTCTAGTTTTAAACTCCCTTCACTTTAGGATGTGTACTCTTAGGAGCTGTGTGCAGATAGTTTATCTCAACCTGCTTCTGATCTTAACACTAATGCTTTGATTAGCCATGGCTCTACTATTAATAGGAATCAAGGTTTCCCAAGACAAAGGAATAGTACTCAGACTGGTACAAGTGGAGTTATTTTCTTCTATTGTAAAGAACCTGGTCATACTAAGCAGCAGTACAGTGTTCTGTTCATATGGTCTGATCTACTGACAATTCTGATAATGCTCCCTCCACACCTACTGCACCTGCTACAAGTAATAGTGATTCATGTCTTGCTACTTCAGCTTCCAAGTGGATCATCGATTCTGGTGCCACTGATTATATGACGGGTAACCCTCATTTGTTCTCTACGTATACACCTTATGCCAATCCCTCTTCGATAATAATTGCTAATTGTTCATCCTCCCATGTTCTTGGATCTGGCACTATTACACCTACCCCATATGTTTCCCTCTCATCCATCCTTAATGTTCTTGACCTTGCTTTTAACCTTTGTCTCCTAGCAAATTACTTACCAGTTAAACTATTATATCTCACTCTTTCCTGACCATTGTTTGATTTAGGATCTTACAATGAAGCGTATTCTTGGTAGGGGATATGAATCTGGCAGCCATTACTTTCTTCATGATTGGGTGTCATGTTCTGTTGCATGCTCTGGTGGTTCCTCTCATTTTGATGTTCATTGTCACCTAGGTCATATGTCTTTGTCCTCTTTAAAGAGGATGTATCCTCTATTTCATCATTTGTCTTCTTTAGAGTGTGAGTTGTGTCAGTTTACCAAACATCACTATGTTCACTTAACACCTCACATCAATAAATGGGTTGCGTCCCCTTTTTGATGTAGTCTATTATGATATTTGGGGTTTGTGTCATGTCAAGTCTCATTTGGTGGTATGAAATTGTTGAAGAAGCAATTTGGTGGTATAAGTTTGTTACTATTACTTCAACTACTCTTTGAATTGTTTTCGTTAATCTCTCTCCCTCTGCCTTTATTTTGTATATAAATACCTTATAATCCTCTCGTTTTGGATATGTAATGTAAATACAGTTTTCTAGGCTCTTTTACTTACACTAATCAAATCAACAACAAAAATGGAACCTTATCCCACTAGGTAGGGTCAACTACCTAGACCAAATGACGCCATTAAGCTCAGTCAAAAACCAAATCTTGAGATAAATTGTTAACTCATAGAGTTCTCTCAATAACCTTATTAAGCGTTCTCTTTTATCTTCCTCTACACCATTTAACTGAGCTCCAAATAAAGGGTAAAATTTAGTCCGGTAGCCTAAAAGCTACAACTACATCAAGAATCAAGAATATGCCCTATTTTCTAAGTGTCACTACTTAAACGTTGTTCAAATCCTGCGTTTAAGCAACAACAAACTATTGAAAGGCTAGCAGTATGTACACACTCTGAACCTGAAATGTTTCTGAATTAAAGGGTGGGAGGGCACAAAGGAAGGATTATAACTAAAGTTCTGGTACAATGGAAAGGTCTATTAGATGAAGAGTCTACTTGGGCTCCCATATATCAATTCCAACAATAGTTTCCTAGCTTTAAGTTTTCAAACCCTTGAGGGCAAGGGTCTTTTTGGGGTAGAAGTATTGTTGTGTAAATATAAAAGGGAATAATAGGTGTTAGTTAGTTAGTTAGTCGTGACATTTATGACTTAGCAAGTTAGTCTTAGTTGTTCATTAAGCTTGGATTAGTATAAATGACATTTATGACATTTATGATTAAGTTGTTCTTATTGTTGCTTATACAGAGCAATTCGGTTCTGATCTATCTCTCTCTAGTTTATCTTTTTCTTTGTCTGTCTCCTATCTCTCTTCTCTCTTTTCTTCCTGCTTCTTCATAACCTCTTCATATAGCACATGCCCCTAAAATCCTTTTCATATAGTTTCTCTTATTCTTCTTGATTCTGCATTTCTCCTTATGACAAACTTATTTACCTAGATGATTGCAAGATTTTATAATCTATAATTAAGTTCTCTGAACATGCTACTAAACTACAAAAATAATTTTACAACTAATGCACAAGTTTACTTTCCATACAACAAGGTTTCTTGTTCACTACAACATTAGTGTTCCTAACTCATGTCCATATTAGAACATTAAACCAAGAAAAGAAAAGAAAATCAAACTAAATTGTAGGAGGTTGATACAATAGCACATGTATCTTCTTTGGGAGATTAGGTAAATGAGCTTCAAAATTTAGAATCTGAATCACTTCCTTGATAGAGGACCTGGATGAGGAATCTAGATGAGCACACCAAATACTGAGAATGACTAACTGTTGTATTTGCTACTCATCAAATGCTCCACATAATTTTGGGTTTACTACTTCAATGGAGTTTTCTGTTCCATAGAGCTCCCAAGCCTACGCCACTATTGTTGTTTCATTCTCATGATTTAGGTCAATTGGTTCTCTTGCACTAGCAATCTCTAACACAACAACTCTATAGCTATAAATATCAGATTCTTTACTACCCTTTCCTCTTATAAAATATTTAGGGGCAATATAGCCTCGGGTCCTAGCTATAGCCATGGTTTGTGACACTTTCTTATGATCTACTGGCCTGGCTAAGCTGAAATCACCAAGCTTTACATTGAAACCTGAATATAACATAATGTTACTTGTTTTAATGTCTCTATGAAGCACACATTGTTCCCATTCTTCATGTAGATACAATAATGTCAAAGCCAGACCCAGAGTGATGTGATACCCCACTTGCCATGTTAAAAAGCTCTTTTTATGGTATAAATGTGAATCTAAGCTACCATTTGGCATGTATTCATACATAACTAGGAAACATTTCTTCTTGTGGCACCAACCGATAAGTTATACCTGATTCCTATGCCTTAGTTGGCTAATGATCTCCACTTCTCTTGTATATTCTTTTATCCCTTGTTTTGACTATATGAATATCTTCTTTATAGCAACATGTATGTTTAGATATGATAGATATCGCCTGTTCTACTCAAGAAAAGGGAAGCGTGCTAAAATAAATTAGTAGTTAAGATACCATTTATTATCTTTCAGTTATTATTTTCTTAGGATTTAAGATATTTTAGCAATATTATTTATTATTTTAGATATTTCAGAATAAGTGGAACATCCACAAGTAGGATTTTAGATATTATTTTAGAATTTTAGATATTATTTGTATTTCTTAGTTTGAATTTTGAATTAGATTTTATCTTTATATACTTCTATAAATTGTCTTCATGCCTACTCAATCAAGCATAGAATATTTCAGAGAGTAAACTGGTTTAGGAAATCCTCCAGGGTTGTTTTAGAGACAAGGTGAGATTCTTGCCTGCTCTTTATCTCATAATACTTTTATCCTTCTCAACATAAATTCTTAAATTATCATCTAACTTTCCCATTTGTCCATTACTTTACTTAGTACCTTAATAAATTGGCACCGGACACCTTCTAATCCAATATGGCACTCACTTGTTTCTTGCACATCGAGCAACAAATGGAAGAAACTCAACTAGCAACATCGTCTTACCATCTCACTTCGATCATTGCAAGGCTGGCCACGCTTGACGTCCTCAATGAGAAGGTTGCAGCGTTAGATGCTCGTTCCCTCCGAATAAAGAAACCAAAGCACTGATCCCATTAGGATGCCAACAGTGACGAAGAGCATCACTCCTCCTATGCAACCACATACCTTACACAAAATTGGAATTTCCCAAATTTTTTGGTGCTGATCCAAGGGGATGGATTCTCAAGGCTAAAAAATACTTTCGGTACTATGAGACACTAGATGAATTCAAGGTAGAAATCGCTTCCATGTATATTGAAGGGGATGTTCTCGACCTCTTCTCCTAGATTCTTAATGGTCAAACATTCTCTATTGGGATGAATTGGTGAAGGCATTATAGGAATATTATGGGCCACCGGAGTATCAAAATCCTAATAATACCTCTGTGCAATTCGACAAACTAGGTCAGTATCTGAGTAGTACTTTGAGTTCACAAGATGATCATCTTGAGTCTAAAACTGGCCAGAGCATTATCTATTAGGGGTATTCTTAAATGGGTTTCGTGAAGAATTAAGGGTCGATGTTCAAATCTATAAGCCACGGTTTGTGAATAGGGCTATAAGTATGGCCTTAATGTTGATGTTAAGCTCAAACCAACCCTGGGACCAAAACCCAGATGTTCTAGCTACTCTACCAAGTTCTCATTCACTGCCCATGACCAGAGAAGTGCTGTACCTATTACGAACAACTCCAGAAGCACATTAGCTTCAACCTCGGGCACAAAGTCATGCTTTCCTGCAACTTCATTGGAATATCAACAGCATCGTGATAAGGGGCTCTGTTTCCATTGTAGAGAGCAATTTTGTCCTAGACATCACTGTACAACCTCTATTTCATTAATAGAAATTACTAAAGAGGATGAAGAAGTGGTCAAACCTCTTCCAAATAAGACTACAAAAGATAACACTAAAATTTCCTTACATGCCATCCTTGGGAAGTCATCGGCCTCCACCATGTGTTTGAAAAGAAAAATTAAAAATAGAGATATTATGATATTGGTGGATTGTGGCTCCATACATAATTTCATATCAGACAATATTGTAGACGATTTGCAACTACCGATTCAAAGTATGCCAGCATTCATGGTTCAGATTGGTGACAGACGCCAAGTTAAATGTCAGAAGGTTTGTCCAGAGTTGGAAGTGTAGGTTTATAACTTGATTATCAAACAAGAATTTTTCCCATTCTCTTTAAGAGGGGCTGATATGGTATTAGGGATTAAATGGCTCACATCTCTTAACACAGTCCAGGCCAATTGGAACGAGTTGTACATGATCTTCTGGATTGGGAGGAAAAAATACAAACTCCAATGCATAACTTCCAAAGTAGAACCTCACATATGTCTATAATGTTTGGAGTTTCATTAAACTGAGACTACCAAGCGCACGCCACTTGATGCATCACAAATCTCTCAAGATTTTTCTTCTATCTTTAATGAGCCTATGGCCTTGCCGCCACCACATGGGCACTACTATATTATCAACTTGCTACCAAGTGTATCATTGCCAAACTTAAGGCCTTATAGATACCCACATAATCAAAAGGATGAAATTGAGAATTAGGTTAAAGCACTATTAGATCGTGGTTTTATTCATCCCAACTATAGCCCTTTTTCTTGCTTGGTATTATTGGTTAGAAAGAAGGATGGCACATGGTGCCTCTGTGTGGAATCCCAGATCATCATATGATGACTGCTTATTTTTAGATAATTTTAAGATATTTAGGAGTCATCTATAATAAATCAAATAAATTTTAGTCAGATTTTGATAAAATATCAATTTAGAGGGATTTCATTATAAATATCAAAGTTTAAAATAAAAATAATGATTTTGATAATAAAGATAAAAATAATGATACTAATAATAAAAATAATAATTTAAGATAAAAAGGAAAAAATATTTCAATTATTATTGTTGTTGTTATTATCATTATTATCATTATTTATTATCATTATCATTATCTATTTTTTTATCTTTTTGTTTGATTTTATTTTGTTAGAGATATTGCATGAGGATCTAGGAACCTAACCTATATATAAGGGGTTAAGCTTCTTCAGGAAGAGAGGAGGAGAACACAAATTTAGGTACGGATAGAAGGAGAGGCGTTCGGGTTTGCTCATAATCTTCACAGGAGGACAAGAGGACTGTGGAGGCGACTGATTTGAAGATCAGCAGCGTCACTAGATCAGAGAATGCTGTGGAGAATTGGGGGCAATTGAAGCCAAGGAATTGAAGCTTAAAAGAGATTTAAGAATCAATCTTTTAGTTTTATTAATTTCTTCTCTTTCCTTTCAGTTAACTCTTAATTTGCTGTAGAATACTATTGCTTTGGTTTGGTTTTAGTTACCACTATGAGTAGCTAAATTTCTTATTCTAAGATTGTTTTGAACTATTAGATGGATTAAGACTTTTTTTATTTATTCCTTTTATTTATTAATGAACTTTATGTGTTGATTTTATATCGTGCTTAATGCTTCTGAGTGATTGGTCACCACTTAGATTTTTAGGTTCAATGAGTGATACATGGGAAAGCTAATTTAATTGTAGAACTTGGATAAAATCATGCTAGAGTTGAAGTTTAGGGCTTAAATAGATGGTTTGTTGATAAAATAGAGATATATCTATTAGCCTAGGATTGTCTAATTGAGATTAGTGCTTAATAAGTATTTTCTTTAACTGAGACAAGAGATTGTGCAAGTTAATTGAGAATATAAAATTGGTTTTGACTTGAGAAAGCTTTATCAATTAATTTTGGACCTCTGACAGGTACATGTTTTCATTATCAATTCAAGATTTAAGTTAGTCTTATGAAGTATAATAGGAATAAGTAATCCTAGGTTCCTTCTATCTTTAAGTTCTCAAATAAATTCTATTTTAAATCAGTTAATTCTTAAATATAAAAATCTCTTTCATATACTCTCACTCAACCTAATTAAGAACATAAGTGTGATAATTAACTCATTTTTGCTTTAGTCCTCATGGAAATGATATTATTATACTACTTGTGATGATTCGTGTACTTGCGGTTAAGCTAGATGGCTAACAAGTTTTTAGTGCCTCTGCCCAGGACTAATGGCAAAAGTTTGTCTAGTTAATTATTGCAATTGTGTGATCAATTACCATTGAGTGTTAAATTGTTATGGATTATCCTTGGTGGACTATTGGGGCAAGTGGTAGATTTGAGCGTACAAATTCTTACTATGACTCTTATGTAGGTGGATATGTGAGTACATTTGTAGTTCTTGTGGATATTTTCACTTGAATGAGCAATGTCCCTATGTCTTGACCTTAGATTATAGGGAGTATGATTTTGCTAGGGCTCAAACTAATACCCATGATTATACTTTTAGCCTTGGATGGAATCATGACCAACCATTGTCTTGGGATCCTAATTATTCTTTTCCTTCATATGCATCATATCCTCATATATCGTCCAATACTCATGTAGATGAAATTACATCCATTGATGATGAGAAGATGACAACAAAGGATTTACTTCAACGTCTTTTAGATAGTCAAAATAAATTATTGGGGATTTTTCCAGAAGAAAAAACTAATGATCTTGCTCAAGATGCATCATTTCAAATTGATGAAACAGCTTCTAATCTTAAGCCTTTGAATCAAAAAGGAATTTTTGATGATATATCAAAAGGTTCTCTTATATAAGCTGAGATTTCAAATGAACAATTGACTATGGGAGTAAAGAAGTATCACTATTAGATTGTGATAATATTTGGGATGGTTGTGAGTTTGAAATTAATAAAGGAGAGAACAATACTAAGTGTCTAGAAGAGGTTTCGATTATGGAATCTAATCCATGTGAGTTTAATGATGAGGTTAATGTAGAGATCCCAACAATTATTTTAGATGATCCTCCTATTAAAGTTTTGACTTTTATTGGTGAGGGTCAACTGACATTGTTGGGAGTTCTAGATTCTTAGAAGCTTCTGCATTTGATTGTCTGTATATTTATATTGTGTCTTCTTTGAATTTAATGAATACTTGTACCCTGAAATTGCTGATGATTGATAAAGTACATGTCATTAATGTAAATGAGCACCATTTCTATTTTAAACCTTATTGCATGAAAATAAATAGAGATAAGGTGGTCATGGTGGTTAATACTTATAATTAGGTGCTTGTTTAGCAAAGTCTGGCTGAAGACTATAAACTTAGTACTTATTGGGAGGCAACCAAAGGTTTTGGTAATTTAATTTCTTTTTCTTTTTCTAGATTTGCTTTGAAGTTCGTATTGCAGCCCTTGATGATGTGTGCCACCTAGACAACAATTATAAGGAGAAATTGAGAGTACAAAATAAGAACAAATAGAGGAGTTGTAATATCTTAAACTGTAATTAAGGGCTAATGACTTCAAAAGTGATGTAATTATTAATGAATAAACACTTTTGAAGGATATGATGTGCATTTTGATATGAATATGTTTGAAGATGGTTTAATGAACATTGTGTTAATCAAGGGCAAAATGGTAAATTACCGACCAATTGGTCAATTACCGAAGAGGAAACTCATAGATAACTTGATATCAATGGCTAGGATTGAAAGAGAAAGAGGCGGAATCCTACGTTTGTGAGTCTGTGTGAATCCATGGTAGGGAGAATGACATGGAGACACATGGCACTATATAGACCATGGGATCAAGTTAAAAAGTCCAAAGTTTTCCCTCTCTCCTCTCCTCTTTCAAGTTGACTAGGAGCTTGGTAAAAAGGAAAAATGTATGGTTATCTTCTTCATCATCATCTCCTCTCTCCTCTCCTCCATTTTCTCTGAAACCAAGCAAGAAAGAGAAAAATAAAGGTGAGTGTTTGACCTTGAAGTCCTTCATTAATTTTGATCATGGTAACAAGGGTTACATTCCAATGGTTTTAGATTTTTCAATAGTGGTGTTTGAGAGTTGGTGAAGATTTAAAAATTGGAAGAATCAAGAATTTGGTCTTTGTGAGTTGAAGAGGTAAGTATTTAGTGCATTTTGGTGTAATTATTGAAGTTATTGGCCAAGTTTTGAGAACTTTGGATTTCTTCCTTGATTTCATAAGATTTTGGAATGAATGAATTAGGTGTTGTTTTAGGTGGGAAATGGTCTATGATTGTGCCCTTGTGCCATTAGAGTTGGGTAGGAATTAAATTAGGTAATTTGGTAATCTTAGTAGTTGTGAAGCAATTTGAGCCAAAACTGAATTAATATAGATAGGGTGTGATTTTGGTTGTTTTGAGTTTACCAATAGATTCCTTATGGAATATTGTGTGGGAATGAGTATTGGTATGAATTCTAGGACCATCGGAACCATAATTGGTAAGTTTGGATAATTCTATCAGCAGCTGCGTTTGGCTTCTAATAAGCCTCACTCGAGTGAGGAGGGGTCTCACTCGAGTATAGCAAAACATCTTCATTTTTTCAACGTTTCAATGGGGTTCTCAGGTAAAAATCAAGAGTGCACTTCTGCAATTGTGAGTGATATGAGTCATCACCTGAGTGATCTTGGTCTCACTCGAGTGTGGGTGTATGACTCATTTTGAAGTTGCTCTCGGGTTAACACTCGTGGATTATTTTTCAAGAGTGTGGTTCAACACTCACAGGTATTGGGTAGTCACTCGATTGCCAGTGGTTGTGCTAGAGTGCACTTGTCCCTTGAGTTCTTAGTTGCTCTCGGGCAAACACTTCCTGTGCCTTACTTTGTGGGACTCGAGTGAGCATTTGGCTAACACTCAAGTATTGTCCCATATGCTCGAGTGCTGTGAGTACTTTTTACCTTTATTGTTGTTCTCTGTCAAGCACTTGCGAGTGTGATTTATCTTCACCCGAGTGCAAGACCTCTATTACTCGAGTGAGGCTTTCTTCACTCGAGTGAGTCAGACAAAAATCAGTACTTTTCTCCTGAAAATAGGATCTTTGGGAAGTTTCTCCTAATCCTTTAGGTATGTGTTTAGGCTTCTAATAGCCACCTAAAGAGTTCAAATGATATCCAACTTGAAGTGTTATGGAATTAAGAACTTAGAAAAGGGATTGATTCGCTGTCCTTAATTTTGATTATAGGGTTCGACATTTTCCCTGGTCGTGAATGAATCGAACCGGAGCAAGTCAGGAAAGAACAAGGTAGTGACTCTTTCTCTTATACTATGTAATGAACAATGTATGTATGTCGTT
This sequence comes from Inga leiocalycina, assembly GCA_963242795.1. NCBI lineage: Eukaryota > Viridiplantae > Streptophyta > Magnoliopsida > Fabales > Fabaceae > Inga > Inga leiocalycina. The sequence goes on along the minus strand of OY725321.1, from coordinate 58,035,685 downwards.
ATGAATTGAGATGCTTTGTGATACTTTGAGATACTGCTTCCATTACAGAGAAAGTTGTCGTATTGAGCTTACAGATTACAGTGAAAGCTGTCGCATTATGTATACAGCCGTGAGTGTTGTCGTATGTGGTGGGAGCTATGTATCATTGTGTTGCTGCTAAACGTTATCTTACATGCTGTGTGTTTATATACTGTATGAATGATTTGTTACTACTGGGATTCTCTTGAATCTCATTCTTTCCATTGACTAACCTTTAGACAGGGGAAGTGGCTCCAAGGAGAAATGAATGACCAGGAGCAGCTAGGACCTTGTTGGGATATTAATTTTAGGTTGTTGGTTATCCAGTTGGATTTGCGATTACTATATATTATTTTTGGGATGTAAATACTATTTTGAAACAGTATTGTAATCCCCTATATAGCAAACTTTAAACACTTAGTGAATGAATGCCGGGAGTTGCCAGGACTTTATTATACACTCTGATATATTTGAATGCGACTAACTGCATAGGTAATTGTATTTTGAACTTGAAAATTGAGACCAGGGAAGAGATGAAGTTTTGAAAGATTTTGTGAAAATCCTCCCATAATGAAGGGATTTTAAATGATTTTTGATGATTATTGATCTCTATTTCATCTTAATTACAGAATTTAAGGCAGTGGGTAACATTTTTTGTATCAGAGTTGTAATTCTTGGCAAGGGTAGAGTTTGTTAGGATAGTTCCCTTAGTTCTTTGCCTTTGGAATAGAAAATGGTTATGATTTGTTATTATATACACATCTATGCTTTGTGATTGTGGATATATATGAGATTTATGGACAATGTGTATACATTATCTGAGAAACTGATGTAGTGAATAATTTGTAGAATGAAAAAGACAAAGGGTCATCCCATAGTACAACAAGTAGACCTAGAGGTGGAGATAGTTAATGACAATCCACCAGATCCAATGCGAGAATTAATGGGTCTAATAAAGGATCAGTAAGACATGATCATTGAGCTAAGAGAAGAGCTTAGAATAGAGAGAGGAAAGAACAAAGAAGACTGGGGTCTGTGCCCATAAGTGGAGACCCAGGAGGAGTGTAACCCCCTCAGTAATTATATCCGAAATAAACGATTAAAGTGAAATAGAGACCAATAATAAGCAAATAACAAATTGCAAACCCATCTACCAGACGGGGTTTTCATAAATGCCTTTCAAAATCATTGATAACTTGGTCTCACAGTCACATTCCGAATACAATTACTACGCGGAATATCACATTCATGGGAAATCAGAGTACACAATATAATCCCGGCAATCCCGGGTTCCATACATTAACTCAAAGCCTTATAGGGCATATTCGCCCCTACAAGCCCTCATATGGGGATTACACAAATTCTCATATCAAATACATACTCGAATATACATTCCAACCTACACAATTATATATCCAAATATACTTAATCCCAATCATGCATTGATAACCACCTATCACAAGATTACAACCCGAACGAGTCGCGTCGCCTTTGATTGATTACTCCATCCTCGATCCACCTACCCTGTCTAAATTGTTGGTAGGGGAGGGTGAGATTCGAGAGAATCTCAGTAGGATAACAATATCAAAATGCATATATGATAGATGTTTAATGCATGACATGCTTGCATCACACAACTCATGATAACACAATGACAATTTGCAAGCTCAATGCTTCGAACAATATACCTATGGCCATAGCATAAATTGAAACATAGCTTCAAATTACACATAATTATGCAAAGCTAAGACATGCACCAACACACTAACACATATATCAAATACAAGCAGAAGATATATGTTCCCTACATGAAATGGCACAAATTATATGTCCATTTTGAAGCTTTGGATGTGAACTTCAAGACTGGAAAGTTTCATAATTTTCTGACATCATTTGCCTTGTCAAAACATCCACACGAGAAGACTGCCCAGACAGAATTCACACTGGACAACATTTCTAGTTTTGCAACCAATGTGTCCAATCCAATTTAAATCAATTCCAATGATTAAATACCACAACATGACACCATTTCCATCACAATACCCCATTCAATTATTCCCTCTATTCTAAGTCAATTTGGATATTAATCCACAATTGAACTCAAATACAGGGTTTTGGCGTTGCTCATAACACAAGTGACTACAATCCACTTTTCTCTAAAAGGGTTCATTAATCACTAACCACGTCCACTTTTGTAGTCATTAACCCCCAATCACAATTTGGGATCTTGCTAAATCGGGGCTTAGCAATCCACTAATCTCAGGCTTATTCTCTAGCCTCGAGTCTCGAAATTCGGGGTGTTACATTTCTCCCTCCGTTCAATAAATTTCGTCCTCGAAATTTGTCAAACCACTTAATCCACAAACTACGGATGCTTCTTAACGACAGCTTCCGTTTCACAATTCATGTCACATTGGATGGTCTCCTCTAGATCACCCACACACAACCGATAATCCACAAATCCGATTCTCGCAAGAATCTCAAACAATGAATGCAACTCAATTGCCACAAATTGCAATCGGCCCATTTCACGATTGCCGCACAAACATAATCACCACATGGTGTCAAACAAATACAATCGCCTCCACGCACGATTGCCACAAAACCATCATCACATAATCACAATCACCGCAAGCCCCCCAATTCATGAGTGGCTAGTGCATCTCGATGTCCGAAGGCTCTAACTCATGAGCCATATCATAAGATCTTGGCGGTTGGACAGCATAGGCCACCACTCTACTCAACTCAATATAGTTACCCCTTTCGGGAGTAACCCTACAACCTCAATACATCAAACGACAGCCTCAGCTGTATACACAAACATTCAGCTTCTGCTATATCCACTTTCACAGCTTTACCCTCACCCGTACACCCACCAGTAACTCCACTAGTGGTAACCGGGACTTTTGGGAATTCACAACAATATCTCATCTGTATCAACTTTCATGGTGTCGCCCTCACCCGTACACCCACCAGTGACTCCACCGGGACTTTTGGGTCTCAACCACAATCGCATCAAGTCACTCCGGAATCTCAATCTCTTCTATCCGAAGAACCCTACCATAATGGCCCACCTAGAGTCTCAGTCTCTTCTATCCAGGCGCCTTTTATTGTTACACCCACCCCGGTTTTACCCCTTCTAGGGATGCCCCGTGCCGGTGGTGCCCACCTCGGTTTTACCCCCCACTGGGGATGCCCCGCGACGGTGGCTGGGTTACTCACCTTTCACCCAGGACTCACAAGAAAATCCACTTCCTTATCAAACGTACATTGCAGATTCTAATTTTACGCACCGCCTTTTGGCCTTGGGTCAACACCAGTGCAACCAACATGGTGGCTAGCCAGGCTGGCCATGCCGGGGTAATTGCCCTCACAAACGAGAACCCCCGATCATGTAGTCGAATTAGCCATCAGCTAAATTAGCTCTGCTCTACTAGACAACCATACCCATTCCCAGCTTGTTCACAATTGTCACAATACACAATCACACTCCACTCTCATCCCCTTTCTCCGCCGGGAAGACACACAGTCTTTACCCGAACCGTTGTTAGCTACTCAGGGACTATTGACGTGGCAGTGCACACACATAGCCATTCAGGCTCACAATAGTAGATCCATAATCACACCCTACCCTCATCCCCTTTCTCCGCCGGGAAGAAACACCGTCTAACCCGAACCGTTGTTAGCTACTCAGGGACTATTGGCGTAGCGGTGCTCACACATAGCCTCTCGGCTTCCACATCACACTCCACCCTCATCCCCTTTCTCCGCCGGGAAGACACACAGTCTTTACCCGAACTGTTGTTAGCTACTCAGGGACTATTGGCGTGGCAGTGCATATACATGGCCTCGCGGCTCACAAATAGTCAATCCCCCGTAACTACCGCCCCAGCGGAACGGTCCTCCGCTATAGGAATCACCCCATGCGGCCGCAGGTGAGAGACTCACAAATATCAGTCACATCCTGAGCCTATGCCTATCAGGCGCAGCTCACCAGACCAAACCGATCCGGCCCAACCAGGGAGATGGACTCACCGTACACAACCGTAACAAGCTGGAACCAGGCATATTAACAACTTCACCTTCAACATTGCGAATTCTTTTCACATACTGGGATCCTTCAAGGCCCCTTTTCACAATACAACTTGACCGCGAAGTTTTACCTCCCGAAGCCATCACTAACGCATTGCACTTTCTGTAAATTCGAGCTTCTGCTCAACACAATTCTCAAACATCACATTCACCACGCTTCCGCTGCACACTCTGAGGTCTTTATCCTCATCTGTGCCTTCACAATGTCAGGGTGACTCAATAGGAGTCCCATAGGAATCTCCTCTACGCCTGTCCACACACATAATCTGTGCTAGACCTTGGCTCAATTCAACTCGAATCATTCAGAGCCATAACCAACACATCGTTGAGATCCCATACTCCCAACGTTCCCAGAGCTCTACTCTACGATTCAACGTCACGGCGATTGCTCTCGACGGTTCGTTATCAAGGCGGCTGCACACTAGGGTTCATCGTCACGGTGGCTCCACTCTAGGGTTCATCGTCATGGTGGCTCCACACTACGGTACTGTACCAGATGCTTCACTCAGTCACCTGACTGGTCAGCCCCTTCGGTCAGCATCCTCCGTAGGTAGCCCTTTCCAATCAGATCTCACCGTAGGTAGCCCTCTCCGATCAAATCTCACCGTAGGTAGCCCTCTTCCATCAAAACTCCCCGTAGGTAGCACTCTCCGATCCGAATCCTCCATAGGTAACTTTTTCAAATTCAAATTCTCTGCGGAATCACTTTTCCCTGTGCTAGATTAACACTAGCAACCTCAGGATACCTGATACACATTTCAATTCCAATCTAGTACCACATCCTGGTACCACAGACCATATAGGTCATATCAACCTCCTAAGGACCAGCTTGACTATTGAGTCTGATCCTTGGATCACAATTCATCTTTCAAACCTTCAACCTCAGTTGAATTGGGAAATCACTTCCCTCCAATCCACGGAGCATCATCAACTCCAACTCAAATTCATCATTTCTACGGAGCATCTTTATAACTCCTACCCAAATTCAAATATCTTTGCCCGCCTAAGGCACACCGGTCCCCAGGTCTTAAGGCCTTTAAACATACAAGCTCAGTATAACATCACTACATGTAACATCATACCACCTTAGGTTTCTCACCCAATATCTAGGTTAGTCACGATACCTAGAATCTCAATATCACACATCTAGGAAATCATTTTCCTTAGTTCTCTAATCAGACGATGGGTCTGATTACCTCCACCTCTAGGTCTACACCTCAAATCCTCGGGTGAATCATACTGACTCACCATATCCACGATACAATTAATGTATACACATAGCCCTTAAACTCATATATCCATAAATAGCAGGGACCATAATGTGTATACCACAACAAACAAAGCCATTCTCTATGACTTAAGGCAGCAACTACTGCCATTATCCTAGCAAATCCATTACTTGCCAGGAACGGCAGCTCTGATACCAAAATGTAACCCCCTCAGTAATTATATCCGAAATAAACGATTAAAGTGAAATAGAGACCAATAATAAGCAAATAACAAATTGCAAACCCATCTACCAGACGGGGTTTTCATAAATGCCTTTCAAAATCATTGATAACTTGGTCTCACAGTCACATTCCGAATACAATTACTACGCGGAATATCACATTCATGGGAAATCAGAGTACACAATATAATCCCGGCAATCCCGGGTTCCATACATTAACTCAAAGCCTTATAGGGCATATTCGCCCCTACAAGCCCTCATATGGGGATTACACAAATTCTCATATCAAATACATACTCGAATATACATTCCAACCTACACAATTATATATCCAAATATACTTAATCCCAATCATGCATTGATAACCACCTATCACAAGATTACAACCCGAACGAGTCGCGTCGCCTTTGATTGATTACTCCATCCTCGATCCACCTACCCTGTCTAAATTGTTGGTAGGGGAGGGTGAGATTCGAGAGAATCTCAGTAGGATAACAATATCAAAATGCATATATGATAGATGTTTAATGCATGACATGCTTGCATCACACAACTCATGATAACACAATGACAATTTGCAAGCTCAATGCTTCGAACAATATACCTATGGCCATAGCATAAATTGAAACATAGCTTCAAATTACACATAATTATGCAAAGCTAAGACATGCACCAACACACTAACACATATATCAAATACAAGCAGAAGATATATGTTCCCTACATGAAATGGCACAAATTATATGTCCATTTTGAAGCTTTGGATGTGAACTTCAAGACTGGAAAGTTTCATAATTTTCTGACATCATTTGCCTTGTCAAAACATCCACACGAGAAGACTGCCCAGACAGAATTCACACTGGACAACATTTCTAGTTTTGCAACCAATGTGTCCAATCCAATTTAAATCAATTCCAATGATTAAATACCACAACATGACACCATTTCCATCACAATACCCCATTCAATTATTCCCTCTATTCTAAGTCAATTTGGATATTAATCCACAATTGAACTCAAATACAGGGTTTTGGCGTTGCTCATAACACAAGTGACTACAATCCACTTTTCTCTAAAAGGGTTCATTAATCACTAACCACGTCCACTTTTGTAGTCATTAACCCCCAATCACAATTTGGGATCTTGCTAAATCGGGGCTTAGCAATCCACTAATCTCAGGCTTATTCTCTAGCCTCGAGTCTCGAAATTCGGGGTGTTACAAGGAGACCTATAGAGAAAAAACTGTAGAAGGGTCGACGAGATCACTTGAGTTAAATCCTCATGCTAGATCAAACCAGGAATCATATGGAGTTCCAGCTAGAGAGGAAAGGGATCTTTAGTTCTCTGTCTCAAAATTCTATGAACACATACCTCTAGTGTTCAGAGGTAGATTTGATCCTCAGGTAGCCGAGGACTGGTTGAATCAGCTTGAGAAAATTTTTGAGGTTCTGGAATGCTCGGCTGAGGTGGAGGCACGCCTAACAGTTTAGAAGTTAGAAGGGGATGTGGATCATTGGTAGAGGAATGTCTCCCTCACTCTACGTAACAGAAATGTGCCGTTGACTTGGAATCGTTCCAGCAAGAGTTTAATGAGAAATATTTTCCCAAATCGGTGTGACTCGAGAAGGAAACTGAATTCCTGAATATCAAACAAGGGGACACAGAGACCTTTGATGATTATCTATCCCATTTCATCTATTTGTCTTGGTATTCTTCCTATCTTCGGTATATGGATGATGAAGAGTGAAGTTCAGACATGCTTATCCATGGCTTAAGTCGAGAAATGAAAAAGAGATTAGTCACTCATATGTTCCCTAAGTTCAATAAGGCAGTTGAAGAGTGCCGAATAACAGAAAATAAATTGAGAGAGTTGTATCCATCTAAGGTTGCTGGTAGTCATAGTGAACCTAATAAAGGTAATGCTTCCCAAAAGTAGAAGGGCCAAGGATTCTCTCCGTCTAAGGGCAATAGAAAAAAGCCCTATCAGTCTAGGAGTCGTGATCAGTAGAGAACTCCTTTTACATCGTGGATCTATCCTCGTTGTAATCAGCCACATCATGGCAAGACTTGTGAGGGTTGGGTGATTTGTTTTAACTGTAAGCAGATTGGCCATATTGGTACTGAGTGCGAACAGCCCTGGATAGAACAGAGACCGAGGACTCAGGGCTGAGTATTTGCTATGACCCATGAGGAAGCCAGGAAATCCCCAATTTAATACAAGGTAAAGTTCTTCTTAATGGCTATTTATTGAAAGCTTTGTTTGACTTGGGTGCAAGTCACTCCTTTATTACCTATAATTGTGTGAAATGCCTAGGATTACATGTGCATAAATTGCCATTCGATCTGATTGTGTCAACACTGATGGTTGTTAAGGCCTTGACTACGGAAGTTTGTTTAAACTGTGGAGGGACATGAATTTTTTATTGATTTAATTTGTTTGCCACTCTATCAATTGAAGTCATTATGGGTTTTGATTGGTTGATGGCAAATAATGTGATGCTCGATTGTGGGAACAAGAGGATTATGTATTCTACACCTCAGAGTATCAAGAATGTGAATACTAGCTTGAACTTTCTTTCAACAGCTGAAGCTGAGAAATATTTGAAGAAGGGTTGCTAGGGGTATATGGTATTCTTCTCTATACAAGGGGAGACCAGTGAAACTTTGAGTAGTATACATGTGGTAAATGAATTTCCTGAGATATTTCTTGATGATTTAAGTGGATTGCCTTCGGACACTGAAGTTCAGTTACCAATTGACATTGTGCCTGAAGCTTGTTCTATATCTAAGGCCCCATATCATATGGCCCCAAATGAAATGGCGAAATTGAAGAAGCAGATTGAAGATTTGTTTGGGAAAGGGTTCATTAGACCCAGTGTGTCACCTTAGGGAGCTCCAGTTCTGTTTGTTAAAAAGAAAGATGGGAGTCTTCATTTATGTATTTATTATAGAGAACTGAATAAGATTACCATCAAGAACAAGTACCCTCTCCCCAAAATTGATGACCTTTTATATCAACTATCTGGTTCATGCGTGTTTTTAAAGATTGATTTAAGGTTGGGGTATCATCAGCTGCGGGTGAAAGCAGAAGATGTTCTGAAGATTGCTTTCTGAACCAGGTATGGTCATTATAAGTTCTTAGTGATGCCATTTGGGCTAACCAAAGCACCTGCGGTATTCATGGACTACATGAACCGTGTCTTTCAACAATATCTAGATCAATTCGTTGTGGTATTCATTGATGATATTTTGATTTACTCCAAGAATAAGGAGGAGCATGAGCATCATTTGAAAATTATGTTAAATACATTGAGTGAGAAGCAGCTCTATGCCAAATTGAGTAAGTGCGAGTTTTGGCTACCAGAATTAAAATTCTTAGGCCATGTTTTCTTACAAGAAGGGGCATCTGTAAATCCCAGTAAAGTGAAAGTAGTACTGGATTGGAAGAGGCCAGAAACTGTTGCTGAGGTACGCATTTTTTGGGTCTTGTTGGTTACTACCAGAGATTTATCCAGATTTTCTCACGTATTTCCTTGCCGATGACCAATTTCATGAGAAAGGATCAGCTATATTCTTGGGATGAACATTGTGAAAATTGCTTTCTGGAGCTGAAAGAGAGGTTGACTACGGCACCTGTGTTGATTATACCTGATCCCAACTTGGCCTATGTTGTTTATAGTGATGCGAGTAAGCAGGGATTAAGGTGTGTCCTTATGCAGCAGGGATGTGTGGTGGCATATGCCTCTCGACAGATCAAACCTCATGAAATGAACTATTCCACTTATGATATGGAGCTTGCGGCCATGTGTTTACTTTGAAGATTTGGTGGCATTATTTGTATGGTGTAACGGTAGAAATGTACTGTAAGCACAAGAGTCTCAAGTATTTATATGACCAGAAGGAATTGAATATGAGACAGGGTTGCTGGATAGAGTTGCTTAAGGACTACAACCTGGAAATTAAATATCATCTTGGTAAGGCCAATGTAGTCGCGGATGCTCTTAGTCGAAAGATGGTCCTTATTGCAGCAATGATGATACAAGAGGGGAAGCTGATTATTGATTTTTGGGATATGAATTTATCAAACCAGATCCTCTATGCCAATTATACTGTTTCCCAAGGGGAAAGTAACTTGAGAGCTAAGATTGAAGAAGCTCAGAGGCAAGATGGCTGGATACAGTGTAATCGGGCTAGAATGAAACGTGGAGAAGATCAGGGCTATGACTTGTCGCCTAGTAGATTGGTTCATTATCAAAAGAAAATTTGTGTTCCACTTAAGGCGGATTTGAGGCTGAATAATTTGAGATCATATAAGAGCCGGTATATAAGAGTCAATACACTCTTCATCCTGGTATGACCAAGATGTATCATAATTTGAGATCTGTGTATTGGTGGCCGGGCTTGAAGAGTGATGTGACGAAATATGTGGTGAGGTGTCTCACATTCAAGAGGATAAAGATCGAGCACTAGAGGCAGTCGGGTTTATTGCAGAATCCCGAGATTCTTTTTTTCTTCTTCTTCTTCTTTTTTTTCCTGTGGCCCTTTTTTATGCTTCCTGATTGTGAAGTTTTATATAAAATGAGTGGCTTTCGTCTTTATCATATCCACAAATTGTCAATCTTTCTATTTTATATTTCAACCTATTATATGTATATATATATATATATAATTTTCACATTTAAAATTCAAGTTCCCCAACAATAATGTTCTTACATTAATACTCTCCAAAGCTAACATAAAAAATATCACAATACAAGAACTTGATATGTGAACACAGTACATCAACAACTAATTAAGTGAATTAAAAGAATACTAAAAAATGCAAGCTTGTCGGCAAAAAAATTTAAACAAAGCAAAAAGGCAAACGAAACAAGCTAGGTTTTCATTCTTTCCTATTAAATTAGGAACAAAAAGGCAAATGTTATATTACGATTTATCTTGACTAAAAAAAAATTTAAACAAAGCAAGCTAGAATGAAATAGTTTTCTTCTTACAAATCTATTAATTGACCAACGTAGGGAGTGGGAGACCATGTTGGTGATGCTAGCTTGAGTGACGAGTGAGCGTGTGGGTGTGTTTTTTAGTGTGAAGATGATAGGAAATGGAGGGAGGGGGCCGACGGATCCACTAAGAAGATGAGAAAGGGAAAGTAGTTTAATGGAGGAGAAAGTAGTTAAATAATTAAAGTGGAGTAGTAGTCAAAAAGAGAAGGAATGGGGGCGGACACAGGACCACTACGCGGGAAATGAAATAATTAAAAGATACACCATCCATTTGAATTTTTTTTTTAAAACAAAGTGGGCAAGTGTGGCGCCTAAATAATTAGGTGCCACACATTGCCTCTCATCAACTGTGGCCCCTAATGCTTAGGCGCCACAGCTGATAAAGAAATCATCATGTGTGGCGCCTATTTATTTAGGCGCCACACATGCCTACTTTTTTTTTTTAAAAAAAATCAATGCTGCAGCTGTGGTGCTTGGTGGGTTAGGCGCCACAGCTGCTTTCGTGGCCCCAAATGTGGCGCCTGCGTAGGCAGGCGCCACACTAGGCCTCCTCAATTGTGACACTTAATCTATTAGGTGCCACAGCTGGTACCCAAAATTAAAAAAAAAATTATAGAGGTAAAAAACAAAAAACAAAAGAGAAGCTGTGGCACTTGTTTAAAGAAATGCCACAAAATGTGCGCCACCTTTTATCCTTTTTGTAGTAGTGTTGTGAACAACAATTTTTGTTACTCTTGAAAGTTGAGATTTTGATTACAAAGATTGTTAAGGTTGGTTTGATTTAAACCTGAAAGGATTGAATCTTATTAGAACTCGGCTTTGTGTTCTTGAGTGTTAGTAAATAGGCAAAGATTTGGCTAGGTGATTCATTTTATGATGTCAAATAACCTGTGAGGAATTTGAGCCTATATATTTATTTTTCCAAAAGAAAGTACACTTATTGTGATTTCATCTCTATAACTTGACTTGAATCTCTTTTGAAGCTAAAAATTCCCTTGATATGCATAAAGATAATTTTGGCATTCGTTTTCATTCTTTACTTTAGTTAGTTAAATAAAAAAAAATAAAGGTGATTGAAGGGATAAAAAAACAAAAAAAAAGAGAAAAGGAATAACAGCAACAACTCCACTGATTTCTGTATAGATTTGACTTAGTAACCGAGGGCACTTCATCACCAATATTGGTACTCATGTCAAACGGTTAATTCAAAGAGGGTCATGAGTTAGGCTAAAAGCCTCTTGAGGTACCTATTGGAGTAATTGAGTAACTAGTTGATAAATCCCAAATTTAATATTATTTCTCCTACCTTATTTATTTATTTTGGGGATTATTCTAAGTTAATTTGGATCTATTAGATAATATTTGGATAGTTGATCAATTTTAGGAAATAATACAAATATGAATTGATTATGATATTATTGGGCTTAAATTGATAATATTTTAATTGTTATCTTGTGATTGGATAATATTTTCAAATATATGATAGATCACCATTTTATTTGATTCTTGCAGGGCAAGGAGAAGCATATTAGAAGATCTTACGGTGCAGAACTTTTCTTGAAAGCTAAAAGAATATCCAATGATTGAATTTTATTTGGGCTTCTTAAATTTTAATGGGCTCAAATTGGTACCCAAATCTCTCCCCTCCTCTCTTAAAAATTAACCTAGCAGTTACCACTAAAGGAGATACACGGACTGACGCTAGGAGAGGCGGAAGACGCACACCTAGAAGCTGAAACTTTGGTCCTGGGCGGTGCTATTCATCACATCGTGACAAATTCCCTAGCCCTCTTCGTCAATCCATCGCCACACATACATTCCTATATATATTCTTCTCCTTCCACGTACACATTGTACAAATTCCACCCACCAATTCACCAATAAATTCCTCCACCAACATTAAAATATTCTTCATCCATAACACCGATTGATTATATTTGTCAATGGCGGTGACTTGCTTGAGGCATGAAGAGAGGAATACTATGGCAGCCTAAGCCCTTTTGGGAGGCAATTTGGGAGGAGTATGGAGGAAGCTGGAGCCTAGGAGCTTACACTTGAAGACCACGAGGGAGTGTCTTTTCTTTTATCTTTTCAATTCAAGACTTGGGATTATGTAGTTTTAAATGATTTTGAGTTGTAATAATTGAGAACAATATAGTTTTAGATTGTAGACATATCATTGATTTAGATTGAATTGATATCTTGGATTTGATTTGTTCTTAAATGATTGTTGGGATTTTGTTTGCAAACCCTTTGGTTGTCAATTAGATTATAAATTTAATTATCAATTTGGGTTGAATCTCTTGATTGTTTAATTAGGGTGATTAATTGTCGAATTGTAAAATTAGGCAATTGTGAATATAATTTCCAAAACTATCTTAAGCAATTGTGATTGGTTTTTAATGGATTTAATTAACCACCACTTTTTCCATTATGAGTTTTCTAGTGGATTAGGCGTTATTGAGCTTGAGGGTTTCCCATGTTTCAATTAGGTGATTAAATTTATTAATTCCAATATTTCATCAACCCCTTTGGTCTTATAAATTGAATGGCTAAGAAAGCCAAATCCATGTGAATCCTAAGTTGTCCCCTTTATCATGATAATTGAATCAAATCATTATTATTTGTCTTGTTTTCAATCAATCTTTTGCTTAGGATTTTAATTCCTCTTTCACAAAACCCCTAAAAATTGCA